>CM065925.1:22767021-23332021 GCA_033439105.1 Magallana nippona
TAGGCTGTGCCTGCTGTCTAATCCCATTCAATATATTATATTGAATAAAATATTGTTTAAATAAAAAAACTTATCACGGTTCAGAATATCAACTGCCATTTTACACTGAGTTTCCCGAATTTATGAAAAATCAGTTGTTACAGACACCATTATAAAATCAGTATGTAGGTTTCGAAAATCATATTGCGACAGCTTGGTACCTGAAGCTATTTTTAGTAACAGGTACTTTCCGTCCAAACACAGGTGTAGGCGAAATAATGGGAAAAGGCGCTATACCTCTTTCCATTCATTTTAATCTCCCCTTTCCTTTAAACACCTATAACATAAGATTTTATTTCTTGATATCGACACTTGCATTTGTTATACCCTTATAAATACTCTTTCATATAAGTTCGTACTAACAAAACGTCATACTAAACCGGTCTGCCGGTTCAAAATAAAATAAAATAAAATTTAGACTGCTACGTCACCTTTAAGGTTGTAGTTCCATATATATAGAGACAATTTCTTTTCTTTCTTCCTTTTTTGGCACCTTATTTTAGGCCTACAGTATTGATTTTGGACTCAGTGGCTAAGAAAATTGTTATTTTAGTAAAATGGTCACACTGATTTCAATGGAACTATTTTTTAGATGCGCATGATGCAACTTCCTGGATGGTGCTGAGTCTGTTTGTCAATATGTGAAACCCACGTGTATTTGAGGGTAGGTATGTTTACTATCAATTATCTCTCTTAGAAGCCGCATAAGACGTTATTTTTCTGATCTAAAATTTTTCTTGAAGCATTTAACTGTAATTTCTCTTTCATGAATTATATGCTGAGAGTATAGTTAATCAATTAACTTAATTAAAGCTATATAGTAACAGATAGTGAAATTAATTCCTTGTGTGAGACCTTTAATTGATATTTCTCCGTTCTCGGCTGAACGGAAATAGCCGATGAGCTGTGCGACTTCAATTATTGAATGACTGGTTGCTTTTTAAAATTAAAATTGCTTCTGTAATGAAGAATATAATAAAACAATTTTTGACTGGAATTCATGCAATATTTGATTTTTGTTGGACCTAGCTTAAGACAGAAATGTTGCCCTGTTGGACCTAAAGAGACCAATGCATGTTGACCAAGGCCAACATTTCTTTCTAAAGGTCAAACAAATCATATGCTATCCATTCAATAGCAGTAAAATGTTTTCGCCTCCAGAAATCTTTCAAAAAACTTCTAAAAAGTGACACGGTGACTCAAAATAAATGTTTTAGTTTTAGATTATGACAACGAAAATCAGAAGAAATATACTAAATTTCATCATACGGAAGGTTTCACGCATCATAAATCATCATCTATTAGTTTACAAGTCAATAAAACTCATCCGGAAAATGCACATGTAAACATACCGAGTTGTTTTGGACATTGATTTGAGTGTCACGTGATTTTGATTGCTGACTAAAAATAGTTACAGTGGGAATGACACACTGAGAAAAGAATTTGAATGTGAAGCTATTTGATGTCTGTGGTAAGAAATATGCATCCATAGAGAGTGTATCTTAATAAATTTATAGGTCTTGAAGACATTAGGTTTCAATGAGAGTCCACTAGCTCATGATATATGCCACGCTGCATTATTTACATTCCCCTGCGCTTGCGTGGCTATGAAGCGGAAGGGAAACTCAATATTTTTGTGTTGGCCCAACACTTAATTCTATTTTTCTCTTTTTAATTTTGAATGCTGTAATTTTTCAAAAGTTCACCTTTTCATATGATAAATAAAAATGTGGAAATCGTGTAAAAATTCGATATTTGCTAAATCATGGGTTTGTGCGTCACCATGTCTCTAAAATAAAAACAATTGTTTAACGCGAAATCGCATTTAGAGAATGTGAAAGATATACTAATTGGTCCGATTATTTGGCTATTACAGTATCAAATAATTTTCCATACAAACCAATTCTCTTAGAAAGTTATAAACTATTTAAACCAGCAAAATAGTTTTTATATCGTACCACACACACACACACACACACACACGCAATAAACTATGTTCATGCGACAGGAGCTTGTTAAGAAAGGGGAACTATTTGCTCTCGTCCATCGATTGCCTAGATTTATACATTTATATAGCCTGCATTTTTATGCTCCCGTTGTAAATCAGAATGATTAGTGGAAAAGGGTATACAGGTTTATTTTTGATTTGCCAAAACGTTTGAATTATTACTGAAATTACCCGGAAAGGTACTCTCTATTATTAACCACATACTTAACAAAAGCATTGTTTTACAGCGTACAAAATTATCCAAAATTTGATATAAAAGCTTTAAATTACAGCACCAGGAATTTACAGGTTTTGGGGGGATTTGATCACGTGATCAACAATATTTATTTCCCCATTCCATAATCTTTCTTATTTGTCAATCAATTTTGGGATCTAAAAAATATAAGATAAAGTGATGTGGTACAGATAGGAGTTTTATAGCATTGCTTGTTAAGTATATATGTTTCTTGCTCCGCATGACTTCTTGTCTCGAAACAGATGACGCACGTGCCTTGTACTTGTGACTTGTATATCAACAAACATGATTTATTTTTAAGACCAATTAATACCGTGAAATAAGTTTCATTCAAGGACAGACTTGGACTCATTTTATTTCTCAATGATTTGGTTCCGTGACATAATTTGATACCAAACAGTAGGCCTTTTTATGCATCTCCAGAAGTGGTCCTTAACCGATTTATTACTGCTTCGCCCTTTGTTCTTTCTATCCCTTACGTTGTGTTTTGTTTCCGATATATTTGATTATTTTGGGAGAATTGATGGCTATGTACTCTCCCGTTGGAACAACATTACAGAAATGCAAGACGTCCATTTATTATCCAGAAATATGAATTATATTCCCTCATTCCGTCTAGTGAAGACGTGGTATATAATTATCATAGCGCCACTTACCGATGGCAGATTCGACCAACAATAACTGAAATTGTTTCTTTGTCTGACTACGGGGCGCAGACATGTTTTGAATATGGTCTAGCAACTGTTGAACAATTGCAGATGATCACCAAAGCAATTGTATGAAATTCACACAATACGTTTTACTCTGTCCTAACGAGCGCCCATTCCCCTACCATGTCATGAAATATAATTTCATATTATGATTTTTTGGTTATTTATTCTTCTATTTTCGGATCATTTACGTTTCAAATCAGCCATAATTTTTTTGCTTGTCAAACCTCGTGACGTCATCACCAATGTCATGACGACCCCTTGACCGGTACTGCACTTTTGTGTGTTCACCTCGCAAATATGCTAATTACAGGGTGTTTACAAGCACTGTGTAAGTCATATTCATTAATGATAGGGGTTAACATGCATACAACGAGAGCAGTGCCCCAGCCTCATCATTAGTTCGCAAGGACTTGACTGTTTAACTCGTTAATACTCCATTCCTGAAGGATCTACTATCACACTATATGTATTCTTCGGGTCTTTGACCAGGGAAAGAACGATCAATAAGTATTTGTTTTGGAGAATGTTTTTGAAAGTTGTCATTGTGATTTATATTTGGTAAATTAATTGGAAATTGAAAATGCTGCATTTTTCTTCATCGTTCACATCAAAGTGATATTTCATTGATTCATAACATAACTACTTTTGCAACATAAATCAGATATTTTGATTACGCGTTGGTGGCACTCGAGTTCGTGACCTTCTCCCACCATATGGTCAGGCGCTCCTATTAATTATTGGGCATTGTATTTCTGATTGGAATTAGCAGGGATGTGGAGCGGTTATGTATCAGTGAGGTAACTTCTGTGCGATTCATCAATGGGAGCGCATTGCTTCTGGAGAGAGCCACATTACGGCACACTATGGTGCTCGGAAGTTTCAAACAACTCCTCTTTGGGCTGATTGAAGATGAAAAATGATACGAGTGCGGCCATATTTGAGGAAATCCTTTCTCGAATAAGACCGTTCGGTTATTTCCAAAAACGGTTATATTTTTTGACATCGCTGATTCAAGTTCTTGTAACCACTGTTATTTTGTATGTGGATTTTGTTTACCTGAATGTAAAAAATGGTAAATGTGTTATTTCTTCGAGGATTTTACCGGACAATGTGACGAATATATCAACTCCCGAGAAAACTGAGAATCCTTGTGGGGGAAAATGGTTCAATCAGTGGGAAGTACCAATGGTAAATTACAATATTGTCTGCTTATTATTATCTAAGGCTTTGCTATGTTTATGCTATTTTGTGGTTTTCTACAAAGTTGCAACGTTTTTAACTTAAAATCATTAGTTTTTCACCTTGAATAGTTGTGCATTTTAAAAAAAGTAAAAGTAAAATTTAAAAGTTGCGTTAAAAGATCATACTTTTTAAGATTTATATCACGAATCTGGAACGTTTAACGTACTTGCGATAATTGCGAATCAAAATTCTTCCAGTCATAACTCTACTCACTTAAACTCTTTGTTCACCAAAAAATGACTGTTATAGACATACCCTAGCTCTAAATTGAATTTATTGATTATCCGATTCCCTCATGCAAGTGAATCAGAATATACAGCCAATTTTAGTCCCCAGTCAAATCAAAAGATTTTCATACATGGCGTAATTGATGTAAATAAAGTCGCTGTAATGCGATGGATTTAAGGCTAGAACACCAACGCGTTAAAAAACAAAGGATGGCCAGCAGGACTAAATGCAAGGATAAAATATAAAGAGTCGGCGTTCAAAACAAAGCTTGAGGAACGTACATTCGTAAAATTAGCCTTTTTTGTTAACAACTGTTTTTATCTGTTCAGAGAATTGGATTCATTCTCATTCAATCTATATCAATTTGGAGACTTTGAAGGAGAAATGCAGGAAAAAAACACATTAATTTTTTTTAAAGTCTTTAGAATGGATATAT
The DNA here is from genome assembly GCA_033439105.1 of Magallana nippona. Taxonomy (NCBI): domain Eukaryota; kingdom Metazoa; phylum Mollusca; class Bivalvia; order Ostreida; family Ostreidae; genus Magallana; species Magallana nippona. The sequence continues at coordinate 22,771,923 of CM065925.1, forward strand.
TGATTCTACTACATGTATGCATAGATATTTCCTTTTTTAAAGGGCACGTAGTTCCGATCCAATTTATTTAGAGATTAAACGACAAAACAAGAACACATGTCTGTGTCAAGTGTGAGTTACTGAGTGCATCTAATTTGTACGACATATATATATATATTTTTTTTTTTTTGCTTTCATTTTGACAGATTTTTGAGATTTTACATATGGTAATAATTATCTGTAGGTTAGGTTCATTACTCGCATCGATCATTCCCTCTTAAAATTTAGGACTATTTCCATCTGTGTAAACTGTTGGAATAGTGGGGTTTTTTCTGCGATATCCTCCTCTAATTCAACTTTGAGGATTCAACACACATGCAAGTCATAATTACTGTCATACGGGTACACATTTCCGAAGAAGTGTTAAACATTCTCAGATTCAGGTACGAATAAACTGGATTTCAAGAAAAACGTGCGAGTACGCTCTTTCAAATTTTTTTTTAATTTCAAGATTTGTTGGAAATCTTGCTTTGGAACTGAATGCATAGGGCTAACACGTGTACGCTGGACAGCGTAAAGAACAACCGAGATGTATACGCGTATGCATTCATAATTGTATAAACAACTATAGAGTTGTTTCACAAACATCAATCGCTAATCACTTTAGTATGGCCGTTCTGCAGTTGCCAGAGAAGCACTGTTCAATGTCTAGTACAGCTTTGTTTTCAAAAAACATAAAACAACATTATTGTTAACTCCAAATATTGGCATTCATTGCAACGTAAATACACAGTGTATTGCAAGAATGAAAATTTTGTAATCGGATTATTAGTATGTAGAAGCAGAAATATTCGTTGAGAATTTAATTATTTCGTTATTTTAGCTAGCAGTATTTATTAACGAAATTAAATCCGAATTTTTAACCTAAGTATTCATAAATATAGAGTTGATACATAATACATTTTAGAGATTACGATATGACGAAATTAAATCCCAACGAAATTTAATTTATTTGGTTTTAAAACAACGAAATTTTAACCCAACGAATATATGTTCTTCTACAGTGGTTAATTCTCAAGAAGGGAAAGGGTATGATATGAGATATAAGTATGCATGGCATGTTAATCATACTTCAAAAGAAGGGAGGGGGTTTGGAATCTGCTGCTGGACAGATTAGTGTGGCGGTTGTACTAAGATTATGTACGAAAGTCACAGGGTGCAGAATGCATCACCAAAGCGAAAGAAGTGATATACATGTAATGCTAGAACGATCAAGGAATGCAATTAGTTTTGAACATGACACACTACATTTTCTTCAATTCATATATACAGAGAGAGAGAGAGAGAGAGAGAGAGAGAGAGAGAGAGAGAGAGAGAGGAATTAATATGATTTTGCTTTAATTCACCAACTTTTTTGGTGTATATGGATGTCAAAGTTAGATGCAGCTGGTCAGTGTACTCTTACCAAAAGAAATAACGATGGGACAAAGACGATTGATCAGACTGAAATGATTATCACAAAAAGTATTATACACAGGTTAGACACAACACACTAATTGTATATTGACGAGAATATGAGCAATGCTTTGGGCGAAAAGTACTTTAACCATGGATTGCTCTGAGCGTTTGTACTCTCATTGTTGTTTGCGTCCATTATAGGTTTTGGCAACTCGTAAACCTCGCCTGTCTCATGGATGCTCTTAGTGCGATGACAGTTCTCAAACTATTTATACTCAATTAATCAATGCGTGCCGATGGTGCGTTCCCAACGCAAAGAGACTCCCAACCCTTTAAAAAGATTTTTTTTACCCCGGATCAAAACTTCTTGTCCTAATCTCCAAATCCTTAACCTATTTTACTATCGTTTTGACTTTTGACAAAGGGCAAGGTCAAAGGAAAATACATGTTCAATTCAAGGTTATTTATTATATTCAAGGTCAATTTCACCTTTCTGTTTACGGTTATTACGCCCATTATAGTCAACCACGGATGTCTTTATGTTTCTATTTTCTTTTTATTTCAACAGTGGATGATTGGTGAATTCGCCTCTGACAAGTTTACTTACATTTGGTTAAGTCAGGGATGTGGAATTATCGCCGGTGCAACAGTGAGCGGATTTTTATCAGACTTGGTAGGTCGGAAAATAGTTCTGTATGTCAATCTGGTGATGATGAGTCTTGCCCAAGGAAGTCTCTGTATACTGGATGACTGGATCCTTTTTCTTATTTCGCGGGGACTGGTTGGAATATTTGCAGGTTAGTCAAACAAGCAGTAATGTACGTCTAATACAGTTGGGTATTCGTAGATTAAATGTATGAATAATTTTCCACGCATTACCTTCCTCTGAAACTGGAAGGTGATGACTGGCCATGACATAAAACATAGGGTCTGTAAGTGCAGGCGTCGGGTTGTACGGATGTTTCCAGTTTATCGTGTCTGAATCAGCGTTTTACCTTTCTTTCATAGGAGGCGTCATCGTCCCCAGCTGTGTCCAGATGATAGAACACGTGGGCCAAAACTGGCGAGAACTATGTGTATGTTTTTGCGCATGGGCAGTGGGGATACCTCTTCTGATGCTGGAAGGACTGGTCACGCGTCACTGGCGCTGGCTAGGAATCGTGACGTCATTTACGTCGCTTCTGTCAATTGGTACTTATTTGTGAGTACTACACAATTGCAACTCGTTCATGAAAAGTGTTACGCGGTGTATATACATGCAAATAACATATACATCAACAGCTGACGGCTAACACTTGTACACTTCACATAGTCTTTGTGTGTAGCACTGGGTTGATTTAGATTAGGAAAGGCAAACGAGCAAAACCGCTGTGCAGTGCGTTTAACCCAATGTTAGCAATCAAGTACACTACATAAAAATCCTATATAGTACTTTAGTCTGATTTACATTGCTGGGGTTAGAATGACATAAAAGAGCCGCTTTCTTTTGCTTTGTTAACCATTAACTTCCGAAAAATAACGGAAATAGCGCAGAGAGAAATCCAATTACTCCAATAACGCCTCCCCGTATGCAGTGTTAGGCTATTTTATGCGAACGAAAAGGAAAAAAATTATCTAATAATTGCCTACATTTTTCCATCCCTCAGAAATTGTACTGGAGGAGTAATCCCTATTATTTTGTTATGTTCGAATGGCAAAATGTTTTGAGCCTTTTTGCTATGTTACGAGACGAGAAGTGAACTAGGATATATGGGGGAGATAGGGCGTAATCAGCATGTTAACGTCAGATACGTACGATTAAACGATCGAAGCTTCAAATATTGGGATGAAATGCTCATTAAAGGATTTAAACAAACGCTGTATCATTGATTTATTATGTTATTCTGTTTCACCAGTGCTAAGAAATTTGGTATGTATTTTACGGTTCGCATACATCTAAAAAGCATTAAACTACCCTATTCTCTAATCATATACACGTGCAAAGTGGTAAATAAGACGCAAATGTTCATAAAACCCACACACACGTATCTATTTGAAACGAAATGAAGTTCAAAATGTTAAATTAATTTTCATTTTTTATCGTTTCTTTAATCAACTTCTGCTTTGAATAAGGATTGTTGAATCACATAAAACACTATAAACTATGAGCTGTTCTTTGTAAATCTGAGGTGAATATCGTGATCGTTTTCTTCCCCAGACAAATTAGATCCTTTACATAGCATTTTTGTTAAATTGATCTATGTAAAGTTGATTTTTCTTCATGGCTTCATACAATTTCTGATGAAGTTGCAAAAAAGTTCGATTTCTAATTTACCATCAAAACTTGTATTTCTTTATTTCGACAGTATATATCCTGAAAGCTTTAGATGGCACACCTGCAGAGAGAACTTTTCTAAAGCAGAGGCATGCATTCGGGAAATTATATCAGCAAATGCCACGTCACTTCCGGATTTCACTCAGCTCTACGACAGAGCAAAGCTTGCCGTCCTTAATTCAATGTACAAACGACCACGAACGTTTTTTGACTTGTTACACACCAGAGAGAGAATCAAAACAACCATAGCTCTTGTGTTCATCTGGTAAGCTGTGGGATTTACCTAATAGTGGCATCTGAATGCAACTTTAAAAAAAAGCATTTTGCTATGTACAGTTTTGAAGTTCAACTAAAATTTGCTTTGGAAAAAGACTTTTGCCTTTGTAAAACAAATTTTGGGCCAATTACTAAGTAATGTATAAGAGCAAACATGGAATGGGGCATTTCTATTTTGTATTTTTTTTAATAAGATTATCCAAACATATATCATTCACCTTCAACTGTGTCTTAAAGCGTAGCTCCTACATTTGGTTAAAGCGTTAGCGAGATCGGAATGTTATTTCTTTTTAAAAATTTTAATCAAAATTCATGAAATGCATTTTTACGTCCAAATGCGTGTTAAGATGTATTTTTTCTATATATATTTTTATTTAATATCATATATACCCCCCCCCCCTTGAATTCAAAGCCCATCTAAGTGAACAACTACTAAGGAGCAAAATCAGACAAAGGCTTAAAGACAGTTTACGGCAAAAAAGGGAAACTCTTTATTTCTCTGTTATTGTACACTGTACAAGGCAACCGCTATACAAGCATGTAATCGATTCTGAAAATCAAGAACAATGACAGGTTCTTCGTTATTAGAATTTCGAAGTGTAAACTGCTGACATCCACAACAATAAGTCATCTATGTTCATCTAAACGGCACTGTAAATACCTAAGTACAAAGCTGCTGAAGAAGAGGCTGTCAATCTTCTGATACAATCTATTAACGTTACTTACGATACGTCTCCTATGGCATGTTTATATTTCTTTCTCATACATCTCCATCTTGCTGTTTTATGCACACTTTTGACACTGGTATCAATCTTGGTAATTGGAAAGAGAGGGGAAAGGGTAGTAAATTAAAGTGCAAATTCTATTAATAAGTTACCAACTTCACTTCGACAATAGACTTCTCTCTCTCTCTCTCTCTCTCTCTCTCTCTCTGTCTCTCTCTCTCTCTCTCTCTCTCTCTCTCTCTCTCTCTCTCTCTCTCTCTCTCTCTCATGAAAATAGAGAGAGAGAGATAAGGGAGGGGGATGAAGAGAGGGGTTTTTTTTTCATAAAAACAAACTCGTTTTCTTTTATCGGTGGATTCAATAAAATAATTATCATAATGACTTCGCAAGTGGTTTTCATTTGAAACGTATTAATCTGAAATAGGACAGTATTTAAAGGTAATATATCTACGGTTAATGCTGACAACTATCCGAAAATACAATAGTTTACTTTCAAATATCGCATTTTTGTCCTTAGCAAATAAGGATACCCACCCACCCACTCTCCCCCCCCCCCCCCAAAAAAAGCAACAATTTAATAGAAATCGTATCGTCTTTTTGCTATTTTTCCCTAGGTTGTTCACTTTTGCCGTCTACCGCTGTCTACACGAGAGGATGGTGGGACAGATGTCCTCTAACGTCTATCTAGACACGATTCTTGTCTATCTATTAGACATCCCCCTTGTCTATTCCGCCATTGTTATCACTAGATGGTGAGTGATTTCATTCTTTGGTGAGCATGAGTTCCATTAAAAAGTCAAAGTTTGTTTCTTTACAAAGTATTCCAACAAACAATATTTATTGGAAGACTGTACATTATTTTTGTACATTTTTTTTTGTTTCTATCCCTTTTATTTACATGCTTTATGACCCATATATAGTTGTTTCTTATCTCTTACATTTGTTAACTGGGTTTTCCAAAGGAAAAATCCGGTTATTGAAATGGTGAAAATGGCGGGCGGGCGGCTGCCAAAAGGGTACCCTTATTGTACGGATAACTCCTCCTACAGTTTTCAAGATAAGAAGTTGTTCTTTTGCAGATCAATTGTACATATATCAGAGGTGTGCATATTGCTAGGATTTTGATTTCTGATAATTTATGGAAAAAAAATACCAGCTGTTGAACTTAGTCATTTTTGGGCAAAATATTGCATATAGGGTACCCCTATTGTACGGATAACTCCTCCTACAGTTTTCAAGATAAGAAGTTGTTCTCTTGCAGATCAATTGTACATATATCAGAGGTGTGCATATTGCTAGGATTTTGATTTCGGATAATTTTTGAAAAAAATACCAGCTGTTGAACTTAGTCATTTTTCGGCAAAATATTGCATATAGGGTTAAAAGGTGGTATGGGACACCTCCATATTGTGACGTACTTTCTATCAAAATAAACAAAAAATTCAAGTATAATTTTACAGCTGTTGAACTTAGTCATTTTTCGGCAAAATATTGCATATAGGGTTAAAAGGTGGTATGGGACACCTCCATATTGTGACGTACTTTCTATCAAAATAAACAAAAAATTCAAGTATAATTTTACAGCTGTTGAACTTAGTCATTTTTCGGCAAAATATTGCATATAGGGTTAAAAGGTGGTATGGGACACCTCCATATTGTGACGTACTTTCTATCAAAATAAACAAAAAATTCAAGTATAATTTTACATTTTTTCGATCTTTCCCAAAATTGTTACCTAAACTACGAATCTGTTTAAATCCCGCATGGGCTTTTATAATTTTCACCTTTACAAATAATTTTAAAACAATTTTTTGGGGGTAATATTTGAATATTCTAATCCGGTGAAAGCGTTTTGATTAATACGTAGAATGCACTTTTATTCACATTAATATTGACATGTGTCCCATACAACCTTAAATCTGATTTTTTGCGGTGAATTTGTTGCAAATTCTTTAAATATACCTCGGTCTCTGTAAATTTAACGGTATTGTTTCCGGTTCTATTTGTCTCTGATCCTTGCTATGCATTTGTTTCTAATTGTTTTTCACTGTGTCATCCTTTTCCTGTTATCTTTAACCATAATATTTGCCTCTAACGACTCTATTCTTGCTTCTCAATGTTTGTACAGCATGCGTCTCTGATTTTCTATCTTATTTGTACATATTTCGAAGCATAGAATTTTGTCGAAGCATTGCGTTTATCAACTGTTTATGTCCTCATTTACTATCATCCTTGGGGTATTTCAATTCGAACACTCAAGCGTAATTCTCTTAATGAATATCAACCGAAAACTCGCTTTCCCGTTCGTATGCCCTCTTGACTTATATAAACTTATGATAAAAGGATAAAACGAGGGCTCTTTGTTATATTTCTTTCGTGCTCAACAATTCTGCTAAAAGGCCAATGAACTTCGTCGATTTTTCCCTCCGATTAATTGTGTTTCCGAAAACAAAAACGTGCTGAGGTTACGTTTAAGTAGGCTGTTTTAAGGGAACTCCGAGAGCGGAATACTATCTTCGTATTTTTTTTTTATATTTTTTATTGACTTCTCTTTCGTCATAATCTGCCAGCAATTGACTTATATCTCCATCTGTCAATAGGATTGACATATCACCCAAAGCAAGCAGTATTGGTCCCTAGTTGAATGTAAAACTAGAAGTATTCCAAAGGATTCGCTTACTGAGTAGGAATAAAGGAGATTTGGGTTTATTTCGGAAACGTGTCAAACTAGTTGGCGTTTTGTTTTGCATTTTAGTTGATTTCATATTATGGAATCAGTAGATTAAAGATTTGATTTCAGATATCTGTTGCGCGTTCTAATTGCTTACGACCTACAAGTCTGGCAAAGCTCTGGCGAAATACTGGCATATCTTTATTTTTACGGTCGTGCAATGTTTAAGTATCAAAGAGATAGTTCTGTTGATTTTCTTTAAGAGATTCCCTTAAGGCTTATTTTTATGTTAATTAAATGAAATCTGCTAGACCTTTCTAGAAAGTGAGTCAATGATAAAAGAATGAATGATACGCGGTCGGCTTCAGACTTATTACAACACAAGAATCTCTTTGTGATTAATGATGTTTAAATGAAATGCACGAAGTATTTCTGCATACTCAAATTACGTGTTGTAAAGAAACATTCTTTATGATAAATTGGTCATTTTAAAAAAAAAAGTATCAGTAGTTTGCAAGAAAAATATCGTTTCGAATTTAATTTTGTAATTATTCGTTTAATAAGATAAGCAGTAGATAAATCGATTTTTTTCTCGAAAAAAAAATACTTAGGATATGAGTACCTCAGGTTTTTTTTTGTAATTTTTTTTTGGGGGGGGGGGGAATAAACTGTATGTGATGACTAAATGTAGTTTTCAAAATGGTTGCCTTCTTTTCAGCATAGGACGTCGTTGGTGCCTGTTTCTTTATGCAGTATCCTGTGCTTTCACTCTTAGTTGCATCCTTGTTATCAACCTCACCAAAGCCATGAACACCAAAGTGGACATGATGTTAGGAATTACCATATTTGGAAAACTTGGCGTGGCGTCGACAATTGTGCTGATCTTATTGGTCACTCTGGAAGTGTATCCAACGTCCGTACGGTGAGACGATACGCTCCATTGTTTTATTATTCATCTATATTGATAGATAAATAGCAAGGGTTAACACCCCAAAGGTATACCCGTGGACAAGACCGTGCCCACAATTGTTTTGAGAATATTTTTCTATAAGGTTATACTCATGGATGGTCCAGTTGGCTTGCACGTTTATTTTTTTTTCATTAAGAAAAGGGTACATTGTCCAAAAGCTTGGATGGGTAAGCTTTCCTCCCAACCCCTCCATGTTGCTATGTTTTTGAACATTACGACTTCGTGGTAAATGTGAAAGAAATTGCCATGGAGTCATAATATTCAAAAACGATTTTCGAATTGAAACGTGTATAATATATATATAATATATATATATATATATATATATATATATATATATATATATATATATATATATATATATATATAGCTAGCCAAAAGGGAGGGGGGGGGGTGAGAAAGAGAAAGGGAGTGGTATAGCACGGTCCTGTCCATAAGTATCCGTGAACACACTTTAAATATACTAATAACAAATGTTTTTCTTCATCTTCTTGCAGATGTATGGGCTTTGCCGTTAGTATTTCGTCCGGTGTCATAGGACTCTGTGTTGGTCGTGTTCTATATATGGAATTCTTTCATGTAATATTATTAAGCCTTTCATATATTAAAAGCTTGGGGTTTTTTTTTTATTATCTATAAGAGTTTGTATGTAATGAATAGCATTTTTTCTATTTAATTTTTCGGTTGATCTTTGCAGAGAGTCCACTTTTCTTACCCGTATGTTTGTTACGCCGTAATGATGGGGGTCGTCGGCTGCACGTGCTTGTTGTTTCCGGAAACGTCGGGTAAACCTTTGCCCGACCTGGTCAGGAGTAGGCACAGGATGATCAGCATGAAGGAAGTGACGCGACTGTCGAGCGCGTGGGATGCACCTTGATGACGTCATTAGAAATTTTGTCGGCAAAGTTATTTCAAAAAGTAAGAGAATGCTTCTGCAGTAATCATTTAGTATTTTTCATATGTAGCCTATACAGTTATTCTTTTCCAGAAAAAAATTTATGCATTGATCAATCAATGAAAATTGTTAATTTTGTATTAATTCCTTCGTGGTAACCGCGGAACTGCTCTTTAAGACAAATTGGCATAATTTGTTGAGCTGCAATTGATCGATTAATTAACATCTTTTAATTATCTACCAAGTAAATGTACGCTTAACAATATCAAAATTTGCAAAAGATCAGTATTGCAGTTTTTACGAAAGGGTTCATATATATTATTTTATGCATATTTTTGTATTTGTTTAACAGGGCTTACCCAAAAGTCTTTGTATTTGGATTCTTGTTGGTTCTTGGTTCACGTGCTCTGACAATTTATGGCCAGATGCTGGAATTTTGGAGTGGAAAATAGAGACTTGGAGATATTTGAAGGATAGATTTATCGACTGTAACCAATTTGGATATCTTTTATATTTTGAAAAAAAAATTATATTGCAATGAATTGTATCGTATACCTTGTTATTGGATTTGTGTGTTATTCATTAATCCCGCCCCCTTTTGTATCTTTAAAAAATAAGGATGATTTTTAGTGTAGTATATATCTTTGCTTAGTAAAAAGAGTAAAAATGCTAAAGAAAGCAAACATATCTTGGGGAGTGACCATCTTAGCAAAACATATAAACACCTTTAAAATTTAAAATCAACCCACTATCAATTTAATGTAATTTATTTGTCTAAAGTGTAAGGGTTTTTTTTACTATCCGTACATTATAATACACTGAATGATAATACACATAATATTTCAGTAATGAATGGGTGTTATTATTTTTTTGCCTATCTACCTTCCATATCTTCCATACAACGAGAGACAAGGAGAAAAATGGGATAAATTATCATTTACAAATTTTCAATAAAAACTTATTTTTTTCACTGGAATTCATCAGTCTTTATTATTGCACATTTGCAACATATTCCAGGAATTAATTTTTTGTTCAAGCCAACATTTTCTGAAAAGGAATATTATTTCCACAAGTTTGTTGATGTTACGAGAGACTTTAAAAAAACATATTGCTTCGTGATAATCACACATTTTCTCACGTACAATTTGCAAGAATAACTCGCATATGTAGAAATCAAAAGTGCAGGATTCCGTTGTCTACGAATTCTTGTTATAATGTAAACAAATGTACTTTTAAAACATTTTTTTATGAATATTTCAGATTATTTATTTTTCGTTCTGTCTATCGGTACACCTTTAGCCCTTATTTCTTTGTTTCAAGGTGTATTCTGGTTATCCCTTTTTAAACGTCCGCTTTACCCTTTTATGATTGTTTTATGATTATCATTGTTTTGGCATATTTGAAACAACAATATACATGTTTGTTTTAATATACGTTTCACAAATGATAACCTCAATTTTCTATTAAAAAAAACAAACAAAAAAAACAAGAGGCCCATGGGCCACATTGTTCACCTGAGCAACAATAGACATCATAAAATCAGCTGTATGGAGTCATATACAAAATATCTGACCAATGTTGTATGATAAAAAAAAAAAACAAACTTCACCTGCATAATTTGATGTTTATCATTGAGCCCCTTTGTAACAGGATGATTTTACAGTCATATCACATATTGAGCATTGCAGTTCTTGAGAAGATCTTAAACAACTGTCTATATATGTATTATATACCTACATCAAACTTTGAACTCAAGAATTTTCCAGGGGCCATAGTTTAAACAATTTTAAAGAATATGTCAAAATGCTTGCTTTAATATTTTGAACTTTTCCTTTGTTAAATTGGACCCCCCCCCCCCCTCCATGTGGGTTGGGTTTTCCAGGGGCCATAGTCTAAACAATTTTAAAGAATATGTCAAAATGCTTGCATATAAATAAAACCATATATACTAATAACATTTAAGTTTGTGTGAATAATTTTAATATTTTGAACTTTTCCTTTTGTTAAATTGGAACCCCCCCCCCCCCCCCTATCCATGTGCGCCAACCCTACTCCTGAAGATAATGATTTTGACAAAATTTAATCTACACTATCTGAACTGACTATAGTTACAGCTTTTCTAGGCAAATTGTGTTTTAGAATATAATTTTAAAAGATTTTCTCCTATATATTCCTATGTAACAAGTTGACCCCCCCCCCCCCCCCCCCCCATTGTGGCACCATCCTAACCCCAAAGATCATGATTTGAACAAACTATAAATCTTTAAAAATTTTCTTCTCTAAAATTGATCAGCCAGAAAAGCTGTAGGATACTTCCACACAATTTACAGCTTTTCTGACTGACCGGTTTTAAAGAAGATTTTTAAAGATATACTCTATATATTCCTATGTAAAAATTGGACCCTCCACTGTGGCCCTACCCTACCCCTGGGGATCATGATTTGAACAAACTTGAATCTACACAACCTGAGGATGCTTCCACACAAGTTGCAACTTCTCTGGCTGATCTGTTTTCGAGAAAAAGATTTTTAAAGATTTACTCTATAAATTCCTATGTAAAAATTGGACCCTCCATTGTGGCCCCGCCCTAGCCCCGGGGATAATGAATTTATCAAATTTGAATCTAACCTAACCGAGGATGCTTTCACATATGTTTCAGCTTTTCTGGCTGATTGGTTTTTGAGAAGAATATTTTTAAAGATTTTTCTCTATATATTACTTGGTAAAACTCGACCCCCCCATTGTGGCCCCATCCTACTCCCTTGGGATCATGATTTGAACAAACTTGAATCTATACAACCTGAGGATGCTTCCACACAAGTTACAGCTTCTCTGGCTGATATGTTTTCGAGAAAAAGATTTTTATAGATTTACTCTATAAATTCCTATGTAAAAATTGAACCCTCCATTGTGGCCCCACCCCAGCCCCGGGGATAATTATTTTATCAAATTTGAATCTAACCTAACCGAGGATGCTTTCACACAAGTTTCAGCTTTTCTGGCGGATCGGTTTTAGAGAAGAAGATTTTTAAAGATTTACTCTATATATTCCTATGTAAAAATTTGACCCCCTCCCATTGTGCCCCCAACCTAGCCCCGGGGATCATGATTTGAACAAACTTAAATCTTCACTACCTGAGGATGCTTCCACACAAGTTTTAGCTTTTCTGGCCAAATGCTTTTTGGAGAAGATTTTTGAAAAATGCCAACAAATTTTCAATGATTTTGAATTATCTCCCCTTTAAAGAGGGCGTGGTATTTCATTTTAACAAATTTGAATCCCTTTTACCTAAGGATGCTTTGTGCCAAGTTTTGTTGAAATCGTCCAAGTGGTTCTGGAGAAGAAATCGAAAATGTAAAAAGTTTACGGACAGACAGACAGACGGACGCCGGACAAAAAGTGATCAGAAAAGCTCACTTGAGCTTTCAGCTTAGGTGAGCTAAAAAAAAAATACTCGACGTTAAACTAGATTCCCTCTTTCAATGGATCTAAAACAAGGTAGCTACAGTAAAAAAATATTGAAACTTGTTGATGCTAGTTTACCTATATCAATTTTCAAAATATTATGCCTCCATTTTCTTAAGATTTACTTCTTCATCATATAGACCTATGTTAAATATTTGGGACAATAATTCCGTATGGTCCTTCATCTTAAACTCCAAGGCCACTTTGTGTCAAGTTATTTTAAAATTGGCACTGCGGTTCCAACATAAATGTGGAATTTAATATACATGTACATGTAACAGATAGGCAGACAAGCCTACAGGCAATGCAGAGCTAACCAAGCATCTAGCAGAAAAAGGAAGAAGACAAACACCTATTTTGTTTTCACTGTTTATTGACTGGGATTTGGTGTGAGGTGATAAAAATGGAATTGATGTCAAGACAACTATCAGAGAACAACTCGACTGATGTCACAGCAAAAAAAAAATACAAATCTTAAGTTAAGGATACGCAGTATTTTCAAAACTTACTAGTATTCCAAAATTTTTAGGACAAACAATTGATTTGTTAAATACATGTGTTCAAAGGTATTTTTTATATACATGTACATATACCTGTAAGAATTTGAATAAAATAATTCAATATCATATCTTATACAATTTCAATAAATTACTAATAAAAACAAACTAAATCTTAACATTAAATCATTATTTGATTTCAATACAATACCACCAAGAAAAAAAATCAAGAGTTTTTTTTAAGAACAAGTCTGAAGTCAAAGTATCATTCACAATAAAATCTAAAGTTTAAACCTTTTTATTAATGCCTTTTTTGGAGAAAAAAAAATAAACCCAAATATGAAATGGAGGATGAATCTTTGAAATTTCAATAATCAGTTGACTAGACAATGATATATAGATATTTCAACCTGAATATGGAAATATTTGCAAAACAGTACTCCAGCCACAGTATCTGGGTATTACCTAATATGCATAACCTGACGCCAAGAGAATGAAGTGCATAGGGTAAGTTACAGGATTACAATTCCTACTTTATATGTCTTGAACACAGACAGGTGTCCCCATGATGATTGACAGGGGGGCGGGGCAGAGATCGGATTCTAACTGCTGACAAAGGTGTTACATTATTAAATATTGATATCCATTACATATGAATCATAATAATTATATCTGAGATCAATTTCTGTCATGTTTGGGGACATTGGTCTTGCATATTGACCAAAACTGCTGCACATCTTGAAACTGCATGCTGTATGATTAAACTCCATTCTATAGTGCAATAATTACAAGACATTTATAATTCATTGTTTGAAAAAATACACTGTATTGTCCACCCAATAAAAATCTGCATAAACAGGGATCCTTACAGTATATTATGGATTTAAAAAGAAAAAAATCAAGAATTAGATAAATCAAAATACTGCCTTATTAGTATTATACATGTATTAGGATCATTAATTTCTAAAGTGTATTATTGTGTACACTGTGTTCCATAAGAATTAAGGAACTCTGACTTGAACCACAATAATTATCATGATTTTTGTAGATTACCCTTATATTTATAAATTTCAGTAAGTTCTTTTATCAACTAGTTACAGTTAACCACCAATAATATAGTACTGATTGCCAAGATTCCAAAGATTTGCATAGTGAATGTTTCAGCTTCATAAAGCTATACAATTATTAATTTAAAAATTGCATTCACATCTTTCACTTCCAATCTAAATAATGATCTTTCAAACTCAACATGGTTTCTCCATTACATGATTCAAGTAGTATTTCAAATATATTCAATTCTACATTATTCAAAAAATCATATGCAATAAAAGCAGATTTTTTTTCCCAAATGTACATATCATGAAAAAAGATACACCAATTCAAACTTTACAGAAATATATATAACTGATTTATTTATTAAATGGGTCATAAACACATCAAGTTTCTGTATTTTAACAAAACTTAAATAAGCTTCTTGCCATTTTATATTTAATGATATATTTATCTATTTAGACCACACTTATTTAATTTCTTGTTCGTTTAAACAATGAAAAAAGTATGAACGGGAGAGCGATTAAATAATAAAAATATTTTTTGTTTGCAAAATGTTTAGGCAGTACATAAATAAATTTGAGCGGAGGATTATATGTTTTTTTTACTTTTTTCTGATTTATACATTTAAAAAGGTTTAAAATACGAAAAATAGAGCGCAAATAGAACAGAATTTCCTGGATGCGAGAAATTTAATATATCATTTGTATAGGGTTGTTTTAATATGAGCGTGTAGGTCTGACGAGCAAGAAATTAATTTGATGTGGCCTTATTTATTTTTGGAAGAGAAAATGCCTCTGTTGCATATAATTCTTTCAAAATGTCCTTGTTGTGATTGAACTTGGGTGATCATGAGTAACAAAACACCCTGGAAGACAAGAATCCATTAGTACAATACTACTGATCAAATAAATACTAAGGTTTTCTGTCTTAAGTAATACATGTAGACTATGAATGCTTATATACATGGTGCAGAGAGGGATGATACATGTAGTATATGTAAGAGGGTGTGAGATGAAAATAAATATTACATGTGTTTACAACAAACAAGGTTATTTAGAGAAATACAGACTGTATGGGGATTTTTATAAAAATAGAACAGTAGACAAATGAAGCATTTCATTCTAGTGATATTTTCTAATGATATGAAGTATATTTTATGTTTGTTCAGCGACAATAAAATATAGAAGTTTCCATATTGCATTATAGTTAAGTTATGCTCAGCACACTTGTTTTGTTTTTTTCTCTCTTTTCAAGGATCAAAACAACACACAAATTATTTCTAAATACTAAACAACAAGGAAAATATTACACAGGTATTTTTTTGTTTCTTTTTTTTTTCTTGTGTTAAAAAACTATTGATCAGATGTTCTTTACACCATAACACAATGGTTTTCTGGTAATCATTTTAACCATTTTCTTTAAAAATAGTCCCATCAATTCTTATAAATACAACAGATGTATTTTCCAAAAAAAAAGTTCTTATATTAACTTCAATATATATCAGAGTATCTTTTCAATGATATTTCTTAAATAATCTCAGTATAAAAAGATGGTAGAAATTAAAGTCATTCTTGGCCTTATGGTTTAAACATTCAACTCATACTATCAAAATACTTATATAAGGATCTTCTATTTCTTATGAGCCCATTTACTTTAATCACAAAAACATTTCATACACAATAACTGCATTATTCAACATGTTCAACATGCATTTGTTATCTTTTGACCTTGGTGTTACACAATACTTTCAGTTTGAATGTATAATGACCACTTGTCATATTTTTTCACTCAATATAAGACATTCTTATGCATAAACTTTCAAATATGTACATATTTCCCGTTAGCTAGCAGTGCACTCATTCTGTTAAATTACACTCTCTTCTTGTTTTCATTTCAGACAGTTATTAAAATATCTAGTATTAATTTGGCAACGTGTGTATGTATCTCTCAAACAACTACAGTAAAGGAAGAGAAGATTCAACAAAATACAGGATAAACAAAGAGTTCCATTTTAAAATCAAAAATATATATAGGTAAATAGTTTTCACTGGATTTATAAATGAAACTAGAAAAAATAATCAACATACAAAAATGCTATTTATTTCCAACCAAAAAAGAAAAAAACTTGAAGTAAACGGAAACTGTAAACATTTAACAAACAAATGTAAAACATAGTCAAGTATAGGGTATGACTTTGAAATGGTAAATAATAAAATTCGTAAAACACAAGTTCACAGTCATAAATATATATATATATTTTTTTTTCAACATTTCCTAATTGACTTGTTTAATCAAAAATAATAAAAATCTATACTAAGTTCCTGATTTTTAATTAATTTTTTTGTCTTTAATATAATTACTAATCCTGATGGATATCAAACATTTCCCGTCGCTAGTGCGTGTAAGATTCTGGTCCAAAGGTCCTTCCGACAAGACTTGGACCTCCGCAGACTCTGCAGCAGTTCCTGGAACTGGACCAGACCCCCGGGAGTAAGGCAGAAGGCATTCCTAGCACTGCAGATGGTGCTCACAAAGTCGTCATAATCGGACTGGTTTATGTGATGAATTTTTTGATGTGCACATTGATTAAACCTAAGGGGAAAAAAGCCATTTACTTTGTCATTCTGTCAAAACACTTGCACAGGGGTACAACCAGTCATCAGTTGATAAAGTGAAATTTTGTCCCAATCAAGGCAACTGTTTTAATGATCAGATCTAATAATTTGATAAGGCATATGATTAGTCTTCAAAATGTTTACAAATATGTCATGATGACTGCAGTATAAAGATAACCTATATACAAAACAAACTACATAAATCACTAAGATTATCAAAATAATAAAGGTATAATTCATATTAGAAGTACACTTTAGTTAACTATGATTATGGTATAAAACTTGTGCATTTAAATGGCTACTCACATGTTCAGGCATTTTTGAATGAGAGGGTTGAGGATGTTTGATCTCATATGATTCTGGACAACGACAGGATTACTTCTTGCCAGGACATGGGCTGCTTCGATCGCTATGTCATAGAGCACAAAGGGACTGACCACTGCATTCACTGCACTCGCACAGAACTGCTGCAGATAATTTATTCCTAAAAAAGTAAAATTAAGAAAATGAAAGTGCTTCACATGATTCTGTTGCATGTACTTTTAATAAAGATGCTTTGAAGGATAGACATTTTTTCCCATACCTAATTTCACAGCAATTCCGAGAAGCCATTTAACGTCTTCTCCATAAGGTGGGTTACGAGCATATTTAGTCTGTGGTCTATCATCATGGACTCTTCTTGATAAGGTCTCCAAAGCTAGCATTCCTACTCTGAAGGAAGCCATGAGATAATTTAACTGAGTCTCGTTGTCCAGATGACTGGGTCCATGATGACCCTGTGTTGACCCTTGTTGAGGTGGGCTGGGGGAATTAGAAGATACCTCCACCAAAGCTTCGGCTTGGTGTATCGGCTGTTGGGGAGCCCCTCCTGCTGAGGATGATGGGGGGCACTGAATGGGGGTGATCTGGCAATGTGAATGTTGGGGAAACACTTGAACTGCTGTACCCAGGGGCCGGAACTGTGGAGGATTTGCAGAATAGACATTGGGAGCTTGTTGTAGCTGAAGATTGTTGAAAGGGGGTTGGGTTTGGTATGGGAAGGTGACATATGGATGATGAACATTGTGGCCATGGATGGGGATATGTTGTTGGGTAAACTGTTGACCAAATGGAGAAAGCTGCTGGACATAACCTATATGCTGGACCAGTGCTTGATGAGGTAGCTGGTGGTGATTGGCGGGTGGAATTGTGTAGGACAAAACCATGGGTTGGGCTAAGGTGGGATTAGCATGGGACACGACCTGATTTGATACTTGATGATTTGAAGATGATGACATGGGAAGAACTTGGAGTCCCTGGGGACTCTGTCTCTCTGTCGCCAAGGATGAGGAGTTTGAATTGTCACTGTCAAGCTCAGCATGATGAGAATGATTTCGAGATACATTTGAAGCTTCGTTTGTTTTGGCAGCCTCTTCAGATAACTCGAACCACTGCCTTGCCACATCAAACAGGACCTCTGGATAGACTCCTCCCCCTTTGGCTGCACTCTCCACAGCCAGGCAGGCCCTCTCCAGCATATCTCTGCTCTGTTCCTTACACTGGAAGATAGCTCTTTGGACCTCAGAGGGATTGAGGGCCTGGGCATGCGGGAGGCAGGAGAGAGCCAAGTCAGCTGCAGCCCTCACCATGGCTGGATCCCTCCCTCTTGAAGCCTTATCTGCCAATGAGGCAACTTCTGGGGGTGTCAGGTGGCCTTCCCATGTGTCAATCAAGATATTTATGGCAATGCTTCCAATATCTATGGCTTGGCCTGAAAAAACCCCCCAACATTATCATTGTGTGTAATTAAGATACTTGTACATTTGTTGGTTGTTGAATACAAATCTACTGTCCTGGCATGAATTTCAATGAAAATTATATATTTTTACTGACTTATTGACCACATACCTGTGATCCAAGAAACATGTGAAGAATAGGTCCTGGACAGCCAGTTAGGAGAAACACAATTGTTCAGACCCAAGGCATACACACCAATCTGGAATGCACAGATGTGTAGGTTGCGATGGGGTCCAGTTGTTGTGTTTGTGTTGGTAGGCTGTGTAAATAATGAGGTGGAACTATTCCCTCCTGCCTTCCCCAGTACTGTCTTGGACAGCTCAAACATGAAATGTGCGATGGCTTCACTTGGCTGGTTAGGCACTGTTGGCATCATCCTACTTTTACCTTTGAACCTATAACAAATAAAACTAGATGAATTTTTATGACTTGTCTGATTTCCAGGATCTTTATATACGCTTGAAACCTGCCAACATTTCTATCTAAAAATACAGAAAAATAAACAGTCATAGATATGGAATTCACTAACCTGGTATTTTTAACATTTGGTGTACTGCTCCTAGACTCTAAACACAACGGTTGAGACCTGGGACGTGGGGCAGGCATCATATCTGGTGGACTACAGTAACAAAATAATCAGATTTTTGAAAATCAATTGCAAGGAATGGCATACTTGTAATATCTCAACAAGGAAATAATTTTGTAAGTATCTGATGTTTTGGAGTACCTATCATTGTCCCTCATTTTAGCCCGTGGGTCCTTCTCCCCCGAGCTGCTGGAGCCCAGGGAGTCACTGTCAGCACTACTACCACAGTCACTGCCCGGGCCCTGATGCTTACTCCACGTTCTTCTGATAAGTGTGGGGGAGTTGTCACTGGACGTTGTCTCTGGGGCACTGCTATCAATACTGGCCATACCTACACATTTCAATCAATTCTTTACTAAAAATATCTCATCAATTAAAAGCAATTAAATGCTTAATCTTATATTAATTTATTCCATTTTTCTTATATAGTACCCAAGTTTTCATTTTATATTCTTTTATTGGACCTTTTGACAAGTACATGTACCATTTTTTTTTTTATTTTAATCATCATTCTCCTTACTTTAATATATAGAGGGTCATGTGAGATTACAAGAAATTCACCTCCTGGTTTGGAAACATAATTAAAGGTAATTGTAAAGTACAATGATCTCAATATTCCCTGACCTTGTGAGGGTTTCTTTTTCTGAGCCATACATCTCAGCTTAGCCTCCAGGGCTCTCACTTCATCTTCTTCTTCTACAGCAGAGCTATCAGTATCTTTTCCACTACAAAAATAAACCGAAATCATCTTTAAAAATTTTTTAAAAATTTGAATAGTTGTCTACTATTCACCTTATTATGAGTATTAAGAAATATTACACAATTCATTCAAAATCTAGCACAAAAAGATAACAAATAAGAACCACCATTATGCTAACAGACATTGAAACAGCACCTAGACGTACTCGCTTTACAGAAACAACAAGAATCGACACATACCTGTTATACCTGAGGGGATAAGTGATCTTTGGCCTTGCCCCAGCAGCTGCTCGGTTGGGGGCTGGGTTTATGTCATTAGATGCAAGGACAGCAGGCTGGGCACTTGCACCACCACTGGCGGCGCTGCTCCCTGCCCTGGAGGAACCAGGTGGTTCAGCTACCCCACCACAAGCCTGGGGGTTGGGGGAGGTACCTGCATTACCACTGGCTGTGTTGCTGGCATGAGATGAAGAGGTTTTCACTCCTAAATAGTTCACTAGACTAGGTGCTTTGTACAACTGATGAACCTCCTTATCCAGCAATCTATCCATGATCTGTAGAAAAATATCCTCAATATTAAATCAATTCTTATTTGTTCACAACACCGCTTTTTAAAAAAAATGTATTTTTTAAAACAAAACATTCAATATTATTACATGAAAAACCAACTATTATATATACTTTCAATATAGCACTACCTGGTAGTACTCATTTTATCACTGAACAGTTTTATGAGCATTACCTTGCTAAGTTTAATCGGATCATCTTTGTAATGCACTAGCATGGCTATAGCAAGTTCTCCTCTCTGTCGCCTGGTACTCTCACACAACAGGGGGTGTTCGGCTTCTGAGACATTGGCCTTCAATCCTAATAATAAAACCAAAAAGTACATAAGTAAAAAAGAATTTTCTTGTAAAATTAGTTTTAGGAATACTAGCGTAGTTATGTTATTATGCTTAGGTGCTAATAGCTTTCCTTTCGGCAATTGAATAAAACTGGCACATAAGACTATTCCTGTGAAATTGAACAATTAAAGAACAAAACACATAATCTGTGTAGTTCTTTACCTAATGCTGCTACGGCTCCATCAAATCCTAGCTTCTCATCAATACTGGTTCTGACTGTGATCTGTACTGATCTACTGGGAGGGCGGCTATTGGAACTACCCACAGGGAACGCTGCAAACAATTCAACATTTCAACTCTTTCAGTTCAAAGGTAAAAAAAACAGTTAAAGACATCAATGGAACACTTTAAATAACAATGGCATAAATTTCCTTGAAGGAAAAAAAAAATTCTCTATGTATGCCAAAAAATCAGTTATTTAAGGTCAACTTAAAGTTTTCCAAATGTTATATTTTTTCTATAGATAATTTTTTTTAATTCATATTGTTAAATTCTTGAATTTATTTCAAACTTCTTGATAAAAGAAATTGCAAAAATAATGAGTAAATTCAATCAACAAAACTGATGGACAAAGCAAATAGTTTCAGTCTCTGTATAAAGGCATATAGTTACCTGGTAAACAGAGGGAATCAAATATAAAGGTGGCTAGCGTGAGAGGGAGAAGCGCATCACCACGGGTCTTAAAAGATCCATCACGGAGCTCCTCCGCCTTCTCACGTAAAACAGCCAGCTCTGCAGGCCCAAGTGGAATCTTTTTCAGTAGGTTTAGTATTTCCGACTCCTGATAAGCTAGTTTTACCTACATTTATAAATTAAGTACAATCAGCAATCAATAAACCTTTTCATAATTTTAAATTTACATTTTAAAAGCATTTCATTATGTAGATGCATCTGTGTTATTAAAAAAATTCTATTCAAAGGGAAAAAAACACCCCCAATGATTCTGTGTTTTATTCAAATTGATTTTGCATGAAAATAGGCTTTAGTGATACAGGAAATGATAAAATTTGCACTAAGACTGTCTTGGAATTAAACAATTCAAACTGGTTCTAGAGATCACTCCAAATGCATTGCAAGGCTATTAAAGGAAGAAGTAATCGTTGACTGCAGTTCAATTTACCTCAAGAGCTTTGCTGGAGGCTGGGGGTCTTGGCATTTCTAAACCAAACATTCCAACTTTAAAAGCTAAGTGGTGGCACTCTATTTCCTCTGCTAAAACACTGCATAGAAAGGCTGCTTTCGACAAAGTGGAACTTGCCAGCAAACTAATACTGGTTAAGACTTTCTTCTTCTTTCCTGAAGCATTAAAAACAGAATAATTCATATCAATTAAAACAATTGATTTATGTAAATTATGAAGTTTTTTATGATTAAATTTACAAATTTTACCTTTCAATGATGGAAGGTTAGCAGTTTCAGCCAGCAGGTCTGGTGGGTTACTTAAGAGTTCTTCAGCTAATTTCTGAGCTAGTCGACAAGCATCTCTAGTGTGACCATGTGCATGGAGAGCCTCAGCTCGGGAGAATAAAATCTGCACAACAAGATTTCAAAATCAATGCTGGTACAGACTTTGTATACAAGGTATTCAAGATAATTACTATATAAAAAAGCCTAGATACGTTTGTTCATCCATGTGCTACTAATTATCAAAAAACCAAAAAATTCCTGTATGTGTCTTTCCTTTACTTTGAGTTTTTGTGATATTTTACAACAAGAATAGTTCTGTTCCAGTATAAGTCAGAATTCATTCATGCTACTTCAAAAAAAAACTTACATCTTGCATGGAGTTAAGATCTTTAACACCAGCAAACAGATTGGGCTCATCTGACTTCTCAGTTTTACTCTTGGGAGGTTCAGGTATTTTGGGATTGTTGAAGTAATAGATCTGATAGTCATCCAGTGGATGAAGAACATCCATGTTTTCAGCCCTGTGCGATTGGGCATTAACCTCCTCTATCATCTGTCTTTCACCATCCTCAAACCCAAACATTCCAATGTTCATTCCATCTGCACCTCCTTCTGCTCCATCAAACACTTCATCCAGATTGCTTCCACTGCGGGAAAGAACACCGTTATTTGATCGTTCAAGCCCAAAACTGCTAGATATAAGTTCGGGGGCATAGTTTCTCAAGTCATGACCATCTAAAGAATTACTCCTGCTGTTGACCTCTTTCATTTCTGATCCGGAATCAGAATCTCCTCTGAATAAAGAACTACTGCGTTCTGGTTCACAAAATCCTTCTGACCCTGAGCTGATCGCACCATCGTTCATGATAGAATCTCTCTGACTAGCAAGGTTATTATTTCTTCTCATGTTTGAATATTCCTGAGCGTCTTGAAGCATACAGTGAGCTTGTGCTAGAGTTGTCTTGTTATCGGTACTGATGATTGTGTCGAAGCAAACAGGCATGGCTTGAATCCGGGAAGGTTTTTTAGTGTCCTTTTCACTGTGTTTGTTAAATATGTACTGAACTATACAGGACCCTTCTTTCTCCGAATATGTTACTCCAGGAATTGGATAGTCCGACCACTCTAAATTACAGGCTTCAATGCTTGGCTTGAACCCTACAAAGTTTTCCAAGTCATTCTTCTTGATTACCGTGTTGGATGCTCCATTTACTGAAGATCTAGCCTTTTTCACTTTTTCAATGGTGGAAATATGCCACTCTCTGAACTTGATTACCAAGTCATCCCTCTGTATTGGTGATAGTTTTGGATTTAAAGCAGACAATCTCCACAGTGTAACGATTTCATCACAGAGACTGGAGGCAGCATGCTGTGTGGCATTAGCTCCTGATCCTCCATTTCCCCTCCCTACATTGTTATTGTTGTTATTTGTTACTTTTGTCGTGAACCACCAGAGTAAAATCTACAAAAATGAAATTCAAACAACCCAAATCAATTCAAACATCTGAAGTGTTTTTCACAAATTACATAAAGGACAAGTTATACTAAGTTCTATGTCAACATTTTTTTCATTCATTAGCATGTGTTTCTTCTTATGAGATCTATGACTAAATTTTTAACAAACTTTAAAATAGATGCTACAACTTCACTAACCTTATACTCTTTTTTCTTGCAAAGACCTTTTTAGTCTTATTTATATTGATTGTTCTCTTTTTGCTATTAAAATATGGAGGCATGAATTCATTAGACATATTGTAAAAGAGTAACCTGTTCACACTGCAGCACTTCATCAGTGATAATTTCCAGCAAACGGACTGCATTGCTGTCATTTCGCCTCAGCATTTCCCTTACAATAGAAAGTAGGTTCCACATTCCTTCTGGTTCCCGGCCACGAAGTGGGCGGAGCAGACTCTGCCACTCAGCAGCTGCGGGTGGAGCCGTAGCAGACAGGTAATTGACATCGCTGTAAATATTTACAGATACTTTAAAAGTTGAAATTTTGAGCTTTCAGTCAACTGTTGATAATTCAGATAGATGGACAAACAGAACACAATGTTTCTAAGGATTTCAAGGGGGAATAATTTTATTTTATTTACTAAATCACAAAGAAGTATATGTTATACACTTTGAAATATTTTCAGCTGCATGTATAAGCTGATCTTATATATAAAACCTTTTTCCCTGCAGACAAGGTAACTTGAAAATTGGCAATTTCAAATAAAATTTACATGAAAAATAAAGGTCAGTGCTTAGGTAAATTATAGCCATCTAAAGCTACCCATACATGATACATATCTATGTTTGCATATTGAAAATCCCAACCTTTAATGCTGTCATAAACAATTTGATGCCACAGTGACCTATTTTTGGATCATAACACACCTTTCACCTACAATCCATCAACAGACAAGGATTCATAGAGCTAGGTTTTTTATTTCATTTTGTGCACTCTGTATCTGCTATACCAAAAGGTATAGCCATAGAATCACAAAAATGGAACCACAGGATACCATTTTCTCGGCACATAAAAAGATGTGCAATTAATCATTGATTTACATGTAAATAAAAGACTTTTCAGTCCCGATATCTCCTGACATTATGGTTCAAAATATATGTGTAAATGTAAATATTTCACCTGAAGACAATTGGGGATGGGACACAAAATTTGACCAGGGTCTTTTTCACATTTTCATGCAGAGCTGACTCATCAAGACACCAGGATGTTTGCTCATTGGCGGATGGCCCCGCTGTTGGGTCTGTGGAAATACATGTAATGGTGTCAGTTATGAAAATACAGGTCAAGCAGTCACATGATGATGTAATTCAAGAGTTTCCTACCAATTTCCTTAGGATACTAAACACTTAGTAAAATTCTACATATTTGCTCTTATAAATACAAACTTCAGTATCCTTACAACATTAGTCATAAAATGTACTTCAGAAACACTTATCATTCTATCTGCACAAACAAAAACACTTCACAAGTCAACACCATTTCTTTTACTAAAATATGCTGGATTTTCAGGTTTTGCAGTAAAATTCATGAAATGATTTGAAGTTGTATGACCATTCTCAGGTTATGGGTAAATTAAGAATACAAGGCGCAATACAAATATACAAAAGTACATTAAGAACCTGAATTTCAGGATACTAAATTAAATTGTACATCCAAAATGTTTGGGAATTTGTTCAGTGTCTATATACCTGGTGCTCCACAGACTGTGTTCATAGCATTCTCCTGGGAAGACAAGAGCTCATCAAGCAGTCTCTGGGCTGTTGGTAAGATCTGTATGACAGAGAAATGATTACCTGTACAGATATCATCAAATCTAAAGACTGATTTTATCACTGAGAATTTCTTTGTATTGAGTCCATATGAAAATCATAAGACACCCTTAAAGATTTGATAACATGTACATAAATTACTTATCACAGTGTATAAATGGTATATATACAATACATTGTATTTGTTACATGAATGGTCTTGGCACGGTCAAGTTTTGAGTGTTTTGAGATCTAACCTGCTGTGGTAATTCACTGATCAGGTACTGGGCGAATTTCTGAAGCTGGTCCCTGTGGAGTCTGGAGAGGGACTCTGATACAGGTGCTCTTAATTTCACTGAGGTTGCCTTAAATTTAAGTTAAACACATCTTAAAATTTGTTAAAAATATAAAGCTAAAATCTTTATAAATTTTTTTTTCACCATCTTAATTAATATTCATGAAAAAAAGGGTCGATGAGTTAATAGTAAACAAATTCTTTTGGTTTGTAAAAGAATGCATAATAAATGTTGTTGATTTGGGACATAATGATTCTCATCCTCTTTTTTTATTATATACCATGCATTATAATAGCCATTTTAAATGCAAAGCATGCAGCAATTACCAATAGATGACATAATCCGTGTCCACCTGTTGACAATAGCTGTCCTTACCTGGTGAATTCTGTACAGACAGAGTGCCACAACATGTGAACACCATGAAGGCTGACTATTACAGGTACATGTACAAGAAGAGATTCTCCTGCGATCAAACACGACGGCCACATTGAAGTTCCCCTTTGCTTGCTGTAAGCCTTGGGGAGGGATTACAGAGGCACTCAGGTGGAATCCTGCCATTAGAGGAATAATAAATATTTCAATTTTACCAGGCATTCTAATACATTACATCAAATATTTCTCCAAGCTTTGAATATTTTAACTTTCACAATAAACAGAAAATATATCATATGACAAAAACATTATGCATACCAATTTGTAAAACTTCTTTGACTGATTTTGTTTTGTACAGGTGCTCCCCTTTCTGAAATTCATCAGCACTGCCATTGGCCAAACAGGAATACAGCCTTGGAGAGAAGACCACAATAAGTATCTCACAGTACAAAAAACGCATATATTTTTCTCTACATATTCAATCATTCAACAACAGTTATGTTAATTTACATGTGTTAAACTTTTTAAGTACAGTAAATTGTCAGTTGGTTGAGAAAAAAATTCTTTTAATAATCAATACCAATCAATGGAAAATAACTAGAAATTCTCTTTTCATGATCTAAATTATTGATTTTACCTAATATCCTCTTCATTTTCAGGAAAGCTCCAAAACGCGATCCTGAGCTGTAGCTGTTCAGGAATGGGCTGTGGGAAGTGCTCCACTACTTCAAAAGGTATATGACAAGCTACAGCCTTCGAGGCTAGCTCTACCAGAGAAGACACAGCTCCAGCTGAAAAACCAATCAATTTTAATGAGAGCAACACCTGTATACTAAAGAATATACCTTAACTTCATTCTAATCAGTACTCTCACAGATCGTGATCTCTCTCTCTTTCTGTCTCTCTTTCTTTAATTAATTAGTACTTTACTAAGAGTGTGGGGTATATAAACTCATTACTCTTTTCCTTTTGAAAATCAATTTTGAAAAGAAACACTACCTTAGTTATGCTATGCCAACCTTGTGCAACATGATGTTTTTGTTTATACTTTATAGCTTGAAACATGCATCTTTTTTATTACCAATGATAAATGTGTGAATGTTTCAACTCAAAACAAATTACTTCAAAACAAAAATCACAGTACACGTTACACGATAAAAAAAAATATCCCCTTCTTAATTTCTGACATCTTATACAAACCACAGGCCCCAGAATAATCTGTTAAAATACAGAAACATTTATGTTGCTTGAAGGACACATAGAATGATACAGAACATATTACAACTAGCAAACAACACATAAAAAGCCAATATTGACCTGTAAAATGTTTACCAACTGAGCTTGCATGTTCGACTTTTTCAAGGAACTGTCTTTAATTAACTTAGGAGTGGTCATAATAAAGATTTTTTTTTTAGAAATTAATCAGTCTAACAGTCTTCAATGTAAATGGCTTTGACCATGTGAGAGCAATAACACAAAAAATAATTTTTTTTATTTCTTTATTAATTGAATAATTTTTATTTATTAATTACATTACTTCCAGAAACTTTCTAAACTTTAATCTTAATGTGACAAGATTTTTTTTCAAAAATTATATATACATGTTCCACTGACACTTAAATGATTCATCTGATATTTTTTATCATCAAACCCTAATAGTACCAGGTACGTAATACAGAGTAAAGGTTAGAGATAGAAGTTTTTTTTAAAACCTGGTATAAAAGCAGAAAATCAGATTGTTCTGTTTTGCAACTAACAACTTCTGTAGCCTAAAGGGCATAAATAACCTATCAAGGCTTGCTGTCTAATCTCTTTCATCAGGAACAGCTTTGTACATTTATCTGTTGAATAATTTTAATGTACATTTAAAAATCTAAAAAATGGATTAAATACCAACACCCAGTTGAGGGTGGGGAAGGGTGTCACTATATGTATGAATTAAAAAAAAATATTCAAGATTTTAAATATTAATTACTAGATACAAATAATTTTTCATACAATAATATGAAGATCTCATACATTATGTAGATGTGAACTATTTCGTAGATCTACATGATCTAGAGAGAGGCCTTTAAACTGTTTGCAAATTTTTAAAAAAAAATTGGTTAAAGTCCAGATATCTTTTTTTTCTTTCAAATCACAACAACCTGACACTTGTAAATGAAATATGTTGAAACCTTTTTCTTTTGTTTTAATTCACCAATCAGTTGTGAATATTCAATCATTGATGGGAGCAAGCAAGGGAGGGATATCTTTCTTTTCTTTCTTTTTTTTAAAAATTAGAATAGCTAAAAAAAATTGTCAATGTATGACACTCCTGTATCTTCTTTTCATTAAAAAAGTCAGGGTTGCTTAAAGAGGGTGCTTATATACCACTCATCCATTTTTCTTTTTATCTATTGATAACTCTCAGTATGTGCTAGGCATTGCTGGTCATCTATTGATTACTCTTAATATGTGCTGGGCATTGCTGGTCACATATCTTGGATTTTGCTTTTATGCACAAAGGTACCAGTCTCCTAAATATGACACAAGATGATTTCAAATATTAAAAAAAAATTCTGAATTCTAGAAAAGTTATAACAAAATCTGATAGTGGTATACTCTGACCCAAGTTTCTGCTTCCACCACTTTTTGCTTAATATTTTGATAATCGTAATACCTTTGTGACCAAACTACGTTCATCCACTAGAATGAAAAAAGTCGCCCCCTCTACCACTTCAGGTTTCAATACAAAATCAAAAATAGAAAGTCTACATTATCTAAGCCTACATCTTTATTCTACTACTTCGAAAAGAGTAGGTTTTAATGTTAAAATCATACTTTTTGGAGAAACTCCACTTATGAATGAACACTTTGTTATAAATTTAATAATTTTATATGCCAAACAGTATATTTTTCACTGTTTAAAAGGTACGAGATACCAAATCTATATGGATTGATAGGTCATTCGAAGATGTATTATCATGTTGAAAAATTTTTATTTTCTGATTTTGTTTTTTTTCTGTTTTTGTTTGTTTGTTTGTTCTTTTTCTATAGAAATTAACAAAAGTTGCATAAAGGTTCTTATTTTTCTCACTTTCTTTATTTTATGTATCAACATAGTGTGTAAACTTACCTAAAAATTCATTTTGTAAATCTTGGTATGAGCAACGTGTGCAAGTTTGTATGAGTGGTCTGTGCAATGTATAATACATATATTTGACTGTTTGTATCAAAAGCACAGAAATAAAGCATTATAAAAAAAAAATAGAAAGTCTACGGGCCAGGATTTTACATTGCAAGTAGACATGAAAAGTACCTGTATGATAACATTGAAAAACTATGTGAGGTGTCCTAAGTACTTCCGAGTGGAGAAAAGATGTAAACATTTCCCACAATAAATCTCCATAAGAAACTTGTTTTCGATTATGTTAATATCTCCGGATAAAAATATATGATCAGAAGTGTCAATGAAGAAATTTTGAATTTTTCCCTTTCAATTGTACTTTTTTGACAGGTATACATGTGTATTCTCATTAAAATTCATCAAAAAGTGACTGAATCAGTATCCTGGGACAGACTTTAGTATTCAACTGATATAATATACTGGCGTGCGACCAGTTCTCCCCGAGTACCATTTCTTGCCAGTGCATTGTTATATATCATTTTTCATCTATAATTTTATGTGTTGAAAAAATGATGTAACAATGCACTGGTGAGAAATGGTACTCTGCGAGAACTGGTCGGACACCAGTATGAGTATAGTTTGTCAGTTTAAATCATCGGAGAAAAAAGACATTTTTTCGCCAAATAAATTTTATTTCAGAAATTTGTATCAAAACATTGATCTTGAATTCACTGGAAGAAAATTTCACATCAAATGTTAAACTTTAGAGCTAACAGCTCTTTTAAAACAGGAAATGAAGATTGAAAGAGTCTGAAGATGGGTTTCAACTTTCATACAATGTTCTTGCCAGAAAGGCTACACATAGCCTATATTATCTACATGTAAACATGTTGCATGTTTCTTGTGTATTAATTAATTAACTTTGTCGAAACTGCACAAGTCATTTATATCATATTGATTATATACTTTTAAGAAAATTGATAATAGTTAATTATAAAAAATAAGAAGGTCGGCTACAAAAATACAGTTAACACCACCACTGAGGTGAATCACCTTACTCCAAGATTGTTGACCTTTTGAGAGTCCCTTCACTCATTTACAAGTCAACAAAGGCGCCTACTTTGTTGAAAGGAAAACTAATTCATTTTTCGCTTGAAACATAAGAAATCGGTATCCATAATCCGGTGTTTCCGGCAAACTTACCCTGTTGTTTATTATTGGTCGCTTGCCCACCATTTTGTCTTTTCCAACCCCTCCAATTATTACAAAGACTTTCAGGCTCGCTTATCCAGGAACAGAGTGAATCCTCCTCAAATCGCTCACTATCTTCAAAAGAAAACCTATCGTTCTCATTTTCCCAATCAAACATAAAGTCCATTATCTCGGCTCGCCTGCGATCTTCAAGTCTGAACGACTCCGAGCTTTTTGTTCCGTCAGCTGCTTTACGACAAAGGTTTTTAAACCCTTTTTTATCGATTTGCAACAAGCATTTTCATGGAAAATGATCTAAGTTCACGTATAGTGGATCCCTGCATTGTAAAACTTTACATAGCAGAAGACAAAACGACTAATTTTTGGTCAAATTTAGCCTAATTAGTCGTCTGACTCCTTCGACTGCCTGCACAACAATAACAATTTCGTCGGGAGTACTCGGTAGTGTCCGTGAGTCTTCGTTTTCCTCCGGTGAAAATAGGAAGCGGAAGTCCTTTTCTAAAATCTAGCGATCAAGGTAAACATCAGTGCATGATAGTAAGGTGGCAATCCACTCTGAATCGGTCCAATCATTTAATAAATGAAGAAGTTTGATATATTATTGTCATAAGTAAACATTATTCTTAGTCACTTTTTAAATATTTCTTCCTTTTATATGGCCAAGCAGTTAGGATGTAGGTTATTTGATACAGCCGGAATTGTAACTTCCATAAACGTCTGTTTTGGCATAAAAGATGAACACATCAATAGTTAAAGATTAAAGGGTACTGTAACGGCAGTTGTAACAAATTCAAGTACAGTTACAGTCAATGAATGAAAGTATATTTCGGTAGCTATCACATCACAACATTCTCTGTCCATTGCGTTAGCCTGTACTACTACTGTAATGCTGAAAGAAATTTAAGTGTCCCTTTGTAAAATTCTTCAATTCATTATTCACAATACCAAATTCTACAAATATACTCCATATATTTGCATCATTTTTTTTTTGCAGATGGCCCCTCGTAAAGGGAAGAAGGAACAGACAGAACAAATAGTTCTTGGCCCCCAAGTAAAGGAGGGTGAAAATGTTTTTGGAGTGGCTCACATTTTTGCCAGCTTCAACGATACATTTGTACATGTCACCGATTTGTCTGGAAAGTAAGTAGACTTATTGTAGTGCAGCCAGGATAAGAAATATAACTCTTTACGTAATATGTAAATGGTATGACCGGTGGGCCGAGCACAGATTTTTTATTTTTAAAAGACAGTACAGTTTGATTTTGTTAAAGAGAGAACAAGATTAATTTGATTCTTACAAAGTTGGATCCGTTGGATCTGGCTGCCAACCTAAATCATAAGCCTAAGTTAAACTAAACATCGCATGCTCAGTCTACAATTCATACATCAAGTTTGTCTTCGGAAATATCTGAGCTGAAGAAAAGGGATTCTGAGATAAAAAAAAATTTTGTTTTCAATACTTATAAATTTCAAATGTTTATGAATTAACATTTGCTACTTTGTTCAGAATCATAAAGGTTGTTCCTTGATGCCTTTGGTTTTTTTTAGCCCACCTGAGCTGAAAGCTCAATTGATCTTTCTGATTGCTTTTTGTCTGACGTCTGTCTGTCTTAGAAAGAATAATATTACCATGACCAGGCTATACGCTCAGGTCACAGCAAGAGTTTGTCCCATATACTTGCAATGAATCTGAAGAATATCTGGAGAAAATTTTGAAAATCTTTTAATACAGAATCTCTTGCTTTCTTTAAATGATTTGATATGACATAGGTGAAACGTTTGTCCTGATAAAAGCACTTTTGTAACATATGGTTAGCATTTTTGATTATTTTTATTTAAATTACTTAAGATTGAAATATTGGAAAATTTAAAATAGAGTTTAGAGGCAATGAACATCAAAAAGCAAAAAACTAAGTTGAACAAAATGGCGGTGCCCATGAACTGGAAGAAATTTTTTTAGCAGATTCAACTTTCATTTTACATGATTTTCTTGTATATATACATGTAACTATTAAGCCTTTTACTGGCTGCTCTCGGTATAATGTGAACAGCTACATAAAAATGTTTTAGAATTCTTTTCTCACCATGCACTGTATGTATTTCGAATAAAATTAAATGAAATTTAATACTTTTCAGAGAAACCATTGCCCGTATCACTGGTGGTATGAAGGTCAAGGCAGACAGAGATGAAGCTTCTCCATACGCTGCTATGTTGGCTGCTCAGGATGTTGCAGAGAAGTGCAAGACCTTGGGCATCACAGCTCTCCACATTAAACTGAGGGCTACTGGAGGAAACAGGTAAATTATTTGAAGAATTTTAAGTTGAGGGGAGAGCTTTCAAAATAACTTCTAATCAAACTTAAATCAAAATGCCTACAAAATTATTTAAAACACAAAGCATTAGTTTTATTGTGTTTGAGATCATAATTGATGTTACTGATGATGATTAAAGGATAACAATTCATGAAATCAAATAAAATTATTTGAATTATAAGCAGAGAGAACAATATGTACTTAACATGAAAAGTAAAAAATATAAATTTTTAACAGATAACAGGTATATGAGCATGGTTGATCACACCAAATTGGTCACAAACCAACCAAGTTCATA
Organism: Magallana nippona; assembly: GCA_033439105.1. NCBI lineage: Eukaryota > Metazoa > Mollusca > Bivalvia > Ostreida > Ostreidae > Magallana > Magallana nippona. The sequence continues at coordinate 22,805,079 of CM065925.1, forward strand.
TTCTTGTGAAATGTTTAAATATATTTTTATTTATCTCTCTTATATTTATGTTCAAGAAAAACAGATCATTAAAAGTTTTTAACATATGAATTGTGAAAAACAACATTCCGGAGCATCAGACAAAACAGAAGCTTGTGTAATGAACTCATGACGTTTGTCATTAAAATGTTCTGTCAACCATATGTATTTTTATCTGTAATAAAAGTTTAATGATATCACAAGGTATCTTATTGTGTTTAGTGTGGGATATTACCCTTTTAATTAATTTGATAACTTTTTAATGAAAACACAGGGCTCAAAGTTGAGACTAAATAGGTCGCATATGCGACGTAAATTCAGGTTTTGCGACTTAAATTAAAAGCCAGTCGCCCTTTAGCGACCAAAAATATCCGCCTGGTTCATTTTTAAATTAAAATTTTTCACCGTGTTCCAAAATCTTTCAAAATGAACAAAATGGCGGACTATTTAAACAACATGGCATTTTTCAGTCCTATATTAATGTATACAAGAAGGGACTTCGTCCAAGGGAAGTTTAAATGCAAAACTGCATGAGACAAATACGTTTAGTAATGTTTGTGAGACTTGAGCATAAAGAGAAGGTAAACTTATTTTGTTACGGCAATGTACAAGAACTTTGTACGAGATTATCTCTTAACGTATCCACCCAAAACAATGTACAATTTTGGAGATTTAGCTGACGTGTCTCCCAAGAATCAGTCTAAAAGAAAACTTCTAGTGCAAGAAAATATTATAATAATGAGTATGATGTGTCATTTTTGACCGATATGATTGGATGGATGGAAATTATTTTTTTTTTTTTTTGGCCAGACGTGAAATGTGCAATAAAAAAATCTTTTCAACAATAGTTATAGACTTCTTTTATTATTTTCTACAGTATATTTAATGAGAGAAAATATGCAGATATGTTAATGCTACATTATGTTTTACTACTGGCAACCTGAATTTGAAAATGGCGAGTTAAATTCAAAGTAGGTTGCCATTTGGCGACTTTGTCCAAAAGTCTACTTTGAGCCCTGCTATTCTCTTTTATCAAAATTTATCAACAAATAACAGTATTACAATTGTCTTTATTTTTTTCCATTTGCATAAACAGGATTTAAAAGCTAAGAGTCATCTCTATGAAATGCTATGTAAGAGCCCCATAACTCAAATGAAACGCATGCTCAGCAAATTGAGGACTCTTTCACGTTGCCCTTCAAACTAGTGTTGTGTTTGCACACACAATGCATTGTTGAAAAATTTATTGTAAAAATATAAATTCCTTCTGAAGGTTTCAACATGGTTGTAATATATTTGTTGAATTAGAAAGAAAGGTGATACTGTGAGGTGCTATTTTATTGAAATGGCTAATTTACATTACAGGACCAAGACCCCAGGACCTGGAGCACAGTCTGCTCTGAGAGCCTTGGCCCGTTCAGGAATGAAGATTGGAAGAATTGGTATGTAACACTATTTGATATGTATTTTTAAGGGTATTATATATTGTAGAAGAGGTTATTTGTAATAAATTAAAAACAAGTTCCTAAACTACATAGCTTGAGGTACACATCCCTTTCATCTTGGAATTTTCAAGGGCAGTCATGAAATTTTGCTAGAAGCTTATGACAAATCTATTTTGCAAACCTTATCTTGTGGTTGACTCTTCAGCATTTAAAATTATCGTCTAGTGAACCAATTTGCAATTGTTTAACATTGCAATAGATTTACATTTATAAACATGATTTTATAAACATTGAGTTTTAAAAGTCATAACTAGCTGTGAATGTGATTCACTTGCATGTTTATTCTTTTCAAATTTTATGCCTTTTGAATATGCATGTCAGTATTATATGTCGAAGGGATACCTCAAATTATAAGATAATGTTGTAAACTTTATATTGTAATTTAAACGTTATATTACCAAGCAGTAGATACAGAATAAGGAAAGATAGTAGATACAGAATAAAGAAAGATCTTCATTAATTGCAACTGTAATGTGCAGCTTGGTTGAATAAGTTAGAAGTATTTTACTGTAGAAGCCGAACTTGTTAGGTGTCCATCTTGCTTTTGCATTTTCTATGACAGTCATAACAAAGGTATCAAATTGTATGCAGCATTGCCCTAGCTTGCTCAAAATCAGGAGAAAGTCATAGAACATTATACTGGCCATTGCATAATATCCAAACAAAGCCATTCGGTAATTGTGAGATGTTTCCGAAGTGGTTCCGATATTATACCGTTACAAACAATTGTACTACAATTGATGAGTCTCGGAGATTAAATTAACGAAGTATATCAACTTTGTGCAGATTGTGAAAGTTGGACGATTATTGTTATTGATTTATTTTAATGTACTCAAAAAGTTTTGATAACTCAGCATAAAATTTACTACTTTCCTGTTCGGGCAAGTTTATCATGAAAACTTTCTTTCCTGATCATTTGGAAAGTGTATTTCTAGACCCCTGGACCATAGCCCCAACTCCATTGCACTGTGTATTTGAATTTGCAAAGGGAATTTGGTTTGTGGGTTGTGGTCTTAATTAATGTAATTGAAGGTTAACAGCATTATATATGCCAATATTTATATTTTTCAGAGGATGTGACACCAATTCCATCAGACAGTACTCGCAGAAAGGGAGGTCGTCGTGGTCGTCGTTTGTAAACTTACGAAATAAAACATGTACAAGTGGTAAACCTAGCTTGTTGTGTATGAAATCCCAGGTCGGAAGGTGACTGTTGCTATGGAGTTTTAGCCATCAGTTGAGTAGGTTATAAGTACTTCATTGGTTTATACATCTATATATACATGTATTATAGCAGAGTGCCAAGGACAGACAATTTTGATTTGTTTTATGCATACAACGGTATTTTAAAAGAAAGTGATATTTGTAAATTCAAAGACTTCTGGAACTAAAAGTTACCTTCACCGTGAGCGTGAATTGCTCTACCTTTGTTGTGCTGTAAGTAAGTTGAACAAATGATTCCTTTGATGTTGTTAGTGTGGTGGAACTATTTGGCATATTCTGTTTCTTGATATTAAAGTTTATAGTTGACTAGCTAATTATGAAATTTATGCTTTAGTTTTCTGTCATAGTCCATATGTTCCACAAAAATACAGAATGAATTCCTACCAGTATGTTGGTTTGTAATTTTAGTTGTAGTTGGGAATAAACAATTATAAAAATCACTGCCTCCTGAAGGCCTTGGTTTAGGAAACTTTCTTATATGACAATGAATGGTATACACATTAATGAGGCATTGGACCAAATTTTGAATTTTATGACTGGATGAAATGCTTTCAATGTTTGGGCATATCCAAACAGTCTGTTACTACTTACGAAGTTGTATCAAAACAGAAGAATCACTTGGACGTCAAAGTAGCCTCCATTGGATGCATGGAGGAACAATGGTTACTATGATGCACTTAATAGTGACTCAGAAATGACTCAGTTCAAACTCATTTTAGAATGGCAATTGAATGCTCTTTCGGTTGGTCCTATTTATTTTTGGGTAGGTATAAAGAAACACTTGATCCGGCGGTGCCGGCATAAAGGGAGCGGCTCAGTCACGCAGCTCTAGGAGGCTGTGCGGGTCAATCAGAGTGCAAGCTGCATGCACTAAAATGAGTCCGTACCACGGGTGGCACGTACTCGGCTAGGGGTGGGAGTCAAAATATACAACTCAAAATGTAAATAAAGCTGAGATAAATGAGATACGCGAACACGAGTCTTATCTCTGGGGCTGAAACTAGGACTGGGAGTGTGCATTTCTTTAAACGTTAATTGAGTTAGGAGAATTAACTATTTAGATTCATAGGAATCGCTAGAAAATTGAGCACCGAACACAACGGCGAAAACCGGCTCAAATCGGCGCACAAATAAAATATTTGGCGTTGAAGTAAAGTTTGTTACTAAGTAGAATCACTTGAACGTCATAGTAGCCTCCCTTGGATATATGGAGGAACAATGGTTACTATGATGCATTTAACAGTGACTCAGAAATGACTCGTATTTTGCTTATTTCTGGGCAAATTTCGCAGTTCAAACACATTTTTAGAATGGCAATTGAATGTTCTTTCGGTTGGTCACATTTATTTTTGGATAGGTAGAAAGGAACACTTGATCCGGCAGTGCCAGCGTAAAGGGAGCGGCCCAGTCACGCAGCTCTAGGAGGCTGCTGGATCATCGTGGCTCAAGCAGAGTGCAAGCCACATGCACTAAAACGAGTCAGTAGGACGGGTGGAACATACGCAGCTAGGGGTGGAAGTCAAAATATACAACTCAAAATGTAAATAAAGCTGAGATAAATGAGATACGCGGACACTGGTCTTATTTCCGGGGCTGAAACTAGGACTGGGAGTGTTCTATTCTACGCAGCTAGGGATGGGAGCCAAAATATACAACTCAGAATGTAAATAAAGCTGAGATAAATGAGATATGCGGACACTGGTCTTATTTCCGGGGCTGAAACTAGGACTGGGAGTGTTCTATTCTACGCAGCTAGGGATGGGAGCCAAAATATACAACTCAAAATGTAAATAAAGCTGAGATAAATGAGATACGTGGACACGGGTCTTATTTCCGGGCTGAAACTAGGACTGGGAGTGTTCTATTCTTAAAGCGTTAGTTGAGCTAGGAGAATTAATTAGTTAGATTCATCGGATTTGCTAGAAAATTGCACACAGAACACAACAGTCAAAACCGGACTTAAATCGGTGCACAAATAAATATTTGGCGTTGAAGTAAAGTTTGTTACGAAGATGTATCTAAACAGAAGAATCACTTGAACGTCATAGTAGCCTCCCTTGTATACATGGAGGAACAATGGTTACTATGATGCATTTAATAGTGACTCAGAAATGACTCGTATTTTGCTTATTTCTGAACGAATTTCGCAGTTCAAACACATTTTAGAATGGCAATTGAATGTTCTTTCGGTTGGTCACATTTATTTTCTGGTAGGTAGAAAGGAACACTTGATCCAGCGGTCCCGGCGTAAAGGGAGCGGCTCAGTCACGCAGCTTTAGGAGGCTGCGGGATCATCCTGCTCAAGCAGAGTACAAGCCGCATGCACTAAAACGAGTCAGTAGGACGGATGGCACATACGCAGCTAGGGATGGGAGTCAAAATATACAACTCAAAATGTAAATAAAGCTGAGATAAATGAGATACGCGGACACGGGTCTTGTTCCCGGGGCTGAAACTAGGACTGGGAGTGTTCTATTCTTATAGCGTTAGTGGTTCTAGGAGAATTAATAATTTAGATTCATCGGATTTGCTAGAAAATTACACTCAGAACACAACAGTCAAAACCGGACTTAAATTGGTGCACAATTAAATATTTGGCATTGAATTAAAGTTTATTACGAAGATGTATCAAAACAGAAGAATCACTTGAACGTCATAGTAGCCTCCCTTGGATACATGGAGGAACAATGGTTACTATGATGCATTTAATAGTGACTCAGAAATGACTCGTATTTTGCTTATTTCTGTACAAATTTCGCAGTTCAAACATATTTTAGAATGGCAATTGAATGCTCTTTCGGTTGGTCACATTTATTTTTGGATAGGTAGAAAGGAACACTTAATCAAGCGGTCCCGGCGTAGAGGGAGCGGCTTAGTCACGCAGCTCTAGGGGGCTGTGCGGGTCAAGTAGAGTGCAAGCCACATGCACTAAAATGAGTTAGTAGCACGGGTGGCACATACGCAGCTAGGGGTGGGAGTCAAAATATACAACTCAAAATGTAAATAAAGCTGAGATAAATGAGATACGCGGACCCGGGTCTTATTTCCAGGACTGAAACTTGGACTGGGAGTGTTCTTTTCTTAAAGGGTTAGTTGAGTTAGGAGAATTATTTAATTAGATTCATCGGAATCGCTAGAAAAATGCACACAGAACACAACAGTCAAAACCGGACTTAAATCGTTGCACAAATAAATATTTGGTGTTGAATTGAAGTTTATTACGAAGTTGTATCAAAACAGAAGAATCACTTGAACTATTTTGTTTGTGCATCGATTTGAGTCCGGTTTTGGCGGTTGTGTTCAACGAATTTACATCCCCACGAACATGTTTAATATATATTGAAATTATCCCAATTATACTACCAACGAAATTACGTCCCTATGAACCAGGAAAATTTTGGCTACCCACTAACATTGACTCCCACGAATAAAAATGGTTCCACAATATCTAAATAGTCTGAGTAAAAAAAATGCCCCCTCCTTCCCAGTTTGACTTCTTCATGACTCCAAACATTCACGGTTTAAATGCAAGTTATATTCTTCAAGTTATATTCTTCATATTCTGCAGAAGTTTGTCTGAATATATTTATATGCTGTAGTATATAGTGACATCATTAATAATTTGAACAAACCTTAAAATTCAAATTTACAAGTATCAACATTTTCCTAAAAAAGCCACGGAAGGTTTTGGACTGAACAGCTGTTAAATTAAATACTTAGTAATGCTTTATTAAATAATTAAACCCATTGCAGTAAAATACATCGCAATACATTTAAAATGATGTTCATCTGAAAGATATACAAATTTTTAAAACTTGCCAATGTTGTATATAATAGGTACTTAGAGTTTTATAATACAATGTACACAGTTTTAAGAAAACTATGTAAACAAACAAGTACACATAGATTTATTGCACAATATTAAATCAAAGGACACTGCATCAAACTAAAGATAAAACTAAATGAATTGAAGGAAGAAATGTGCTGGTTGAATTTCTAAAGAATTTCTAAATCTTGTTTGAAAGGGCATATTTATGATAAGCTCAAATCTTTAAAAAAAAAAATCTCTGTTACAACAAACAAACATAAAATAATAAAATGGGATGAGGTTATTATTTTACTCTGAAGGGTAGATACATATAACCATTATAATACATAATTAATGTGGAATGTAGCTGCATTTGGCACTCTATATACAAAACATTTCTACAAGAATGAATTCTTCTTGTTTTTCTTTTTCTGGAGCAGAGTTTCTCCAGACAAATAACATGAGTTACTTCCCCTAAGCTTGATGCACACATCCCCTTGGTCACCAGCTTAGTGATAACAACAAACACTTCATTGGGCTTTTAACTTTCATCATATTCTTTTCATAACAATCATGATACAATCTTTAACCAATACATTTCAATTTTTGCACAGTAATTATACATGTATATTAAAATTATGATTTTCATGAAACAATGCACAAACAATTTGATACTCATCAAATGAAAAACACAAAAGCTGAATATCAATTTTAAAAATGAAAAATAAATTTGCAATATCATTATGTTTGGACATGATTTGTGCATGACAGTTTTTGGCACAATTATCAAAACTAATAGTTTATCATGATATAAGTACTGAATAAGTTAACGAGCTCTGGAAAGAGCAACAATACATAATATTCATGTAGCCTGAACTGGTCTCTGTGTGAATGTAAATGAGCCAAAAAACTTTTTCACCAAAAATATAAACTCCAAAGATCTAAAAAAAAATATGGATCTAAGTACATGTGCATGTATTCATGCAGACAATAAAATGATAATCTGCCATTTAACAATTGGTAATTGTACCGTCAAAATATCTTAAAACTTATGCTGTCCACAGTAAATTATATAGCAAGGCACCTATATAAACTTATCACAGCAGGGAGTTGAATTCAATAGTTTTTTGTTTTTTTTTTTACATCTGGGGATTGAATTCAACTTATCACATAAAGAAATTGCATTTTGACACATGTCATCACAAACGTGAGTTGTATTCAACTTTTATGTGTTGAATTTCTGGAAACTCTGGTGTAAGTTCTTCTGAAACAAAAATACATGGAATCAATCAGTTCATTTAAAAAAAAACATATTTTATTATTTAAATATCCCATTTACTTTCTAGATTTAGATGTCTGCATACTTATTATATAAACAAGGGGAACAAATGATGTAAAAATTTAACACTCATACCTTGTAAAAGCTTACAGCCCTCCTGAACTGTTGAACTAACTGTCAACTCTGGTATGTCTGCCACTTGTAAATGTTTCAGTACATTTTTCTGCAAAAATTTCATATAACCAATAAGGCACAAACACTAATTGTCACAAGTCTTGACTGTATTTTACAAAAGAACTTATGACAAAGTCATAAATATTTTCAGCATTGTGGAATGACCTATGACGAACAAAAGTATATAAAACCATTTATTTACAATTATTTTGATTTCCATAATTATATTTTACAGCCAATAAAAAAACCCATTGATTAGTTTGTAATTAATAAGCATTCAATAATTTGGTCCAAAGTAATAAGTTCTTGTGTAAAACGCAGGCCTGGTTTGTAACCGCCAATAAAGATGAAGCACACTGCATTAGGTACACTGTATAAATTTTCGTCTTATTCATATTTCCTACTCCTACAATATTTCTTAAACAAGCAATACTTGTATTTTTCTTCACTTATATATGTGCATTGGCTGTAAGTCCATGAAAAACATTACAAAATGATGTTCTATGTTTGTATCAAGAAATTCAAAACCTGTCAAGTGACAAACAATCATTTGTATATTTACTTGTAGCTGTATTAGAGCAATTCATAACAAGTCTAGCATTAGCATTAAACTTGTCAATCCATTCCTCTATGATAAAGAATACAATGTAGTAACATGCCTACCAGTCAAGACTTTCACTTATCAGAAATCTTCAAAGTTACCACTTACTGGAAAACCTGCAAACACGAGCTTGGCCTCTCTGCTCTTGAAATCCAATATTAACTCAGTTATGCCCTGGAATACAGAAAATTGTTTATTATGATCAATCAACTCCTTGTTAAAGTCTGACAAGACAGGAACAGTCTTGTCAATGGGTTTGAGTTTGCTGAGAAATTTTATATCTTTTGTACCACCAAGGTCTTTGGACACAAAGATGAAATAATATAAAATAATTTTTAAAAAATTCGATTTAAGGTCATATGTGATGTATCAGATAAAATAACTGTTGCTAAGATTTTGGTACCCACTCAAAAAGGAGACAGAATTTAAATCAGTTCATGCATTTAAAAAACTTGGTGAAACTTGTACTCTACGAATGGTTTACATGTTTCTTTAGAATTTTGAAGTTCTTTATGTATGGTTACCTGGATTGCAGTATAATCCAGTGCAGAGACATGACTACAGTCCACCACAACGGAATTGTTCTTCCCATCTGCAGAGAGTCAAAAGATCAAATAAAGGTTATAAATCTTAATCTCGCTTCTTTTTGGCATTTGATTTTTTAGTTGGCTCTGACATAGATGCAAGCCCTAAAAAGGTACATGTATATACAACACCCCAATTCCCAATCTTCATTCACATAAAATCTTGCTTATTATAATCTTAAAAAAGAAATCCAATTTGCAGTTGAAATTACATTATAAATGTAGTACATCTTGAAGGGCAAAACTTGACATAATGACTCATTTATCTTTACAATTTTATAAAGGAACAATACTTGTTTATTTCATAGAGAAGTATATATTTCTTAGTACAGAGATCAAGTACAGTTGAACTTCGATATCTCAATCACTGATATCTCGAATACATAGGATATGTCGAAGTGATTTTTAAGTCCCAACCACTTCCTTTTTAAGTATTTTACCATCAATATCTCTTATACTTGGATATCTCAAAGTTTTTCAACAGTCCCATTTAGTTCGAGATATCGAAGTTTGACTGTACCTTAATGAGAAATGCTATATCAAAGCTTTTGCGTTGTTCTTTACCTGCTTCATTTGCCTCAAAGACACACTCCTGTAAATACTCCACAGCTGGAAACAGTAATCCATGGTCTATCTTCACAACCTTAACACCGCCAGGTTCTATCTTTAAAACAGGAAAAACAGGGAGTTTTACACCTCCATGTCAGAAAACCGACAAACCAACAGACCATTCCAGACATCCCTCCCCCACCCTGTTCAATTATTCCGGTAGTGTTTATTTGGGTGAGCCAATACTAATACTGGTAGTCAGTGAAGTACTAATCTCTGCATTTAAAATGCAATTGCAAAATTCTGACACATTCATCCAAAAATCTTGTTATATACAATGAATATGATTTAAAAAGCAACTATCCAAAATGAAATCACAATTTGATGATATTCACTGACCATGAAGATGATAATACACATGAAAACTTATTAATAAGTAAAATGTTAAAATAATTTGGACAATGAAATATTCTCACCTTTATTTTTGGCCTTGCAGATGGATACAAAAGAATGATCATAGAGACACCTATACCAATCAATATACCATACTGAAAGAAAAATCATGCAAACCATGCAAGGTTACAATTATGCAAAAGTTCTGAAGAGTCTTAAATAATCTAATAAGAACTGAAATTGGATTATCACATTGCCTTATACATGTATTTTATATTTGTGGAAATGATATGCATGTACATATGTCAATTAATAAGTACCTACACATGAATAGATCAAAGGATCTAAATATTATTCAATTTAATAATACTGTAGATTCCTTATTTTACGCAAGTACCTTTTTTTAGTGATTTGGGTGTTTTTATCAAATCGTGAGAATATAAAATCATGAGCAACAATTAGTAAAATTTCATACAATAAAAGGGATATTTCACAATCTGCTGTGGGTGAATCTTGTGATTTTATGAGGATACATGTATTAATGTCTTCTGTCTCCCGTAATTGAGAATCTACAGTAATTGCTCTAGTAATATAAATTTGAATGAAAAACAAAAAGAACAAAAGAGACAGTAATTATTAAGGCATGCCAGTAATCAAATGATAAAAATAATGAACCTCTGATAACTTGACGTCTACAAATATAGATAGTATATGGTAAATTTACTTGAATGTATGATTTCAAAATCATAGTAGTGATGGAAATACATGAACAGTATATAATTATACTTTTCAATGTATGATATTGGTGGATTTCAGTGTACAGAGGAATTAGGAATGACAAAGCTTATTATCTCAATCGATGAAATAAGACTTCTCAACGCATGTGTTTGCATGTAATTATTATTTTTCCCGGAGGCGTTTGCTTTGAAATATACAGTAAACAGGGTTATTTTCGCCCTGTGGTTTTTTTTTCGCCCTTCTACACTTGCAAAACAATTTTGTGCAATCTTGAATTCGCTGAGTCAATGGAATATCTGATAGATACACTTTCTTGTGAACACAGTAATTCAAAAATTGTTTTTAATTCATCAAGTTTTAAATTTGCCTGCTGAAAACGAGGGTGAAAGGGACAAAAATAAAATGGGGGTGAATATTTCCCTGTATACAGTAATGTCTTACCTCCATTCCGACTCCAAGACAGGAGAGGAAGGTTATGAATAAGGGAATTAAGTCTATTTCTGAAAGAAAGATTAATTAACATCATGGTGAGTTAATACAGACTGTAACCCATTCTGTTTTAAAATCCTGTGGCTCTATTTTTGTGGATTGTCAATTTTTCACAGATTTATGGAGAAGTAATTTTATGGATTTACTTGAATAATTAATTAAATAATACATGTACTGTATTTCATATTTGTTAAGGATGTATGGAGGCACAAAATCTACAAAAATTAAGCTACCATAAATTCTAATGATTCCATACTAAATACAACATATTCTACAATAATTCAGATTGGGCTCAATAGCATTTTAAAGAGTACCATTAGAGATATAAAAAAAAAATAATAATAATAAAGGATTAAACATCACATATCTTAAAATCTTGGCTCAAAGTTATGTCATGCACAGGGAATTGAATGCTTGAGCAAACTCAGCTTTCCACTAAAAATTCACTTGACAGAACCCTTTTGATCCATGTAAACTTACTGTTAGTTTTCCAGAGTTTCTTCACAACCATCACATCCACCATTTGTATCACAGAAAAGATAATCACAGCAGACAGAGCTGATTTAGGAATGTAATAAAACAGAGGAGTGAGTGTGTACAGGGCCAGCACAATCAGAACACCTGTAATGAAATAGGTGAGAACTGGTAAAACCTGTACTGCTGTAAATAAATTAATTTATATCTACCTATGATATATTTGGTAAAATTTACTCCGATATTGACAGTACCGGTAATGAATGTTACATGTACATTGAATTTGAAATTAAGATGTGCTCTAGAAACATGTGCTCCCCCCCCCCCCCCCTTCCTTCAAGAAAAATTAAAGTTTAATTGGACAAAATGATTAGCAAAAAAATACATAAAAATCTAAATTTTCAAATATTTATCACAAAGTATGACAATATAAGCCTGCAGAAGAATGTGAGCAAACCTGTGAATATGCCTGATGCTGGAGTTTTCACCCCACTCTGAGAGTTCACAGCTGTTCTGTAAAATTGATACAGATCATTCAAAATTAGTTTACTGTGTAAAATATAACTGAATACAGGAAATTCTGTATGTTTTATTTTACCCTTCTTGTCAATGTGTTGAATTCAAAAGGGCTAATTTATCTATCTTTAATTAAACACCAACTTTAAATCAGAATACATGGACTAAAATCTTCAAAAAGGAGTTTGATGTAGTAAAAAATATCATTAAACTTTTTTATTAAGACATTGTCATTCGATCATAATTCAGGACTTTAGTTTTTTTGATCATCTTTTTTTTTTTTACCTTGAGAAGCTCCCTGTCACTGGGTAAGACCCAACAAAACAGCTGATGATATTGGCAAAACCTGACGAGTTATACATAACAATGCAATAAGAATTTTAAAATTAATGAATATATTTATACTGGAAATAATCAATCAAAGTTTGGTTTTTGGATTATATGATATATCAACAAATGTCAAAAGCACAAGAAACTGCAAGAAAATTTCACTCAAATTACATGTGTTTGTTGAGATTGGCTCGCAATCACTTCCCACAATTATAAAAAGATTGTCTATGAAACACTTCTATTTTTTTAAGATATGAGATTTAATTCATTTCATATATATATTACCTATAGCGATTAGTTCCTGACTTGGATATATTTTGTAGTGATTTTGTCGAGCTGCACAAAAAAGAAAAATTGATTAGTTTGATTAAAAAACAAACAGGATCATCAAAATTCAGTACATTTACCAAGTTATGAATATGGTCTAGAAAAAAAGTGTAAAAGTGTTGAACACTGTCTAGTCCTTACCAAAAGCCTTCCCAATAGCTATGAGCTCTACCAGCCCAAGTAGTGGTACAATTCCAAAACCTGCACCGATATCCTAAAAAATAATCATAAAACCTTAAATATAAACATAATTCCTTCAATTAAATACAGACCCCAGTCCATTGAAAATCTTAAACATGAACCTGTAGATACTTTATCATAGGTATTGCTTACCGAGAATATGGTTGAGGCTGTAACTGTAATGTTGTCTTTGCTGTAGGAGAAATCTGGAGGCTTGAAATCTGGCAGCCCGGGCTTCAGATGCCCAGTGATGGATAGTGTGTTGTTTTTGCCTTGACTAATCAAAATGGCTGCCACACCAGAGGCTGAGATTACAACAATGGCATTGGAAGCTAAAATGAAAACGTAAATCAAATCTTCAAAAATTACTATTTTTTTTATAAACATGCTAAAATTGTGGTCCCTAACTTCTAGTTAAATCAGCTATCTTGAATAATGTGTGTACTTAAGAACTGAGAGCATATTTTTGGATATCATCGGTCCTATAATACACCAGGCTGTGCAGACAAATTGAATACCACGTATTAGCGCGGTATGATAATTTGTCTGCTTAGCCTGGTGTGTTATGTGACCGACTCTATCCAAAAATAAGCATTCAGTGCTTATATTTATATTTTTTTCAACTTCCTGCCTTGTCTGCAAATGTGATTTATACCTCAAACCTAATGTATTCTCCTAAGGGTAAGATAAAATTAATGGAAGAGCCACTGTAACAGCCACAAGCATGAACTTTGATTCTTGCTTATGACGTTGCAACAGCGTTCAACATTTGTGACATCATAATAAAACTCATCATTTATTAATATTTACATTTGCAAATATGTTTCCTTATATGAACATATAGGATAGCGAAAACGTTCAATTCTGTGTGAACTTTTTCATGACGTCACAATGATAATCGCAGCGCTTATCGTTTGACGGTTGCAATATTGTAAATGTAAAAACATCATAATATTAATGATTCTGGGCGATTTGCTATTCTCAAACGTAAATATAAGTAATAAACAGCAATGTCAAAAAGTTCACCGGGATATGAAGTTGGTTGGTACATGATCAAATCTTCTGAGAAGCCCTTTGGGCTTCACAAGATTTAATCACCTGACCAACCAACTTCATATCCCGGTGAACTTTTTAAATTGTTGTTTATTTCTTAAATAACCTTTCAGTACCCTGTGTGTGTTACGGTGTTATAACTACAGTAGCTTTTCATACACTTTACATGCAAAAAATATGTTTAATGTAAATATTGTAGAAATACTCATTTATCATGATTTCACTAAAAGTTAATCAGCTAGGCTAAACAAATTTCAGTGGTATATGTTTTGAAAAAGATTTCTCTAATTATGTTTTGAAGGGCCAAAAACCCCAGCATTTAACCTGGACTAAAATAACCGCAATTACATTATGAATTTAACAAACACCTGTGCCAATCAGCCATATAAGGTACCGACAGAACATCACACAGCGATTGGGTCCTGGCCCGTCCGGGTCATCCTTCCAGTTGATATTTCGTATTCTCTACAACCCGCAAAAAATTCAGTTTGTTTACATACCATTTGTTTCGGTTATTATAACTGCATGTTTGATGCAAATTATCCGTAAAAGAAAAATTTGTATAATTTTTTGGTTTTTTTTAATTCTTTCCATATTAATAATATTAATAATATTACTTTTATACTGAAAAAATCCAAATACTGGTATGATTCAGGACTAATAAGCAACTGATTGCTCTTAGACTAATAAACCAGTTATAAATATGTAGTACTTATTCAGGCTGACTGAGAAAATTTGTTAATGAATACATGTATATCAACAAAATTTTCAGACCAATCAGATGTGCTGTTTTATCTTCAATATATGAATATCAATTGATATGTATAATAATATCTGATCCCCACCTTGAGCACGTAAAGTAGGACTAGGCATACCAATCCCATGACTAAATCCCATATTCTGAAAGATAAAATCCCAAAAAATAAATTCTAATAACTCTTAGAATTAAGAATATGAAAGAAAAATAGTGACTTTAAAACATTTTGTCAAAATATGATTCATTAAATTTAAACATACCTGGTCTCAGGAATCTTTTTGAAAGTTTCGTACACCATTTCTGGGAAATCTCTTGGAATATGAGTTAAGCCTAAAATTCCCTTAAAAAAAGATTGTTTAAAATTTAAGAATTGTTTTTGTTCACTTACTAAAGTACTAAGAATATTCATACAGTTTTGAATTTTTCATGGATTTTCAAGTTAGCACAAATAAAAAGGATCAAGGTTTTTTTTTGTTTATTGATAAAAGAGATCTACTGAGGCATTTAATCTGCAAACATAAAATTTTAAAAATCAAAATTTTCTTGAAAGTTTTTTTGAGATAATTGAATACTGAAAATTCTATACCTCTTTCTTCTTATTATTAATAATTTAAAAAAAAAATAAAACCTTTAAGAAAACTGTCTGTGGAAAAAAAATTATTTTGAGTCATAAGAGGTTTTTTTTAAATATCTAAGGATAAGATTTCATTTTTACCTTCACTTGGCCAAAACCAATCGTGATGGCAGCTGCCGACGTAAATGCATTGATCACAGGGTATGAGATGAAGTTCACTAAAATACCTATTAAAAACATCAAAGAAATTTACATGCAACACATCCAGATTCTCAAAGTTCTTGATAACTTAAGAAATTTAAAAAATATTGATGAAATACATTGTTTTTCACCAATTTTTACAGCAGACATACAATCATGTATATACAAGTATATAGGGGCAAATCAATAAATGCAATACATAATGAATTTTGTTTTTTAGTATATTTAACAGCCCAACCTCCTCTCAAAAATGAAATAATTGAAATGCACAATGCTCTTCACATTTACGATGCTCTTATAAAGGGACAGTACCTAAGTTCAGAAGGCCTAATAACAGCTGCACACAACCGGTGATGAGGCAGAGAACAATGGCGTACGTGGCGTCCTCCTCAATCGGGGAAGTGGCAAATGTGGCAGTCATGAGAGACATGATGGCCGTCGGTCCTAGTGTGATGTCCTTGGCCGTTCCAAGAAAACAGTACACAAAGCATCCCATGAAAGCCGAATACAGGCCATACTGTAGAGAAATCAAAAAAAAAAAAAAAAAAATTGCACTTGATCATCTGATCTTACTTAATAAATATAAAAATCTAGTACAAAACCCATAATATTTGAATATTTCCGAAATATTCTATTTATGAGACAGGGGATCATTTTCTTTACTGGTGTTCAAAAAATGTAAAAAGGTCAAAGTTCAAGCTTACTGTGACAAAGTATTTTGTAAAATTAATCAGTTTCTAATGGTTTATTTTGAAAAAAAATACTCTGGCTTTAATATTGTGTTTACATTTAAGCATTGAATGCTTATTTTTGGTTGTCGTCGGTCCTGTAACACACAAAGCGGTGCAGACAAATTGAATACCGCGCGATGTCTATTTTTAAGAAACTCATTTTTATCTACTCAAAACATGTGAAGACGTTTATATTTGTGCACATGGGGCATGAATTATCAAAGTGTATTCATAGAAAATTGAACGTCACAGATTTCCAATGCAAACATAAGGGGAAATATAACTGAATGTAAATATACACATATTAGTATGGACTCAAAACTTTGTGACTTGCATGGAAGTATACATATGGCAAGTGAAATTTGGATTCTCAAAGCAAATATACCTACTGCAGTAATTTGTACAAATAAACCTAAATTTCAAGAAATAATTGTCATAACAAGAAATATTTTAGAAACATACATAACCCCCCAAGTGACAATATTGAAAAGGGACAACCTTTTCACAAAGTACTGAACACAAACGGGTAATAACGAATGCTCAGATAAAAAAAAAATTATGTCACTTGTACTTTGACCTTTCATCTTTGACCTGATGACTTAATTAAATCAAAAGGGGTTCTCTACTTTGAAAGGGGTATCAGTTTATCAAGTCTGATGCTGTCAAACAAAGGTTTCTCAAGGTATTGAGTGGACAATACTTTGTCTATAGGTTGATTTCCAGAGTAATTTGACCCTTGACCTTGTGACCCTTAATCACTAAGAAAATCTACTCCCTAGAGGGCACCAAATGCTTTGGCAAAGCATTAAGTTTGATGTTTGTATATCAAGTAATGAGTTAAAATGATGTTAATCAGATCAACATAAGTAAGACTTATGATAAAAGAACTGCGCTTTGACCCTATCTATTTCTTTATAAATAGAGTTCAAGGTCACTGCTTACACTTTACACATTACTCATGGTCATGATAGAAGGACAGACTGATCACTATAGGGCTTCAACAGAGCAGAACCCTTAATTAGTTTTCAATGAAATGCAGATTTCATTGTATATTTACCTGAGGTGGTAAATCAGCGATTTTAGCATAAGCCAGTCCTTGAGGAATCACTGTCAGACCCACAGTCAATCCAGCAATCAGGTCACATTGTAAGGTTCGCAAACTGAAAACAAAACAGAGTACCAGTACATTGCTTAACCCAATAACCCCGAACAAAGGGCCAATAATCATCAACATAAAATGTGAAAAGTTTACAGCTGGACGAACAGACGGATGGATGACAGACAACAAGTAAGTCAGAAAAGCTCACTTGAACCTTTGGTTCAGGTGAGCTAAAAATGAAATTACAAAGTAAAAAAGTACTGAAATCTTTTGTTTCAGTTCTATTAATCCCCTTAATAATTCTTCCAATCTAAATTCACCATTTGATAAAAAAAAAATCCTTTTCAAATAAGGGAAACCATCAATCAAATTTTTAAATCCCAAACTGATGCAACAAATCAAATAAGTTAATTAATTCTCATTTTAAAAGTGCAGTAAGCAGAGTGATGCAATTTTTTTAACAGGCCATGCACTTGGATGTTAATAAGATAACTTATTTTATTTTGAAATACAAATCACTTTTCCCAGCAAATAAGATTGCATGTTACCACTATAACTAAATTGTTCACTTGGTATTATGAAATTGTGTTTCAAAGAAAAAAAAACCCAGTTTCTCATTTTTCAAATCAATCTTAACTATCTTATTTATTTAAAACTAACAATTAGAACACTTAAATAAATAACCTAAAAACTTTTTGCCTTTAGTGGTTACATTTAAAATGAAAAGTCCGGATTAAAGAAACCATCTATATATTGATGGAAATTCATAAATACAACTGTCAAGGCATGCACTTCAAGTTTACATAAAGTACTTTGATATTTTTGATATTCTTTTTTTATTCTCTTGATTCCAAACAATTAATCCATTGTGTTTGATAGGTTTTTTCCCCCAAAGTTTTAATTTTGTTCATAGTTGAAAATAAATTTCTACATATTCAACCAAAAGAGTAAACAATAGTATTCTTTAAATGCTTGAAAAAAAAATATACTCGTCTGTTGAAAAACTCAATTCAATTCTAAATTTCAGATTTGAAGTAATTTTATTTCAATCACAAAATACCTGTAATTTGGAAGCCATTTAGTAATTGGAAGTTTAGTTTTCAGATTCTCCTTGCTACAGCAGGCATTGATCTGCTTCTTGGCTGCTCTCTTGACCACCAGAGTAAAACCCATACTGCTCTCTTCTTCCTCCGTCTCTCTCTTCTGCGATGCAGACAGTGTGTTCGAGCTCAGGTCTCCTTCTTCCCCAGTGTAGTTTGAACCTGCGCGTTTCCTGGGCTGGTTCCCCAGAAGTGGTTCTCGTTCCCCTGAGTCGCGACTCATGGTTCGGTTCTGCTGTCATCCTTTTATACAAGCAGACAGAAATGATTAATTTATGGGGTCAGGTTAAGGAGACAGTATTTCCCTCCTCTGAGGAGGAGTGATAATAGAATGCACCAGAATATAGAAGGCAATGCAGGAATCCTATCAGTGCAGCGGCTTGAGAAAAAGTAGCTTACCTGTAATTAGGATAATTTACTAAAAACATATTACCACTACGATATTCTACCACTAGATAATGAATTATCTAATTATGCTTTATTCTTGCAAGTCTTGTCTTCAGTATGCACTTTTTCAGCTCTTTTATTTTGTGGTCAAAATTGGGGGATGCATATTCCAAATTTTAAAGCCCATTTCTCTGACAACTGTGTCATGATATCATGTTCCATGTGCCACTGGATTGTTTGTTGAAAGGCAGTCTTTGTATCATGTTGTCCATACATAATCTTACTTTTAAGAATTTTCTTTAATACCAAGATACTTACAACCAGGTATTAAAATTACGCATATTACTTGTACATGTATACAGTTATACCAATTTCAATTCTGTGATTTTTTTGTCAGTAAAACACATCATACATACAACATATCAGTTAGGTATTAATCATTTTAATATGAATAATACTTATTTATCCTATTTGATTAAAAAAAAAATCATAATTTTAAAGTCAATATAAAGACACCCAGTACTGGTACCCTAAAAATGTTCCATGCAAAAAACCAAAGATCTAGGTTATATATTAAATTATTTTACAAATACATGTATCTTAATTATGGACACTATGATATTATATAACATTGATACCAAACTTTGACATTTCAAATTTATTTTGTAAACTCAAAATCTTTTAGACTATTAAATAGGCACACATGAATAAACTGGCAATGTATTGGTTACAGGAACAAGTATAACAAAAGAGATTGATTGAATTGATGTTAACCAACAGTCTGCTTTTTATAGCCATGAATTAATGTTTAACTCGATCAGTTTCGGTAATTGAAAAATAAAGAATTCACAAGGAAGTTTAAATCTGACATTATGTGGTTTTTTCACTTTTGTGCAAAATACTAGTAAATGAATGCATTCATCTAAATTCATCATAAAGATTTCCTTCTTTGACGTAGTGCTGCATAGATATACATATTTCATAAAACCAATCCTTTTAAACCAGGAACCAGTGCAAATAGGGTTAAATCTGGAAATTTTTATTGTATCCTCCTTCAGTCTTAGTACATGTACTTAGTTTATGATTACTCCTGTTAAGTTCTATTTCTTAACACCTGATATTGGTACTGAGATCTGTAAGGGCTCTTCTTCAATGGGATACTGATACATATTTTTACCTTTATCTTTGGGGCGGTCAAAATCTTATCACGCAAAGATAATTTCTTGAACGCTCTTCAAATTTGGATGTGTGCTTTTCGGTAGGATAGAAACACAGTTTCTTTCATCTCGACGTTTATTTTGCATGTTGATATTTACGACTTATTTACTTATCTTAGAACTCTTAAGTTGCTTTTGATGTCTTGAAAGACCCACTCTTTTTATCAAATCAAAACCAGAAAATATAGTTCTGAGCACAATATTTCAATATCAAGTATGTGTTCCATAAAATCTGCTTTGAACATTCAAAACTCAACAAGCCTAAATATATATTTGTGTCAAATCGATAAACATTTTAACCATTTTCCAGATTATTAACAATTTATTACTGCATGTACAACAACAAATTTAAACAAATTCTGTCTTGGAAAATTGTCAGGAAATATTTATAGTAAATTAAAGAGCTAGCTAAAGCAAATTAATATACATTATATCCCATACAACATATATATGGCAACAATTTAAGTCGATTTAGTTTTTAAAATGAAAAGTTAACTTATATTATTCATTTTTTTTACCAGTTGCATACCAGTAGGTTGTCCCATCTGATTTCTTAATTCTATATTTAGTAAGGAAAAAGGTCAGAAAAGAGTATTAATACATGTACTTTTACCATGACCTTTCATTCAAAGGGTTGGTTCTTCTGCACTATAACCACAGATTTCCCCCCTTTTCTTTGATGGCAGATGCATTTAAGGAGGACAGAAATTTGTGTCAAGTTTTTCCCTCGCTAAGTATTATATCATCAGGCATGCAATGAAAACATGACGTATCTGTGGATTTTTACCATAAGAAATTTCCACCCCTTAAAAAAAAATTGCTCTAAAGATGTCAGAGTGATTGGAAATTAAATTTAGCTAGTAAAGTTCCTGTAATTCAATTAAATGAGGACAGAATATATATTCATTTTTTACTAAAAGTGCATGCAGACTGCTTTACCTTGACATTATGACCTTGAGACAATTAAACTACGTAGTTATAGATAAAATATAAAGAGCTATACTAATGTCTTTTCCGGTAATTTTGTTACCTATAGCGTTTACTGACTAAGAGAGACTATATTATGTATACTTGTAAATCTTATTGTGATAACTATATGCTTTGCAGTGTTGACTTAAGAATGTATATAATAATATTTACATATTTCCACGTCTTTGTCTGTGATAACACTATATACGTATCGATTTTGTGCTATATAGTCCAATAAATTCAAATGATGTATAATTGGGGCGCAAGCGGGGTTTGCTTATCTATATTCAAATATTTAATCGTACAATTGCTGAAAATTATATAAATATAAGTAATAAGAATCATTCTTTAAATATTATGAGGTGATAATTTCGGTTGGGGCGTGATCAAATCTATCAATCAAAGCCTTTTGGGCTTTATTGGATTTGATCACACCCCCACTCAAAGAATGATTCCTTATTCCTTAAATAATCATTTTATAATAATTAGTATGTCATGCATTTTTTTTTCAAATTCATTTAATTAAGATAATGTAATGGATTTAAATGAATTATGAAATTTTTCACTCCTGTAATATTAATTAGAAAAAAATTCAGAATTGTTATCCATGTGAAAGAACAATTAGTTTAAAAACCTATACAAATATATCAACAGGGCTTAATTTGATCTGTCAATCTAATATAGTACAATTTACTCTTAAATCAAATATTTTTTTCACCTGCAAATTCTCCATAAACATTTATTAGCTACTTGTAGTCTCTGAAGTATAATTATTTTTATTCCTTCTTTTTGCCAAAGATAATTTGAGCTTACGGAGTTTGACAGAAAATCAATTTGAAATATCATTATAGTCAATATTGTAAATATGTACATACATGTATGTACACACAAGGAACTTCAAATCACCTGGCCGGCCGACCTTCGATCACCTAGCGCTCCTTTACCTCTTACAATGGGCAATGAACTTAACCCATGTTGTGTATAACTCAGAAGATGAAATAAATCAATATAAGATCATGATAACTAATAGTGCAAAGGAACTTGTTTCTTTTACCTTCTGAAAATGAAATAATATGGGATTGAAGAGGAATCATTATTTAATATTATAAGTCAATAGGCCTAGTTGTATGTACTTTAATTCCCTATTTTATTACTTGTATGCTTGTATGTATAGATGCATTGTGCTCTGCACTTTCTGAGAGAGAAAAAGCCATTAACAAACAAAACACAATCTGTGGAAATTATTATGAGTACATTGTGAACAGGTGATTATGTATGTCGTATGAATGCAGTGCCCGTGAATTAATGCATGATCATCTGTTCAACGGCAGAAATTTTATGAGCGGTATCTTTGTTAAATTTGATGTCTTATTGAATAAGCTTAAATTGATCTATACTCCGATATCAGTTTTAAAACAAATGTTCTCGACACACAAATAAACAACTCAAAAATACAAACACAGCAACATACCCATCCAAAAGATGATCAAAGTGCGATGCATTCGGAACTCCTCTAAAACGAAAATGAAAGTAGAAATTAAGCGCACGATGTCGACAGCCAAACATCAACATGGATAAACTTCTTACTTTTCTAAAATACCTTACTTTATTAATTTATATTAACGATTCTTCGTGTAAAAATGTTCTGTTGATTGTTGGTAAGTAAAGACATAAAAGATAATACTATACATAAGCAAACATTATCTTTAGCCTATAGACGCTTTTAAAAAATGTTGCATAACAGTAGGCTTAGTCACTGTAAACACAATGTTATTGTATAGAGTAAATAAGCCTATTGTATTGTAACCCGTCGGTTCTCTAAACAGGCGCCTGTATTTTCGATGTCTGATTTGTTTAAGTTTTGAAATGAATGGTTCTTTGTATATTATTGTAATAAAATGGCAATATTAATCTTATCTGAACTTAATCTAATGTAGTCGTAAAATACATGTACATGTATGCATTTTCTGATCTACAGGGGATGATGCTGGATTTGAGACACAAGTTTACAACAACAGCATTTGTAAAACTCCTTTTCTGAACATACTGGGATCTCAAAGTCTTGTTTTCACGCATGCGTATGCTTCTGTCAGCAGCTGCTCACCTAGCAGGTGAATAACATAAAGTTAAATCTATTCATGAAATCTCGATCTAATATCTTGAACACTGATATCTCGAATACAGTGGATATGTCGAAGTGATTCGTAAGTCCCAACCACTTATTTTTTAAATATTTTACCGATAAATTTGATATCTCGAATACTTGAATATCTAGAAGTTTTTAAACAGTCCCATATAGTTCGAGATAATGAAGTTTGACTGTATATGTGATGGTCAGACCGGGCCAATCAGTGCCCAACCCCTGCATGGAACTGACATGTGAGCTCCTGAGAGTCAGGGATGTTGATATTTGAGAGCAAAGATCGTTTAAGTATGGTGTTCCGATGGGGCCACTTCGACCATCACACTTTCGCCTTTAGGGCGAAGATGCAAGAGTGCGAACTTGTGAAAGCTAAAGTGTGAAGGAGCGAAAGTGCGAAGATGCGACGACGAAGCGATGAAGATACTAAGGCGAGGGAGTGATACTACTATCGCTTCTTTGCCTTTGCAACTTCGCACTCTCGCCTTTGCAACCTCGCACTTTTGCCTTCGCCTTTTTTGATTGCATTCAGCAAGTCTCGGTCGATTACATAGAATTTGCTGAAGGCACCGGACTCACCCAAGGTTTGCCCATTAATTTCAGATATTATTAGTGTGCATGCGCTAGGCCATCGTGCTTACTATGAATGTTTATTAATATTTTACTGTGTAATGTGACAATATATGTTTACCAGTGCTGGCTATGCCTAATTATTATATACTCCACATAAAATGTAATGTCCTCCATAATGTGTACACATGCACTTCCAGACTCCTGTCAGCTGTCCAGCTGTCTGTTTAAACACAGAAACAGTCTAATTTCATTATGTGACATTCCTTGCTCATTCATGGATCTAAAGTGGGAAAGGGGGTCAGGACCCCCCCCCCCCCCCCCCCTGAAAAATTCAATAAGATTAATTTCACACAGTACAGATAGAGAGCTCCACAAACATAAAAAGGCGAAGGTGAAGGTGTGAAGGGGAGAGTGCGAGGTTGCAAAGGCGAAGGAGTGATAGTAGTTTCACTCCTTTGCCTAAAGGCAAAAGTGTGAAGGTTGAAATGGCCCCATCGGACCACCATATTTCAGGGAGGAGTTCAAGCAATGTGATGCTGGCTCCAAATAGTTCAGTTGGTAGAGAACACCTGACTAGAGATTCGGGGGGCTCGGGTTTGAATCCCAGTTTGATCTGTCATGTTTTCTCTCATCCTGTATTTATTACGGATAATTGATTTTAATTTTGAGACCCACAATATTTACTTCAACAGATCCACCATAATGTCTGGGCTGCCTCAGCATCAAAATGGAATGTATGGCCTCCATCAGGATGCTCATCACTTCATGTCATTTGATGGAGTTCGCAGTCTTCCTAATCTTTTACACCAAGCAAACATTAAAACAGGTAACAGTGTGATTAATCACCAAAATCATAGCTACCACTTTTTTTCCTGTTCTTCTTCTTCCATTAATGTGCCTGGCTCCAATGTTGGGCATTTTTGCACATATACTTCTATATAATCATATAAGTAAAAATGTAAAGTTGATACAATGTATCTGCAAATTGGCATGACCATAGAAATCTTAATGTGTAAAACATGGGTTTTTTTTATTTTTGCAAAAGTTTCTACAAAAAATCATTATTTTTGGTTCTTAATTGTTAATTATTTTCTATTTACATTTATAGGTATAATAGGGAAGAAGCATGTAGGGCCTAAGTCAGTTTATTCATTTGACTTTGAAGAAACTGAAGAGAATAATTCAATTCTGCAAGTTGGGAGAAACATCACTCGCATTAAACAACTTGTTAACAAGTTTCTTACTCTCTACAACACCAGGTTATAGTACAAATACAATACTCTGTTTTAAAACTTGCATCTTTCAAAGGAGGTAACTTTAAGAGAGCAATCATTACCAACATGTTGTCAAATTCTATGTCAGTTGAAACAGACTGAGTTGGCCTGGAAAGAAATTTTATTTTGAATAAAATTAAATGACTGTGGAAGAATTTAAATTAAGGGAGCCAGTTTTCATAGAATGCCACTTTTATATATGTTTTTGAGAATTTATTTTTCATGGATTGACTTTTATGAATAATGAATTTTAATTAAAAGATTGTTTTATTCTTTTTTGAGGATATAAATTCATACATTGGTGGAATATCAATGATTGGATTAGATGTATATTTTTCAGCCCCTTTTTCCTGTATGTTGGCTTCCACGACCCCCACAGATGTGGGCACAGCCATCCTCAGTATGGGGCCTTTTGCGAAAAGTTTGGAGACAATTCCAGTTCAGAAATGGGTCACATACCAGACTGGACCCCTGTACATTATGACCCCCAGTCTGTCAAGGTGCCATATTTCATCCCTGACACCCCAGAGGCTAGAAAGGACATTGCTGCTCAATACACAACAATCAGCAGACTAGATCAAGGTGATATTCACAGAAAGTAGAGCATCAATTTGCAAAAGAACTTTAAAAAAATGACTAAAGACTTAATCAATATTGAAATGTTCATTTTTTCATATTCTAATCAATGTTTGAACCATTAAAATAAATTGAAATTGTTTGAAATAGCTGTTGTAAATGAATATACATGTATGTAAATTTATATAAATTTTGTACCATGATGACCATTCCTCTAGTCACCTTTAGCTTTCGTTCTTCAGTAAAATGCAGTTCAGTAGATCAGGCACTTGAAAGTGCTCACTAAAATTTGCATTAGACAGAAAAGGGAATACATTGTATTTGCAAGCACTCACAAGTACCTCTCTGCTGAACAAGCCTTAAAATGACTTTGTTTTCAGGCATAGGACTGGTTTTAGGGGAGCTAGAGAAATATGGTGTGTTACAGGACACCCTGGTGATTTACACATCAGACAATGGGGTCCCTTTCCCCAGCGGCAGGACCAACCTGTATGATCCAGGAATGTCCGAGCCCTTTCTAGTGTCCTCCCCTTACCACAAGGCCAGCTGGGGAAAGGTAAGGTTATTCAGTGGTAATATAAATATGCAGTATAAAACTATTTTGCTGGAAACTATGTAACCATCTTCATGTGACTAAAATTACATTTTATGTGCCAATATGAGCTAAATTGTTGTTAATACAATATTAAAATTGAAAAGAGCAAATTTAAAACTATACAAACAAACTTTTATTCGTGTGCGAGAAATTTTCGCGAGTTTAGCGAGAGCCTCGTCATAGCCAACATTTCTCACCGCAAACAAGTCCTTGTCTAATGGTTGTTATAACAACACAGTTTTGGATATGGCTTGGTCGTAAACATTTGTCGTTGCGAACCAGTTTATTGGAAGTTAATCGCAGAATAAAGTCGCCGCAAATAAAAGTTGATTTACAGTATATTATTGGACTTTTTATAATGCCTCCTACCTATCAGTTTATATTCTTTGTAACACCAGTAGTTTACAAACTTAACTTAACTTAGATACTTGGAGTATCTACAAAATTGTGTAATGTTATCAATTTATGTATTGCATACCATTGCATTATTTATGAAATAACAATATCTAAATTTCAGAGGAGCAGTGCCATGACAAGTTTATTGGATATTTTGCCAACAGTTTTAGACTGGTTTAAAGTGCCATACCCAGAATACAAACTTCTGAAACACCCTGTACAACTCACAGGAAAATCTGTTCTGCCATTGTTAGAATATGAGGATGCAGCAGAATCATGGGATACGGTGTATGCTAGTCATAATTTACACGAAGTCACCATGTATTACCCAATGAGAGTAATTCGTTCAAAACAGTACAAACTCATTCATAATTTAAACTTTCTAATGCCATTTCCTATCGATCAAGACTTCTATGTTTCTCCAACATTTCAAGATATTCTGAATCGCAGCAAATCTGGAGAGCCCACTCATTGGTCCAAATCTTTATACAGCTATTATTACCGAGATGTATGGGAACTGTATGATATTATGAACGATCCACAAGAGAAAATTAATCTGTGGGAAGAGCCTTCACATCGAAAGATCCTGGAGGCCTTAAAAAACAAACTTCTTCATTGGCAGAATGTAACCTCTGACCCCTGGATTTGCTCACCTAAAGGTGTGCTGGAAGATAAAGGCTTGTACAGTAGCAACCCCCAGTGTTTACCACTGTACAATGGTTTGGATCCTACCTAACAAGAATCTCACATTACTGAAGATTTTTTTTAATTGTTGTATGTTTTATTTTTATTTTTTATTACATATTATATATCTGGCATGTACTTATACCGTGGATGTTTTGCATTTTAACTATTTTTTTTACATGAAGTTAGGAATAAGTAATTAATATATATTTACAAGTACATGTATTAACATGCATAAGTTATTCAGGATTGAAACTGTAATAGATAATTAAGATAAATGTGTAGTGTTGGCAGAAATCTATAATAGTTATGCTGCATGATAATGCAAAGTAGTGTGACCTTGACCATAAGTACCAAGTACATCTATGTATTTCACTCTTAAAAACATGTGCCATCTGTCTAGTGCCAAAATACATCTTAGATTTGCCTGTAACCAAAATTATAAATATGACTATAAACATCTACATTAAAAAAAATCAGTACACTTGCAACACTCTATATTTTATAGTTATTGAGTTGCATGAAAAATACTACACCACCTTATTAAAATAGGGTGTGATTCAAAAGCTATATTGTGTGTTTGTAAACATGGTGAAACA
Organism: Magallana nippona; assembly: GCA_033439105.1. Taxonomy (NCBI): domain Eukaryota; kingdom Metazoa; phylum Mollusca; class Bivalvia; order Ostreida; family Ostreidae; genus Magallana; species Magallana nippona. Next base: position 22,833,193 of record CM065925.1, read on the forward strand.
ATTAAAAAATTTGAATATGAATATGCTCCTACTTGTTCTATGGATAATGATAGAAGTACCGTGACAAACCCCGCTCCCACATAGATTGACACTGCTACCATTTAAACAATAAAATGCTTTCTTTGGTGATTCATGCGGGATATGAAGGTGGTGACATTGCAGAACACGGGTTATGTAAATTTTTGCTGCAATAATCGCTACCTTCATAACCTGCATGAATCATCAAAGAAAGCATTTTATTGTTTATATTTACATCTTTCTTAACAAATTAATAAATTGATCGTAAAAAGTAAGAAAAATCAACCAAATCATTGTTAATGTACATTAGTACATTAGATAAAAGAAACGACATAATCGTCTCCTATGGGAATTTGAGTCTGACAGCATGATTATTTCATGCAATCAGTGATTTTTCTCAGTTTGCTGAGGTTTCGACCAATCGATAAAAAGGCTTTGTAGATTTCAGTCCTGTCAGTTTCTATAGAGCAATGAATGTACAATCAATTTCCCATAAGAAATAGCGGGAATCATTTTTGATGGATGTAAATATTTCATAATGAATGACAGTGTACAACAAATTTTTAATAAAAGGGCCATAACTCCATAGAAATTTTCTGCAAATACTTCGACTATTAACCACAAACTTGTGTAATGAATAAACCATTAGATCAATTTGATACATTTATTTACATATGTTATAAATAAAAAAAAGTATCAAAATATACATGTAGGTAGTAGATATTCTCTCATAAACAAAAGAAATCAACCATTTCTACTTAGTTCACAACCTAACACTTGGCTCTGGGGCTCATTATTGCTGTACAATGTATATGTCACAGGAAAAGTATGGATGTATATTGAATATCACAGTTCATTGGATTCTACCTTTACTGCTTTTTATCAGTAAAATTGATTAAGACTACCACCATTTAATTGGAAATTATCTGTCACATCTTGCAACCCTAATGCAAAATTCTCATGTTCTATGTTCAATTAAATCCTATTTGATTCAATGCAAGAAGACAGCAAAATCTACTGTATCCTTGAACATAATGAAAGTGTCTGCTATATTGATTTGAAAGGTGAGACTTGGACTCTTTGAGGGGGGATGTGTTATTTGTCCACTGATTGGGGGACTTTGCCGACATAGTTCATCACGGCCATCTGTAGGACCTGTGCCCTCTGCATTTCCTCCTCCCTGATGTTGTTGACCTCTGCCTCTCGGACCTTCAGTCTTCTCTTCAGACTCTCGATATCGGTCTCTTTCTCTTCTAGAATTTCTCTGTGTCTTAAAAGTTGTTCTGCAATAAATTCAATAATGTTATAACCACTAGTAAAAAACAAAAATTTTCAATAAATAAAGATGAATTAAAAACATGTTTTTCAAAGTGAAAAAGAAAACCACAGAGCTGCAGAAGACTAACTTAAAAACCAATTCATATTTCAGGTTTAAAATTGAAATTATCTTCAGAAAACTTAATTAAAAAGAAGCTGTGCATATCAGTTCTTACCCGACATTTTTCTGTCGGCATCCCCCAGCTTTTCCCGTAGCTCTGTTTGGAGTTTCCTCTCTGCCTCCAGTTTGTTGACGGTCTGGTTCAGTTCTATTCTGACCTTTCCCACCTCTGACAGAGAAATGCTATTCTTTTCTGCTAATTGCTGAAACAGAGAACAGGGAAATGAGCTTATATTCACATTGCATGGACACAATTTTGCTTGTATTACCTGGTACTTCACATTTGTTCATTTTAAAGTTGGGTCATTTTGAATTCCACAGTGAAAACTTAGCAATCATCATGGAATAAGGCTGTTTAATTAGAAATTGCTAAAGAATTCATACAAATATGAAAAGTTATTGGTATGTTTACTGGCATCCTTTTTGGATAATATCAATGTGTGTCCCAGTCTTCTAGATACAGTATAAATGCTTGCATTATTAGTGACTTACCGGTATATTCAAACGAATATATACATGTATATCAAATCAGCTAACATTTAGAGTGACAATCTGTCTTTATTTATACCTCATTTGCTTCTTCCACCCGCTTCTTTGCATTCTCCAGTTCTAATATTAGTGAGCTGACTTTGGACTGGAGTTCACTGATAGTTGATGATTGCTGGTTACATCGACTCTGTACCTCATCCTTCAGCGTCATGCTGACCCTTAATTTCTCCTCCATCTGCCGGTACCGATTTTCCTAAATAATATATATTAATAATATTTCACATCAAGTAATTGATTAATTTTTCCTAAAATGTTCCCTACAATTCTTTCAAAGCTAACTTTTCTTTAATGTTTGTCAAATTCTTCATAGCATAAATGTACCCATTTCCTGTTTCTAACCTTCTTTATTACAACAAGACAGATATTTCATAAATACATGTACAAGCTAGAGACTTGAATCTTCCATACCTCATCTGCCTGAATCTTCTGTTTGGCCAGTGACAGCTGTTCCTCATGCTGAATCTTCTCTACCATGTTGCTGTTTTTCAGGCGACTGATATCTTCCTCTAGTTCCAAGCGAGACATCTCGAGACGCTGGATTCTTTCCCTTAATGTGGTCTCAGTCTCTTCACTCTCCTGTCGTACTCGACCTACCTAAATATTAAAAATCCAAATTCATGATGAATTAAATAAAAACACAGAATTCTCAACAGAAAATTTTTGAAGAAAAAAAAATAATGATAGTTACTTCCTACCCTCATATTTTGAAGGTTTTTAGACATGAAACAGTACCTCTTTATGTCTGAGTTGCTCTGCTTCTTTTATTTCATCTCTATGTCGACTTTTCTCTTGCTGTATTCGGTCTGAAATAAGACAGATTATTTATTAAGGCTCAATATATATGTAGATGTACCCAAAACTAGATTCATTTCTACCATGAAACTCAACTAGTACTAGGAGTTTGATACAGATCAGAACATTTGTTTCTATCCATTAATTTAACACACATGTATGGTCAATAATAGTAAACATATGATACTTAGTTCTCCATACCATCAAAGTGTGACCCTTTGAGCTTCATTTCAGCTTGCAGGTGAGTGGTTTGTTCCTTGAGTTCGAATATCTGCTCCTGCTGCATGCGACACTTCCTGTCCAGATCCTCCGCCTTCGTCTCCAGCTGTATGTTCTTGTCGTGTGCCTCCGACAGCTCCTTGTAAAGCTTGGCTTCTAGTTTAGCTCTTTCCTGAAAGATATAAAAATATGTTTATAAATTAAAATGGACGTTTAAGATTTTTTGTACAGCCTTTAACAAAATAGAGCTCCCTTACAACCAGTGGACACAAAGATTAAATTATGGAAAGTCAGGTATCCTATATAACTAAATTTTGGCACTTTGTTATAAGCTCTTTAGCTTTGTTTTGTTTTCATCTACATGTGGTACAGAGTGTCAACATGTATCTTTACAGGTAATTTTATTGGGGGGAGGGTTTTTTCAAGTCGCAAAATGTCCTAATCCTTAGTACATGCATATTCTTATTTGGACAGCAAAATACATTTTTATGGTGAGAAAAAAAAAACTAACATTCTACTGTGTGCTTTTAAATCACCTCATGGTCCCGGCGAACTTCTTCTTGGTGCTCGGACACTTTGATGGTCAGCTCCTGCTTCAGCTTGGCGATCAGCATATTTCCATCATTGACCTTCTGCTCTGTGAGGGCAAGTTCTGACTCTGTCATAGCCAACCTTGGTAATGAAAGAAAAAGTTAAAAATATTTGCAGGAAATACATTAATTTAATGATTTGGCATACAAGTAACTCTAAGAAAAATAATTTAATTTGAATATGTAGATCTAAACATTATGTACTTATTGTCTACAAAGATTCATGAAATTCTGTTTAAGAAGATGTACACTAACAAAATACAGAACTGACCGACTGGCTGACTGATTGACAGATCAAAAACATTATCCTCTCTGCAAACTGTTACATGGGGTCTAATCTTATAATAAACTCATCAAAAATTACCATTAATTGCTGTAGTTCAATGCTGTTAAAAATGCGATTTTACTATTTGAATACCACAAAGAATGGAAAAATTACTTTGCAGCCAAAGAGTTGAATGTGGCCTTCCTATCTTCCAGTGCATTTTGTAGTTGGTCAATCTTTGTGGTTGTCGATCTAATGAAAAATACAAAAAAATATTTGCAAATAAAATAATAATTGCTTATAAAAATGAATGTATATCCCATTTATCTCAATGATATTGTTCCTTTTTTATTTCTGAAATGAATTCAGCTTCCATGACTATTTTTAGTTACAGGGTCATACCTTTTAGATCTCCTCATTAGGTCCTCTTGTTTGTCTATTGTGTCCATTAATTCACTTATCTGTAGATATGGAACAAATTTGAATATATTTACTTTTTCAATATTGTATTTGGTAAAATGAAGTTAAAAATTCAGTGTGATCGATTTACTGGTATATATAATACATGTACAGTTAAACTTCTATATCTCAAACACTGATATCTCGGATGCAATGGATATGTTGAAGTGATTTGTAAGTCCCAACCACTTATTTTTTTAGTATTTTACCCTAGATATCTCGAAGTTTTAACACAGTCCCATCTAGTTTGAGATAACTAAGTTTGACTGTATATACATTTTTTTGTAAAACATAAATTTTTCACAGTTACTGTAGATTCCTTATTTTATGCGAGTACTTAATTCCACGATTCAACAGTATTGCATCAAATCGTGAGAATATAAAATCGTGAGCACCAAATTTTTTATCATAGTTTCATCTAGTTTACATCTGTCCGGAAAATAAAATCAAGATTTAAAAATCCGCGAGATGTGCTTCTCGGGATTTTACACGAATAAAATTCCTCACATTTAATTAGGAATCTTTAGCTATGAATGTTAAAACCAGTGTACATGAATCATTATATCTTGTTTTCAACTCACCTCTAATTTCTTATCGTGCTCAATCTGTTTCATGTGTTTTGCCATGACTGTAAGTTTGGATTTATGGTCATCATTCAGTAGTGCCCTGTCCTCATTCTGACTAAGAGCCAAGTCTGAAAACATTTGCATTTTGTTGAATTTGATAGTACATTGTACCAGTAAAATGTTTATTATCTAATGCCCTAATTCTCCATGTTAAGAATATAATTTTATTACTGTAATACAAAGGACATATAAATGATTTTATTAATGTCTAATATTGTGATGATGTAAAAAACTACTGAATATTGTGAAAGAGAAAGCTAAGTAAAGGAATCAATATTCAGGAAATGCCCCCTCTTCACCATTTCATAAGTGAAAGAAGTTTTAAAAAAAATATATAGTATCACTGCATATTCTGAGGATACAGTATATCATCAATGGAAACCAATGGTCAGTCTCAAGCGAAACCGACCGTGGGTTTCCGACGATTACAGTATATGTACATAATAGAAACCCTTTGTAAGGAATATTCAAACTGCTTTTATAAAAAATTCTTACCAATGGACTTTAAGATGTCTCCTGGAATGTTATTTCCAGCCAATTCCAATCTACAAATCGTTTTGTTTGTTTTCAACATTTCCAAAATAGCTCGTCCTCCTAACAATCCAACACTGTTCCAACGCAAATCTAAAACCAAAATAATCAGTGTTTTCATCACATGATCATGTGACCTTTTTTTTTATTATAGGAAATCCAACTTAATTTTTTTAAAAGTATCATCTATGATAAAGCTGTATTCAAGAAATATATATTGAACTTGTCTCAAATAATACATTTAAAGATCAAATATGACATTTTCCATAAAATATGTTGTTATTTAAGAATCTATCAATATTATGGTAAGTTTATAATATATTCCAACATGTTTTTCACATGCTCCTACCCAAAGCTCTTAGTGTGTGATTTCTCTTTAATGCTGCGGCTAGTTCAACAGCCCCATCATGGCTGATCTGGTTATTTCTGAGATCCAGAGCTTGTAACGCATCGTTAGATCCCACACCATCACAGAACATGGCAAAGGAGTTATCTAACATTCCAAAGGCATTCCACTCCAGGCATAAACTGAGGAAAAAAATAATAATCATTGGATGAATGCCTTAATCTACTGTAGCTATTATGGTAGTCTTTCTTATCAACTCAAGCATATTAAGCTGGAATGGTTAACAACCTATAACAAGAAAACATAGTTACCTTCAAGGGATTGAACAAATTGCATATTGAATATGACTCTGCATAAAAATATCCATTTTGTCGGATTTTCCAATGAATATTAACTCTTAATTCATAAGTCTATCATATTACTATTTATTTGCTTTGTTATCTCTAATCATTTGTCTTTTATCAATAGTAACTTACTTTGCTACCATTAATTACCTGCCTTGTTATCACCAGTAGCTTGCCTTGTTATCACTAATTCCTTGCCTTGTTATTGCTAGTTGCCTACCTTATCGATACCAATTACCTGCCGTGTTAACACTACATGTAGTAACTTGCCTTGTTATGTCCAGTTACCTGGCTACTTTACTTACTTGCATTGCTATCATAAGATGCTATATTGATATACCAGTACCTGCCTTGCTATCAAAAGATACTTACCTTGCTATAGTGTGATTATGTCTGAGCATTTTCCCCACAGCTTCTACTCCACTTCCTCGAATGTTGTTGCCCTGTATGAAGATAACAAAATAATAACAAAACAGTTACTAGGTGATCTTTTTTCTTGATTGATTCTTTCGTACCAAAAAAACTAAAAAAAAAAATTACCTTAATCTTATGTAACTGTTATTAATAATTTAAATGAAGAGAATTCTCAGTTTAGCTTGAATGATGTTAATTCAATGAAATTGAAATGACATTCAAGAAAATTTTTCACAATTCAATCACAATTAGATACTAACCTTCAAATCAAGAAATTTACAATAAGAATTTGTGGCAAGGCCATGGCAAAGTCCTTTCACTGCTGCAAAAGAAAGAGTTGATGAATTAATACAACATTTGATTTTTTAATCTTATAAATATTACAAAAAAATAACCCCAAATTAAGCCCTGTCATAAATTATCACAGAATAGATGTAAATGAATGGTTGTCAATGATTAAGACAAATTTCAACAAAAATATTAACCTACCATCTTCACTTAACATGCAGTCGGCAAATTTGATTTCAACAAAGGTTCGGTCAGTTGCGATAACTTTGCCCAGAACATGGCAAGTCTTGGGGGAAAGACTATTGGTGGAGAGATTTAACACGGCTTTGCCCCGTTTTAATGTAGATTCAAAACTGAAAATAAATTCTCAATTTAAAATGTTCTGTGTATTATTCATTTGACAGTCTAAACTGTTTCTCTGTAAACATGGTAAAGCTATTTACTGTATATAAATGAAAATGCTCTGTGAAATATATCTTTTGTAATAACTAAATGCATAATTTTTGAAAAAATTCATAGTTCATATTGGCTTGCTATGATGATCACAACAGCATTTGCAAAGATGGAAAGCCTACCATTTTATAGACACTGTATTCAAATTACATGTACTATCAAATCAAGACAGATGAATGAGTCTACTATGTTTTTTTGTGCTTGAGGAAAAAGTAAAATACCGATACCTCTTGAGGTAGCTGAGGACACATTCTTGAGGTTCAACATGGTTGTCTTTACAGAGCCTAGCATAGGTGTATCTGAACTCCTCCATTGCTTACACCCTCTCTTTGTAAAGTCAAAACTGATCTGAAAGAATACAAACAAGATAAGAGGAAGCTGCACTTAAGATAAAAATGATTTTTTAAAATCAAATGTTTCCTATCTTCTTCAAGTAAGACAAGTGTATGTGAAATAGTTATGTGGCACATGATATCAACCTTGTAATGTTTGTTAAAACTTGAACATCTATGCATTTAATACTCCTCAACCTATTAACTTACAGTTTAAAATACAATAGCAAAGAAAATACTTGAATACTTGTTAAGGGTTGTCTCTAAGACCCGGGGGGGGGGGGGGGGGATTCCCTGCCTATAATGACGTAATTACTCGGCCATTATTGTATTTCAAACACAATCTAGCTATAAGCTAGTCCCCCTTCTACTTTTTTATTTCTTCCTTCCTCTTCAATTTTTAGAGACAACCCTGCTTGTTTATGGATACCTCAAGGTTTTCCATGATCATGGCCATCTTAACAAAAGGATGAATCTAATTGTCAAGGTCACTCTTAATAGGCTTCTGAAAACAGAATATCCCTAGACATTTGGTCTAAAAACAACATCTATATTATACCGATTATTACCATATATGAAAGAGTCCTTTAACTTTAAACTCATATTTCTATCATGTACATCTATTTTTGATCTTATGTCATTTCTTTGGTCCTCCCCATCAAATGCAAGACGTTTAGAGGTCTAATATAAAAGATGCCATCTCAGGACTCCGATGTTGCAGGATCTGGATGTTTTTAACTTTCTGAACTTTGAAAAAGATGATTCCAGACCTGCTTGAAAAAATGTTTTGGGACATGGATGCTTCAGTATTCAGTAATTCCCATGACTTAAGGTGACTTAAAAACTGTCATTTTGGGTCATGCAAAAATATGTGCATTACCGGTAATTAGAGTTTTTATGTGCTCTAGGGTTATAAAATCACGTCTAGTATAAATAAATTGATGTACATATGTATTTTATAATTAAAAACGAAACTTAGACTGAATATAAGCTGAATTCATCTGAAGTATGTTCATATAGTAAATCATCATAAAGCAGTCACTTAATTCATAGTGCAACAACTTAATTCAAAGAATTATTAAGCCTACCTTTATTCAAAAAGTGAATTCAGTTTATAATTTAAATAAGAGACTATGTTTAATTACAGTTATGCCGTATATAGCTGCATACAAAAACATATTGCCGTTAACGTTACTTTTAATTTATGAATACTGTACATAACCATAAAATGTCACGATTTAAAATCTGAGAATGTGTCGAAACATGTTCACTTTGTAAAAAAAATGTTTGTCGCAGTGCAAATACTGTTTTAAAAAAATTCATGAATGTGGCCTCTTAATTTGATTTGAAATTGTATGTTCGCACTTAATCTTACCTTGTTTCTCACAGCTATTAGGATTTTTTCACATTTTTTATTTCAAAACAAAAGCAAATCAACCATTTTTAAACATTCGTGTTACCGCGGGTCTTTCTTATTTTCATTACAAAAGAGCTTTTTGGAGGAACTTTGATCCCGATGAAAATAAAGCTATAGCTTTTCTTTCTATCATTTTATAAGATCTATTAGCCAAATCGTATACACATTATTAGATAAAAAAAAATGTAAAAAACATTTTATTCACTATGATAAAAACATCCAATTAATTATATATGTATATATATTTTTATCAGGTAATATTATATAAAGGGGCATGGTTACGATTTTGGTCGAATTCTTTTTTTCTAATTTTAATGTTTACAATGCTTTAGTAATGCGTTTCTAATGATCAACCAAAATTTGAGTGTCAGTCGTAGATTTTTTAGAAAGATACAGAGCTCACAACTCTTTGTTATGTAAACAAGGTTCGTGCCATTTTTTTGTTTTCATTAGTTCAATATAGCGGTAAACGTTCTTTTTTTCAAGCTGCTTTTTCCATCTGCTAAATCGTTTTGAACATAAATAAAGAGTTTCTAGAGTTTGTTACTTTCGTTTTAGGTCTAAGCCTTCAACATTCAAAATGTAAACTACAACATGACTTGAACTTTGTTTGCGTAACAGAGAATTAATTGCGAGCTCTGTATCTCGCTTATAACTCAACGACTGACACTCAAATTTAGGTTGACTATTAGAATTGCCTTACAGAAGCGTTCTGTAAGTAAAGAATGCCAAAAGCATGTAAATGTTAAAAAAAAAATTAATTAATTATTTTTTTGTTAAAAAAATTAAATGGTTAATTGGTTTGTAATGTTCTGAAAAATAGTAGATAGCTCTGTGATAAAATTTGTTAAATTGTAAAATCTCTGTTGAGAGAAAATGTATAGACAATTGTACTACAATGCATGTACAAGTACAATATGTTGAAACGATTAGTAGTTAACGATCAAAACCTTCTAAACATGCAGAAAACTACATACATGCATTTCTCTTCTACAAATGCAACATCTAAATAATAATCATGCGATTTTCTGATAATGATAATTACATCGTGCGCGGATCTAGAGGGGGGGGGGGGGGGGGGGTCCGTACCCCCCTGTAAAATCCAAATTTCTTAACCGATTTATGTAGTGAAATTAGCACCCCCTGACAAACTCAAATATCCACACCCCCCTGGAAAAAAAATCTCCCGTCCGTGCATGTACATATTTTCAATGTAGTGTATACAGAACTATCATGATTCGTCGTTTTAATCATTTTGAGCACAGGCATTTATGTTTCCGTAACAAAAAAATTTCATTCTATACAGGCACATACGAAAGTCGAATAGGGACACATAAAAAATATTTTTATCTCGTAATAACGAGACAAGACCTCATAATTAGAAGAAAAGATCTCGTTATTAAGAGTTAATTATCTCGTTATTACGAGTTAATTATCTCGTTATTACGAGAAAAGATCTCGTTGTTGCGAGAAAAGATCTAATTATTACGAGTTAATTATCTCATTATTACGAAAAAATCTCTTAATTAAGAGAAAAGATCTCGTTATTACGAGATAAGATTTACATAAAACGGTGCGTTTCTGGAAAGACATCAAAGTTGATTGGTTCACCCTTTCAGTCTATTTTTTCTTTCCTGAAACGTTAATTCAATTTTGATTAGTTTTTAAATAACAACGATCAATTTCTTAATTTCTACATAACATGATCGGATTTGACACTTTATCTTATATATGAATAAGTGAAAAGAATTTCATGTAATTTTACTTTTCAACGTATATTACAATCCCACTTCGAAGTAAATACCAGGTAGTTCTAGTCATAAAAACACAATTCTATTAGTTACAGATGACTATATAGTTTCAATCATGGATATACGGGATTTACCTCGGATTGTCTTTTACTCTTTTATATATTCATACACAACCTATATTGAAAATAGTTTTTGTATATTAACATTTTGGAGCCTGAAAACAAATTATCCTTCATATTAATAAATTGTTTAATTAATTCATTAATCAGTCGCTTTCCTCCTTCTCCTAAAATTTCTTTCACTAATTTAATGAATTTCTTATGTTCATCCATTTTACATAAAGAAAGAGAAGAGCAATAAAACGCACTACTTATATAGATCTTACTATCTTTTCTCGTAATAACGAGATCTTTATTCGTAATTACGAGATCTTTTTTCGTTATAACGAGATAATTAACTCGTAATAACGAGATAATTAACTCGTAACAACGAAATCTTTTCTCGTAATGACGAGATCTTTTCTCGTAATTACGAGATAAAAATATTTTTTTTTTATGTGGCCCTGTTCGTCTTTCGTACGCACATATGATTGAGGACAGGAACTCCTTCTGAGTATACTGGGTGTTATTATACTATAGGATGAACTTTATTACGGAAGCAAGGTTCTGTGATTTTGATGCATTTCTTATAATTTTTAATAGTAGATATTCGAATGTTAGAAAATTATAATTATATTTTCTGATATTAGAAATTGAGTTTTTGATTTTGAAACTATGGTGATTATGATATCACGAACTCGATTCCTTCATATCAATATTAATTTTTGATATTTTAAAAAATGATTTCCTGATATCAAAATATCTGTTTTATGTCACTTGTTCATGTCAATATTTATATTTTTGGATATCAAGAACTCGATCGAATTGTTGACATCAAGATTTCTATCATTCCAAAAATATTTGATCAAGGTATATTTATCAATTAATATATATATAATCTGGAGAATGTCACAGCACAGTTTCGTTCAAATTCAGCTCTAAGTTTCAGTTTACGTCATTGGTGGTTGTTCTTTATTTTTAACTTGACAAAAAAAAAAAATAAATAAATAAATAAACAAAATATTATGATCGGGATCGAAATCCCAATCCTGATTTATAATTTTAGGGGTTCACAATAGGGATTCTTTAACGTTCGCCGGTACAGGATGGCCAGTGGGACGGCCCTAGTGGCTAGAAGACTTCGTGACGCTCAAGAAACTCAATCTCTTGGTATGAAATGCAATCAGTTTTGGTTTATTTTATTAATCATCTTATGTCACGAGACTTGTGACAGGGGTATTGCGAAACTTTTTCAGAGTTGCGATGATCACCTGATCACATCCATACATGACAGGTATACTTGTGCATCTTAGGTTTTTCTATATTTATATGGATTATAACAAAAAAGTCAATAAAGTTGGGGAAATGTTATTGGATCTGATGCAAAATGTTGCAAGACCATCAGGTATTTCCCCTTTTTGGACCCCAAATACATGTACAAACTCTGCAGATGGGGTAGTATTTGTGGGGTTTTTCCCAAACAACGTTTTGAACGCTGACAGTATACATTTATATTGTAATTATTTAAAAAAAAAACCATGTATTTAGTATTCAATATAAGCAATGCTTTTAGTTTACAAATTACTTAATTTATTTTTAAAAGGTAAGTAACTGCGTTACACTACTCGTACTGTGAAAATAAGGAATTTCCTCCCTTTCATTGAAAAAAAAAATGATTTTTATTTCATTAGATCTATCAGAATGCGACTTAACAAAGATCCCAGATGCTGTCTACATGATGCTGAAGTCGATTACCGTACACAAATGTACAATGGCCAACAATTTGTTAACAAAGATTCCTCCCAAATTCCCCTCCAATTTCAAACAGCTCAAGGGTAATCTTGTGTTCATATGATATTTTTTTCCGATTTCTAGTTTAAGATTAAGTGTTGAATTGATCTGTTAAAATGAAATCCACCCCAAAATGGAGACTTTTGCAGACGTTGAATTGATCAGTTAAAATGAAATCCACCCCAAAATGGAGACTTTTGCAGACGTAACTGCACGTGTTTTCAACGTGTCATGGGCAATTTTGCAAAAATAATTAATTCTTATAAAAACTATGAAAAAATTCAGAACTTTATTATATGCACGGCCATGAATTATGTTATAATGCGCAAATTATGTCGTTTTTATCATTATTAGAGCTAGATTTAAGTGGAAACAAATTGAACCAGTTTCCAGCAGACATGCACGTGATGCAGGGTATCCAGGTGCTAAATCTCTCCGGAAATGGTCTGGAGAGCGTCCCACCCTTTGTGTATTCGCTCCCAAATCTCCAGAAACTACATTTGCATAATAATTGTATTATGGGTAAGAAACTAATAATTTAATTGCTTTGAAATTAGCATTCCTAATGTTTTTTGCAATTAGTAAAGTTAAAAGTTGCAATTTAAAGTTAAAAAAGTGACACTTTTACCGGAAAAATATGAATGTTTTTCTTCTTTCTATTCCAGTTATTGAAGTGAGTCGACTTGAAGATATCGATGGATTAAATCACGTGAACTTGCAAAACAATCCCATATCAGACGATTTGAAATCTCAGTTACAGTCCTGTAAATTTACAGTGTTGTTAGGCAACGATGCAGTATCATAGCTTTATCAAGGGACGTCATGCATGGCTTTTTTTCTGCATTTCCATCCCAACTTTTATTGTGAGGCATATCGGTCTATATTTCCCGATCCATTGTCCATTAATGTTATTATATTATATTTTGAACTGTTGCAACGCTATATACATGTTTCCTATGGATTGTTTATACATGTTTATAAGTTATTTTCGAATGTCTGACTTTATAAGTATATATATTTTACAAATTGGAATAAAATATATGTACGTGCACCTGAACTCTTCGTTTACTGTTTTCTGATATAAGGTGCATGTGCGCGTATTTATATTGTTCGGAACTTACTGATTAACATGTGGTCTTTATCCACTTTAAATCACATTTCGTTAAAGGTTGGGGGGGGGGGGGGGGTTGTCGGCGTATCGGTCAGCTACTGACAAGTTTCAAGCGGATGTTACATGTTCTTACTCATACGAATGCAGTTGTAGGCAGTTAGGATCATAAACAGTCGGCTCATGTATATTTTATTCCGATTTAGTTTAATCATTTAGCTCATGGTCACCTTTTTACACAAACATAAAAAGCAAAGAGATGAAATTGTTCATATATACTTGATGTATAATTTGATAGAACGGTTGTTCACATTATGTCTGATTGCCCAAAAAAGGGGTGGTTCATTACCATTAAATATTATATTTAACACTATAGGCGATTTCGTCAGCGAAGATGTACACGCATTGTGCTGTAGTTGTGTGTAAACTGTGTCATGACTGCGCCAAGTTCAGGGTAGTGCTAGTACTTTTGTGTACATTTGTTATGTAATTTTGATAAACTGCCGTGTGAATTGTATGACATTATTTGTAATCAATTTAAGTATTCTGAATTAAATTGGACCAAGATGCAGTGATTGAATACTAGTACTCTATGTGCATATATTTCTTCTCAAACGAGCAAAGACGGTGTATAAATTAATGATATACGTAATCTTAATTGACACATTTTCAAGTTGAACTAGACAAACTTATTTATATTTCTTCTCTTAATGTCCGAACACATTTTTCATCAGTATATATAAATTTTATCATTATTTTATACTTGTCAATTTTAAACTTCATTGTTTATATATCGGGAAATATTGAGGACGTGTTAAATTTAAGAATCAAATCTTTAAATCGAAGTACATACACGTATATCTAATATCAAATGCACTTAAATTAATGTGTCTCATATTTTCTCGTCGTCTGCTTGGGTGAGGTGATATTTTGAAGAATGTTCCTAGCACCCATTTCACCCCTCATGAAGTTTCTTCAGTTGAGCATGCTCCTGAACAATACGTTGTACCTTAAAAATGGCTGTTTTGACGTGCAAACAAAGTACATGTACCTAGTGATTTTTGTCTATACCCCCCACTTGAAATTACATCACCGCTTGGTTAAATCAAGTTGTCAAGGTAGAGAATAAAGCACTTTATGTGTTAAATCAACGGTTAAAAGAGCCGAATTCATTAAGTTGCCGTGCTAAATACTAGTGCACCTTTCCAGGTTGTTCAAAACTCTTGTAAACGTCGGCTA
Source organism: Magallana nippona (assembly GCA_033439105.1). Lineage (NCBI taxonomy): Eukaryota > Metazoa > Mollusca > Bivalvia > Ostreida > Ostreidae > Magallana > Magallana nippona. The sequence goes on from CM065925.1 coordinate 22,848,261, forward strand.
AATATATCTGCTTAATTAACCGGGCATGTTGGTACAGAAATGCAAATTTATTATATATCTTTTAAATGAGGAAACAAAGTTCTAGACTATATGACCTCATTTTGCATCTAAAAGAAAATTATGATAACACTTTTTAAAAATGTGAATACTGCTATGCAAATGATCCCATGAAAAAAAAAGAGTGCATGTTTTCAGTGTTACTAAAAAACTAAATAATGGGGAATTGTTATGTCTACCTTTTGTCTATAGAGGTCATTTCACTTTTTGAAAACGTGACGAGAACAATCATGTTATTACTTAATCCCTTATATACGCACATGTATGCGACATTTAATTAATTGACTACAAAATATTGACCCTCTAATCGATTTATATGTTGCCCTATTTCATTTAAGTGCCGGGATAATATTTCAAATCAAAAGGCCTTTATCTGATATGAAATTCAGGCAAAGACCGTCTTTAAACTTACGTACATGTATACATATATTTTTTTTCGTACTGCGTTTCAAAACTTTACATACATGTACATGTATATCAGTATACAGCTAAAGGCATGGAATGTGTGTGTATATTTTGAAGATCTGTTCGTATACTATATAAATACATGCAGCTGGTTTCATTTAAAATTTGATTTGGATGAGGGGTTTAGTACATTGTCTTTTTTACATTATAATTTACGATTTAATATGCACATTTTATGAAACCACGACGAACAGAAACATTAATTAAAAGCATGCATACATAGTACATGCATGTACACGTCAGTGTGTTCGTAGACTTGCCTTTACAAATAAGAGTTTATTCACAAGTAATTTTTATTTTTTTTTTCAAAATATTGTAAACTTATGCATTAAACATGTTTACCAATAAGTTTTTAAAACAACAATTTAAATTCAACTATCAAAAACTAAACCCCCGAAAAATAACCAACAATCTCGATGCGAATTTCAAAACATATGTACATAATATTGATAACAGTACAGCAATTGTCAACTGAAATCTTCTGGTATAACCTATGATATAATGATATTCCTTTCTTCATTTTGGTTATTCACAAATTCATGAATATTGGCTTTGTTTCTGTCTTCTTCACTCGTGGTTTTTAATTTTATATACAAATACTTCTTCACCATAGAGTTCACAGGTTTTTTTCTACGATCATTAATGAAATTAAAGTTTCATAATTATTCAAAATGACCAGTGTTCAGTTTGTGTCTGCAGAATTTTACATATAAAAGTCAATTTTTTGCGATCTTAAGAAAAATCATTAAGCATTCACTGTCCATTCACTGTATATTACATTTATTTGAACTTAAATGCAGACACTAAAAAAATTACATGTACTTGACTAACTTGGTTAATACATGTATAGCAGAACTTTAAAAAACCCATCTCAGTCAGAACCACGTCGCGTCAGCAATTTTTCGATGACGTTGTGTCGTCTATCACCTCTGTGTACTCAGTGGAAAATGACGCACTTTCGCCTGAAGATACCTTTGATTCCATTTGATGCAATATATCACGTTCGCGGACATTTTCTGGTTCCGATTCTTCAAACCTGAAATCGTTTGTACTTCTATTTTCATTTTTGACTTCTTCACACAAGTCTCTTTCACAGTCATGACTAGCCTTTGAATTTTCCTTCTTTTTTGAGTCGCTTGCATTTTCTTTGCGTCCTATTTGAATTTTGGCCGGGAAAGACTGACCAATTTCGTCCGAATCGGTTGAATTTGCGCTCGAATATTCTTTTTTAGCAGACCATTCACTGTCCAGTTTTTCGTTTGAAGAATACTTCTGTTTATTTTCAGCGACATCATTGGATCTTCCCTCATTGTCACTTTCAGTTTTTGATTGTCGTTCATCGCCGCTCGATTCCTCTCTTTTAAGAACAAAATCGCGAGCTGAAAAATCATACATTTCACTTCCTTTGCAATATCTTTCAATTGCAGCTTTACGTGCCTGCTCTTCCTCCAAGTCCATCAAGGATTTAAACACAACAACGCTGGAGCATGCGCTGTCCCTGTCATTGCTAACCAACTGAATTTCCTGAAGATGTTTGGCTTTCTTTTCATGAAAGAGCGTAAACAATAAAATGGCGTCATGGAATGACTGAACGCAAGCATCCAATGGAGCACCAAAATAACCTAGAAAAAATACAATACCAAGTAATGAGCCGGAATTAACAAGAACTATAGAGCTTAATAAAATTTAGAATTTTTTTTATATACTAGTATAAAAGTAATTGTATTTAATGCAGAAAGGTTTCAATTGACTTACCAGCTCCTATGACAGGCAAAGACAAACTTCTGAGCCAGATCTTTTCGGCATATTGGAAACAGTTGAGATAGGTGCATGTCAATAAATGCGCGGACTGTTCTGGGACGTCTTCCCGCCAAGTTGGAACAGCAGCATGAAGAATGTACGTCACCTTCGGATCAAGGTTCCCCCCAGCGCACGTATGAATGACGTCACCAAAAAGAAGATTCCCATTTTGCGTAACGTAGTTCGCACACTCTTCTTTCATCTTTCTGTCAGCATTTCTAGCGATCACGGCAGATATTCCGAAAAAAGTTATAAGGTCTGTGCTGGCGGGACTAATGATGGCATCGGTCTTCTGCGTAAGGATGTCGCCCATGGCTAGTTTCACAATCACAGATCCTACGGGCGATTCATACTCTAGTGCCAGGTCAGGAAAGTCGGTCTGGCTGAGGGACATGCCCGGTTGAAAGGATCTACTGGGACGATGGCGGACGATGGGGGAACCTCGTGGTCTAGGAGGAGGAGGAGGTGGTCGACGCATCATCTGTGTTTCTCTTGTCGAAAAACCTATTGGACTTCTACTGCCAACATTGCCGTCTTCATCCGAGTCACTATTGTAATTATTAAACACCATAGGGACTCTCACCTCTTCTCTTGACATCCCCGATTTAGAATGAAAGGTTTTGGAACGTGGATGGGATGCTTTGGAGAGAGACTTTGCTTTCTCCATGTCTGAAAGGTTCTGACGCCTTGTTTTGTAAGACCCCCTGTAGTTTGGCGATTGAACAGGGTGTGGTCGACCAGATCTTGGATCATTGTGCGACAGTTTACAATCTGATACTTTCAAAGACGAATCCGTCTTTCGATCAGTGACAATATTTGAAGATTGTTGTAACATTTCCGTGTCTGAAAAACTTTTCTGCTGTGGAACATTAGGTGCTGTTGATCTCTTAGTCTTTTTGGAGCCGTTAGAAAAGTGATCATGATCTGACGACGGACTTGGAGTGCGCTCTATTTCCCTACCATTTTCCTTTCGTTTATATAATGATAGCGAGGGCGAAATATATGAGACGTTATCGGAAGAGTCGGAATCTGTGCTTTCCGCCATCTGTGGAGAGCGCCTTGCTTCCAGTGCTTTCGCTTCCTCTTCCATACCGTTGGGCGCTTTGGGGTTCGTTCTCTTGCTATCTTGATGCTTGTGCCACATGTCAGTCAGGTACTTTGTCGCCCATTCAATCTGAAAGGAATTCCCACAAATCTTGTAAGTCATGGATTTCGCGTCGAACATGACTTCCATATCGCTTTCATTTTCAAGGCTTCTCATTAGCGGAGGGTTCTCGTCCAGCAGCTGTGTTATTGCTTGTTCCAGATACACGGTAGTACTTGAGAAAAGCTGTCAAATTAGAATATGTCAAGACATTGATAAAGGAATTTTTTTACCACACTGAAACTTTAAAATACAAATTTGATGTTTTTTTCTTTAATCTGTTGCCTTTTGGTACACATATAAACCGGTATACCAAGAAAAACAACAATTTACCTGAACCGGAAGCCTACTTAGAACCAACTTGTTGCCGCTCAAGGCGTGGTTTTTGTCAAAGGCACGCTTGTATTCTGCGAGAAAAAGTATAAATGAAAAGTGTTTGATTTCTGTGTTCAAATGTTTGGGTAAAAATCATGTGTAAAAATTATCTTTTTCAAAAGACGTACCATCGTTTGTAAAGACGATGACAGCACCGTTGTCAGAGAGTGGGTAATATATCTCTTCTATTTCCGTCCCGCCATTTTGGGATTTTTCGAAGTAGATAGATAGATCATTAGTGGTGACTCCGGAGGGAATATCGTGGACTCGAAAGCCTTTTACTTCCATCTAAACTCTATAATTAAACAAGACAGTTACATCTAGGAAATTGGAAAAAAAAACATATTGGCTGGAGGGCGTTGATACGCGGAAGAGTAGTCTACTAGACGCACTCATTGTTAGGTTAGCTATAGCTGTTCAAATCGTCATCATTTATCATAATCTACTTTGTAAAACAAAAAACAAAAATGGTGACAATACAGAGTACCGTAACTATGCTCTATCTCTATATTAACAATGTTAGGGTTTTGTCTACATTTATATTGAGTCGATCACAAGTACTCAGTCTATTGCCGTTTCAGAGGGTTTAGTCTGTAGTCGATCGATCAAGTTGATTTGGTCTACGGTCGATTTGGCGAATTCAGTCTACAGTCGATCTCAATGGATTCAGACTACGATCGATCCCAGTAGATTCAGTCTACGGTCGATCCAAATGAATTCAGTCAAAAGTGGATCCTACTAGATTTTGTCTACAATCGATCTAAACAGATCATGTCTACAATCAATTCTACAGTTTATCCTTGTAGATCAGTCAAAAATCGAGGTATACAATGCAGAAGATTCAGTCTGATTTAATTCATTAAGGACTCAGTCTCTGACAATGATTCAGTCTCCCACAGATGGCCGGCAGATGTGAGTTCATCAATCGGTGACGAACAAGTCAGTGTCTTGTCGATGACAAAATAGTCGGTCCGTCTAGTCGGTCAAGGAGAATTCATTCTCCATAGCTAGGAGTGAGTCGCTTGTTAATGTTAAGCAAACAAATCAGTACTTTGTTAATCACAGGAGATTCATTCTATAAAAGATCTAAAAGGTTATTCAATTTACAGTCCATCATAAGTCACACAAATAAGATTCATCCTCAAGTCGATATGATTAATTTTATTCGACAATATAGGACTAAGTGGATTCAGACTGCATCTTATCAGGTTGTAGTCGATCCCAACGGATTCAATCTACAGTCGATCCCTGCGGATTTAGTCTCTAGTCGATCCCAATAGATTAATTTAGTCTACAATCGATCCCAGTAGATTAGGTCTACAGTCGATCACTGTATTTTCTATCTACTTGTATAGATGATACTGGATTCAATCAAAAGTCGATTTTAAAAAGATGATTCGGTCTTCATGTATAAAGTCAGTCTCTACTTTGTAGTCGATCCAGTGGATTTAATTTACAGTCAATCCTAGTGGATTCTATTTACAGTCAATCCTAGTGGATTTAATTTACAGTCAATCCTAGTGGATTCTATTTACAGTCAATCCTAATGGATTCTATTTACAGTCAATCCTAATGGATTCTATTTACAGTCAATCCTAATGGATTCTATTTACAGTCAATCCTAATGGATTCTATTTACAGTCGAATCCTGTTAATTCAGTCTCTATACGATCCCATGCAGTGGATATACCGTCATTAGTTGATATATTCGGCTACACGTCGTTCCCTGAAGATTCAGTCAATGGTCAATGACTAGATCCAGTCTATAATCGGTGACGAAGATATTCAGTCTATAGTCAATCACTGTAATTATTTAGGCTGTAATCAATCAAACTATACTGTACTATATTGTCGATTTCATAAGAGAAATTCCTTCAGTGAGCATAGTTTGACACCCCATACTAGTTGATTTAATGAAAACGAATTGAAAGTATGTAAAGTTATATATACATGTGGATAAATTTGACTGGTTTCATTTTGAATATATTAGATTTAAATCAAAACATTCGATGCAACCATAGAAAATCTGAACATTGCATTTAACATAATAAAATAAACCCACCTTCAGTTTCCACAGACGTTCAGAATTCTAATGCTTTAGAATGAAAATTTTTGGGTTTTCTGTCCAAAAATCACAAACCGAAAGTAGAATTTTTGTGCTATTATTATCAACACTCGTGATATGAAAATTTCCTGTGGGGGAATAGCCTAATTTTATCTTCATGAAAATTTCTATTTGGTCCATCAATATTTAGAATGAATATGTTTACTATGACCAATGTCCATGATAGTACATCGTCATTTTAACGATAGTCGGTAGAACACCCTATCTAATCAGTATCTATCTTATCTATAATTTTTTCCTTAAACTATTGAAGGTTATAATATTTTAAATTTCATGTTGTTTGGTGTTTATTGATGTTGGGCACCTTGCATGAAATGGGCATGATAAAATAGGAAAATATCAATCAAGTGAAATGTAAATATATGGAATAATACCTGGGTGTTTTGGAGGTGTGTTTGTGTGTGTGTGGGGGGGGGGGGGGGTATTATTACAATAATAAATCGATCGAACACGAGGAAAATTTTCGCGAAAACGCCTGATTTCTCCATAAAGTAGCATGTGTTACAATCGCGTTATCAAAGTTACTGACCCTTAATATAGATAACATCAACAGTCATTTATAGAGATAACTAAGACTCTTTTAAAATTAACGATATAATTGTGTGATTTGCGTATGGTAAAATATTGAAAATATCTGATGTTTGCAAAAGCACTATATTGAAGACGAAATCGTATACTTAGAAACTAAGTGCGCTATACCTGTTTGTAACGTATGGTTCAATACAGTTCATCAATGACGCAAATGACGTACAGTTGGGGCGCAAGTGGGGTTTTCATGATTATACAATATGAAAATAACGTAAATATATCAATAATTTAATATTTAATCGTACAGTTGCTTAAAAAGTATATGAGTACAATTCTTTGAATATTATGGGGTGATAATTATGGTAGGGCGTGATCAAATCTATCATAAAGCCATTCGGGTTTTATTGGATTTGATCACGCCCCGACCAAATTATCACCACATAATACTCAAAGAATGATTCCTTAATTTATTTCAAATTTAATTATGATAAATTCGAAGTAGTCGTTTTACGATCAATAACTTCACTGAAAAGCAAGGTACCCGAGATAAGCCCAAGGGCTTATCCCAACCTACAAATGCGCCAGATACGCCGTTACTGGTAACAACAGCGTCCGAAAGGAAATATCAAAACATCAATATCCTATAAAACATATTCATCATCATTGAAAATGCACTTTGTCGAATGTTAAAACCCTTATCCGCCTTAAGGAACTATTTCATGTGAAATCCTACATGCAATGACGCAATCTCCTGGTTCCGCATCAATAGGTAGCTGCTGCTGGTAATTGACACTTGTCATCAACAGGATAAGGGGGGGGGGGGGGGGGGTTAATGGAACAACCAGGAAGTCTCCACAGGAAGAGGACAATAGAAACACGACTCCGTCACATAAACATGTACATAAAGACTGACATTATGATATTGTAACCTTCACTTACATGTATTTTGCATGGGCCATCCTTTTATTGTTTGTTCCTTTACTTTTATATGACCTTCATTTACCAGCAAATAAGCATATGGTTTTCATGCACTTTCCCGGTATAGCGCAAAGGAAGCTATAAGTGAAGAAAGCTATACAAAAATACTTGATCCTGCAATATTTACATTTTCCAGTGTCTCTGTCTGTGATAACACTACGAATCGATTTTGTACTATACAGCCCAATAAATTCAAACGACGTATTGTTGGGGGCGCAAGCGGGTTTGCATGATTAATATTATAATATTCAATCGTACAACTGCTGAAAATTATATAAATATAAGTAATAAGGAATCATTCTTTATATTATGAGGTGATAATTTCGGTCGGGGCGTGATAAAATCCAATAAAGCCCGAAATTATCACCTCATAATACTCAAGGAATGATTCCTTATTCCTTAAATATAATCGAAACCCTGTAGCAAGCTCAATATATTTTTTTATGCTTGCTTCCTAGAAAATAGTATCAACGGGGTTAAAATAATTCAGGACCGTTTATAGATAAACGGAAAAATCCACTTCAGAGGCAGTTGCAAAAATATACATAATGCCTTCACTATATTTATTTATAAATCAAACACGTACAAACTACCGGTATTTCTTCGATAGATACGACAGACAAGTACGATCTGAATATTAATAATGTGGAAACAACCTGGTCATATACAAGTATACCCAATTTTTAAAGAAAATTTATGTAAACAAAGTCAGTCGAGGCGAGCAAATGAATATACCAATCATGCAGTGTGCTGGAAATGTATCTTCAACATCCAGAAAAATCAATCGCTTAAAATCAGTCCAATATATTACCCTAACTTTAAATGTGTCATCATTTAGAAACCGACAAAATTATCCTGATATAGAATAAGAACGTAAATATTTGAGCCGACAGAAGTTCAAATAGTGTGATTGAGACAATACACTGCAGCTGTATCTAATTAGAGGGTTTTGAAAATGCTTTTGACTAAGTTCATTAACTGTCAAGTTTACTAACAACACATGCAAGTTTACTAACACGTTTTCTGTTATGACTACGCTCTATCGTAATAGGGGGCGTTTCCAATACCGGTTCCATTCATTCATAATCCAACTGGTGAATGCAAATGAGGTGATCTAGAGACTCTCGCCATATCTTCCTTTACTACTGAGATCGTACGACTACCACGTCATTGAATAATTTACATTCCTTCTAGTCCGCATGACTCGACTTGACATAATATATTACCGGCATATATTAAAGCCCAGCCCCATGAGCTTTTAGCAGTAATGCATAAAAAGTCAAAGAACTCGGATTTCAAGTTTTCTTACATTTTATTTTCCAAAAAAGCACTTCGTGCCAAACAATGAACAACATGAATCATTCTTCACATTCAAGCAAAAGATTTACAAACAAAACTATATACATGCACACAAATTTGGCACAAAAATCAAATTTTTAAACAGTAGAAACATGATTCACCGACAGATAAACATTAAAGCGGCTTGGACTGGAATGTTTTGATGACACCATTCACCTTCATCATTCTTAATTAATCAGATTAGCAACTCAATACAATTTGTGAATCTTAAATATCTCTGTATAATAACGTAGAAAAGAAAGAAAAACCAGTTTAAGATTGTGCCTAAAAATAGTTACGAACACACAATTAAGTCGAACACTGCGTGATTTCAAAATGCGCTTGAACAATTTTGAAAAGCCGGTAGGCAGTGTCAAGTAACCTTCAAGATTTTCTAACTACGCATCTCAAAATTCCAAAGCTTACATAAGGTAATATTTCACTGTTTAAAGTTTTTGCTTGAGTAGAACGGACGTTTTTACACAATAGCATTACACAGCTATAAAAACATAAACTCATGTACATATTTACAAACATTTTATCACTAGGAAGTACTACAAAAGGATCTCTCCCCGAACTAGCACTGAAATATATCACATAAAGCTACATTACACAAGCCATTGTGCCTTGGGCCTGCATTAAAACAGTAATGGGACTAACAAACCTCATTGCAGCCTGCACAGACTTTAACACTTTTGACAATTTGTGTCATTAAAACTCCATTTAGATTTGGGGAGAAATATATTAAGGCTTTTTGACAATACAACTACATTACTGCATGGACATTTTAAAGGATTGGTACGAGGTGCATGTAAATGTCCCAAGGCACAACAGAATGTGAATTTCTTTGCAATTAAATCCATTTTTCAATAAATACATGAAACATACATCTTCAGTCATACAGATGATTGGCAATAAAATGACATCTCGTATACCATACACACATGAAACTAATGATATCTGGGTGAATGATTCTGCATACAATGAACAATATCTTGCATACAAGCACAGGTACCTTCTGTGTCTATATTTCTATCTTACACAACATTCTATCTAAATCCATTCCATCTACATGTGAACAAAGTTTAATTTAGCATTAACGTGTTAACGAAAATAAATAACAAAAACATAAACAAAACAGTCTGAATACATACTGGGTTCTTTTACCGTCATTCGTGTCATACAGTATATAAATCATTCATCGCATTTACTATAAACATTTTCACAAAAGGAATACCGGTAAAAAAGAAAAAGAAAAAAAATGTTGAATTCTAAATTTCAAAATAAATGCAGATTCTTTGTTCATCATTATGCACAAATAAGTATTATTTTTTTTCTATAATTGCAAGTCTATTTTAAATGCAGTAAAGTTCTAAATCACGATGTAAATAAAAACAATGTAGAGAAACACAAGAGATTGCTATTACTCAATATTCAAAGTAGAGTATTCTTAAAGTAAAATGAGAAAATGAGAGAGAAGAGGGGGTGGGGGGTTGGGTCCATCGGTATAGAGTTTTATACTGCTCCCTAGACCACGGCAGTAGATGAGGCGCGGCCAGCACAGTCTTGGGTGTAGTATTCAGCGGTAGGCTTTACTGGAATGTATTGCGGTACGTGTAGCCACACAGCTTGGATACGGATACAACTCGCATTTGAGGCCTGGCCGTTTAGCTCTCCAATCTTCCACTCAACATTTTATAATCAATATTGTCAATTCCTGAATGATTTTGTTTTAGGAAAATATAGAGCCTATTGTCAATGGAATGTCACTACAACACTTCCCTAGCATCAAACTTCCATGGTTTCGGCATTCAATGGCTCCAAGGCAGAGTCTCTATTAATGCGGACAGTTTCCTCTGTCGTTTTCCTATACACTGGATTGTCAAAATTCATGCTCTTGATGTTTCTCTTTGTGTATTTTCGGTAAATGAAACAACCAATCTGCAACAGCATAAACAAGAGAGTGAGAACAGGAACAGAACATGGAGCGCGCTCAATTTGTAAAAACTTGCTATCAAGGATTTCAGTATTTTTCATTTCTAAAGGTATTAATACTTACAATGACAACCAAAACTGCTAGGCCCACCACAACAGCAATAGCAATGACAGCCACAGTTCCGACTGGACTTTCCGTTGGTTTTCTGACGACTGTTTCGTTATTGACTTTAACCGTCACTACATTGTAAGGGCTGTCTGTGCTGATGGGAACAATTCCATGCACCTTGGTAGTTATCTCAGGTTTGGGGGTAACCACAGGTTTGGGGGTAACCACAGGTTTCTCTGGGACTTCAGGCTTTGAGGTAGTAACCTCATGAATCTTCTCTGTTGTCATTGGTCTTCCAGTAACACCTAAATGGAATTTTTTTTATAAAGTAAATCATTCAATTTTTTCTTGGTCAGAGTAAAATATTTAATTGAAGTTCAAACGTCTTTTAAATCCTTCAATAAATAAAAATGCAATTATAAATAACAAAATATTGTTAACAAAGCCAGAAAGTTGTATGCTAGGTTTTAAAAGCAGTTGCTGGTTACGCAGAAATAGAGGCAGAAAGTGGGATTGTTACAAAAGGGCACAGAGAAAACAGAGGCAAGAACACTCATCACTGATATGCATGATTAAATCAAATTCTTAATTTTTCACTGATCAGAATTCCTACTCGAGAAATTTATTACAGAGCTGGCCTCACCATGAGAACTAGAGGAATTTCTGTTTGTATTATTAGGGGAATCTGTCTTAGATGAAGGAGTTGGTAATGGGCTTTCAGTTGATCTTGGTGCTGTCAATAATAAACGGTTCATGCATAAATATTCAAGAGCTGGTTAAGGTTGTTGCTTTTCTATGTAGATAAAACAGTAAGAAGCTCTACATGTTTAGTTTACATTTAAGCTACATAAGCATTCTTTGGTATGCAATTATATATAAATATAAATATATATCTATTCAGTATATATTTTCAGATGCAAGTATATGAAGGTCATATCATTTCAGAGTTGTTAATTTATTCTGGGTAATGAGCCATGTAATTTCTCTTCCATTTCCATTTTGACAATTGACACAAGGACATCTTGTTATTTACAAGACTAAACATCAATTATTTAATTTTTTTACTGATGCCAAATGTATTTTCTACATTCCTTGTTAATCTATGGCTTATTCTCCCTGAACTTTGATCAAAACTTTCCATGACATATTCTTACTATTATTTCTTGTTGTGCTTACTGTGCAGTAGTTCATTACCAATAATTTTTTCTAATTATTCACAAATTGCTAATTGTGCACAAATTTTCAGCATCCAGAAATTGCTCTTTATTTCCATCAACCTTGACTAGTACATATTAAAAACCAGCAATTTGTAGCAATTACATGTATTTCTTCTTGAAATTTTGCAAGATTTGAATAATGAAAAAATTAAGACTGAAAAGATCGATTCAATCTTATATGAAACTGTCATTTATCCTTGAAAATTAAACAAATGAATTTATTTCATCCTGGCTCTGAACAAATCTGTTACCTGGTGTGGATTTTAAAAAACGGCCCAGTTTCAAATTTACAGATCATACAGCAAATTTAAATGAACCACTGCACACATTCAAACCTAGCTCTATGATACCTAGCACAGATTATAGGTGAAGACATAAAGCCAACATTTATAGCCAGGTTAATGCAGTAACATACACACAAGAAGGATGCAGATGAAACTGCACATTTAACTCCCTCCCTACTATTAAAGCTATCATCTGCATCCTTCTTTCGGTGATTTAGATAGAGTTACAGTAATGTGCACTTATGACATCCATCAATAGGCTTCACTTACCACTTTCATGACATTGTTTTCCACTCATAAGCACCATGTTGTCCGGACAAGCACAGGCATACCCATTGGCATTATATTTTGTTGGGGTTGGAAGGCACAGATGGGAGCAACCACCATTAGAAAATCCACACTTGTTGGGACCTGTAAGAGAAAACAGATTTTGAGTCTCAAATCTATACAGAGGCAGAAATCAATCAAAGTCTACAATAAACTTCAATGATAAATTGACAAAGATGTAAACAAGTCTGCTTACTGTGCAACTGTCTTTGTTCGTGATATACTTTAATGTCCATTGGTGATCTCAAACCAAGGGCCAGTTGTGTGTATTCTTCCCCTGTGAATTTGTGGACTTTACGAATGGCCTCTGATGACCAATCTGTCCAGTAAACATAATCCTGGGAAAAAACAAAAGAAAAATGAAAACAATGTCATACTGACTTTTATCGTGTTTCAAATGATTTTTAAAAAAATATTACAAAAACCCCCCCAGAAAAATTGAACAATTACCTCAAAAACAGTCAAGGAGAATGGATGAAGTATTTGTTCAGCATTATGAAGAATTCTCTTGACATTGCTTCCATCTAATTCAGCAGCAAAAATGCTCTTCAGCTTTGCATCAATCCAGTAGACCTTTTCATTAGCATAATCTAAGCATAATCCATTGGGCCACTGAATATTCTCTTTCACAATAGTGATTCTGCTGTTTAGGTTACCATCCATTCCAATGCGTTCAATCTTGGGTTTAGTGCCCCAGTCAGAAAAGTATAGCCATCTGTTTGTAAGAGAAATTCCCATTTCCATATAAAGTCTCAATTCAACAGTGATTAGGTTTATGTTCAAAATGAAGAGATTTTAGCTCACTAGCTAACATACCCATTCCTTGGATCCACGGCAATGGACCTCGGTTCATCTAATTCTTTGTCTATAATAATCTTTTTCATGGATCCATCAGCAGAAGCAACCTCAATGGTGTTATAGCCAGTGTCTGTCCAGTAAATATTGTGGTAGATCCAGTCCACAGCAATTCCATCGGGGGTCTTCAACCCAGTGCTGATGACTGGGACTGCAGTCCCATTTACTTCACCTTTTTCATTCATTTTGGCTCTAATGATAAAAAAAACCCAACAATGTAACATTAAAGAGCGAACGCCCTTTTTTTTGCACATTGACAGACCTCATAATGTTCAAGTTTAACCGCAAAGCTACACTGTCCTATACTTACTTCATAATTTTTTCCTCGTGACTGTCAGACCAGTACACTAGTTTGTTGTAGTAGTCATAGTCAACAGCGATGGCACTTTGCAAATCACTCACGACTGGCTGCAGAATCATGCCATCCACCTCCAGCTTTCTGATGTCATGTCGGTTGGCGAACAACAACCAGGCCTTCTCACCTACAGTCACAAATGAGGGTTGCAGCATTTTTTCAGACAACACACACTAACCAATGCAACAGTATTTATTGTAGAGTAAATTGATTACTTACCAACACCTTTACAGATATGTTGTCCATCGGGGAGTATTTCTGGGTAGTATCCTGGAATGCATTCACACTTGTAGGATCCTTTCTCATTGGTACATTTCTGAGAGCAGAGTGGTGGCCACTGTTCACACTCGTCAATGTCTTCGCAGGCAGTTTCGCCATTCAATCGGAAGCCATGTAAACACTCGCACCGTTTCTTTGTTCTACCCATGGGAATGCACGTTTGCATACAACCGCCATTGTTGTAGTTACATGTGTTATCTAAAACAAAAAATAGACATATAAGAAATTATAACAAACTGATATATGTGCTAAGGTACAGAGACATTAAATTCAACAATTATTTATTTCAATCATTAAAATGTTTGTTCTTATTTCTATATTTTTTTCATCTTCATTACATTATTAGGGTCTAAGCTTTGGGCAATAGATGCTTCTATGAATCTAGCTCAATGTTAGGGGATGGGTGTTGTTGGCAACTTCTTGTAATTTTTTACAATGCAAATCTTTCTTGTTATTATCAAAGGCAGTTATAATCATGCATGCTTTAAATTTTCTATTCTGTCTAATTTTCAAATTTAAATAAGTACACCACATACAGAAATGTTGGTCAGACACATTAACAGAAAACACAATTGACATCAATATAAAATATTTGCTCAAAATACTTCAGGATCATCAAGCCTTTGTAAAAGAAATAGCTAAATACCCAGTACAAAATTTAATTCAACATCATCTACAGTTGCTCAAATGCACTAACAATCATTTCAATTCATTGCACATCATAGAAATCTCATTCTTTGCCTTCGACAGTTCTTTGCAGATTAATTAATTTCCATATCAAAAGCGTCACAGTCCATCATTACTCTACTTTTGCATTCTAATAAGCGGATTGTAATCTAGGTATAAGTTTTATCATCATCATTGCTTCTTTTCCTGACATAATTCATAAGCTGATCATCTCTAGATTAAAGGTTAATTCTTTTTTTTATAGACGAAGTGTTAGTAAATGATTATGGATGGTTAAAAAATATTACAACCATTCTGAACCCTTCATGTGTAGATAGTAAAGATTTTTGGCAAAAATTTCATAGATCAGTACAGAAAAAAATATTTGATTCCATGCAATATAAGAGAGACAAAAAAAAAAATAGGTTCACATTACCTGGTGCCAATATTTTTCAACTTTGCTTAACATTACTAACACATTAACTTAAACACTGATCAAAATTTATAAATAAATTAATCAACCAAAGTGAGACAACATTAAATCTGAGATCTACAAGCGTTCACATTTACTCAACAGAGAAAAGGAAACAAAGGGAAGAATATTAAGACATCAAGAGAAGAAAATAAATTTCAAGCACCAAAGATAACCACTGTGTTGGGTTTTTTTTCTCTCTAATCTCCTGATTCAATTTTAAACCTACCAAACTTTTTTCTTCCCGAAGTTGTAGAATTGGCTTCAAAAAACCCACATCAAGTTGAAGTTAGATATATGTACAAATGTATACAAAATACTTATATAATAAGCAAAGGAAATACATGATGTAGATATACTGCAACGACTATTGCTAACAAACAATAGAGTGAAATACAGAAGAACAAAGTTTTATGACGATGAAAATGAATGCACATGACTTTTTTTCCTTTACCAACATTTACAATGATGTATGGACTGGTTTTTTTTTTTAAATGATGCATGAGAGTTAGTAAGAAAGAGGTATCTACCAGGATTTTAAAAAAGATATCGATAAAATTCTTACTTTCACAAAGTTCATTATCCTCATCAGCAAAGTTGTCACAGTCCCTTCTCGTGTCACAGAGCTTGGTGGGTTCAATACAAACAGATCCATTTTTATAGCAGTCAAACTTATCACTTGGACACTGTTCTGATTTGGCTGAAAAAGACAAAAAAATGATATTACTTTATCTTTTTTCAATACTGAAGTTTTTTGGGTTTTTTTTTTTGGGGGGGGGGGGGGGGGGGGGGGAGGGGGTGTGGAGGAGGCCTTGCTTTTTTTCCTACAGGTGAATTTCTTCAGCCAACCAAAAATTCTGTACACACTTTTTAAACTTCTTGTATTCATTACAAACACTACAGTATAATGCTCTTTGAAAAAGTCAAATCAGTCTTGAATACTTACGACAGTTGGACTCATCAGATCCATCCACGCAATCGATGTAGCCATCACATTTGAGGGTGATATAAACGCAGTCACTGTTATTGCATTTAAACTGATCCGAGCGACAGGTTGAGACACCTTTAAATAACAAACAGAAAAACTTTGTCACCAAATGCTAACTTTTCTTACTAAATCATAAAAATTAACTTTGAGCAGCAGAAGGTGGCAACACAAACTTTCAATATTGTATTTTTATAATTGTGCTGCTGCATACCTTATTATTATATTCATGTGTATTATATCAAAGAAAATTCAGATTATGCTAGCTGGGTGTTTTCTGCAAATGCAGGCATTTAACATTCAGACCAGGAATTAGCTTCTCTTTTGCCAATTAATTATCTCCAGTTGACACAAAACAATTCCTTCCTTTGAAATGCTTACATTTCTGTCAAAACGGTTGGTTAGACATTTCAAAAAACATCCCATGTACCCCTAGTATGTTTGGTTGGATTAGTTCCAACTAGGGTATCAGAGCGTTACCTTATTAAAGGTTATAATGTATGTACCTAGTTTAAAATTCAGACATGTTTTGATAACACAAATGGTTGCCAATTTGAATATTTTCCATTGGAATATTTCCTATTAATTGTTGTCAAGTGTCAACCATTTCTAAAATTTCAAATAAGCAAAAATAAATTTTATTCAAAATTGCAGCTGGTGGAAGGTTGAAGATTAAAATAACTTATCCAAGGTTTGTGTTTTTTGGTTTTGCCAGTTTAGAAAACCATAATAGGAGTGATCATTATAGCCTGGGCTCTTTTAAAATGACAGATAATAAAATCAACTTACAGTCTATTTCATCAGATCCATCCAAACAATCCTCATCGTTGTCACACTTCCATGAACTGTGGATACACTGCTCACCAGTGTGGCACTGCCATTCAGTTTCTGAGGAGCAGATCGTAGCGTTGGTGGCTGTGCAGTTGGTTTCGTCACTCTGGTCGTTGCAATCTGGGTCTCCATCGCACTGCCATAGCTGGTCAATACACTGCTTGTCTGCACATTGGAACTCCTCAGCAGTACAAGTTACAGGGGCTAAAGAGCAGGGAAAAGAAAAGGAAAGGATTTATCAATAGCCAATAACAATATCCTTATCATATAAATGAAATTCATAATTAATGCTTCACAAATCTCTAAGAATTCGCAGTTATGCTCACCACAACTTTTCTCATCGCTGTTGTCATCACAATCATTATCTCCATCACATCGCCATTTGTTGTTGACACACTTAGAATTGTCACACCTGAATTCATCACTTGCACAGGTAGGAGAGGAGC
Source organism: Magallana nippona (assembly GCA_033439105.1). Lineage (NCBI taxonomy): Eukaryota > Metazoa > Mollusca > Bivalvia > Ostreida > Ostreidae > Magallana > Magallana nippona. Next base: position 22,865,832 of record CM065925.1, read on the forward strand.
AGGTTTCGTCGTGGCCATTAGCACAGTCTGGGGAGCCATCACAACGCCAGCTGGCTGGAATACATTCTCCATTGCCACAACTGAACTGGTCCATTGTGCAGGATTTGTTTTCTGAGAATTATTTGAAATTCAAAATTAAAAATATTCTACAGGTTCATAGAAATTAGTAGTGGTTCTAAAGAAAAAGAAATAAGAAATTCCAAGGTACTGTTTGAGAAACGTACGACAAATATCAGTTTCATCAGATCCATCAAGACAGTCAGTTTCTTTGTCACATGTCCACCTCATTGGTACACAATGACCAGATTTACAGGTAAATTCATCTTCTGGGCATGTACGGGATGCTAAAATGGAAGCAAATTTTTTAAATTTCAAATTTAAAATGTATGTCAAAATGTGTTTAATTACCAAGTTTGAAATGTGACCGGTTTTTTTTTGTGCATGGGCCATTTTTTCTACACAAACAGCTTGCCCAAGTATAATTTTATTATTATTTTAAAATTATTCTCAACAGGTTGCACAAAATTTAGTGCATCAGACGCGTAGATTATCCAGTATGTTCAGGTAACCATATGGGCTCGGCACGGAGCTAAAATCTGATTGGTCGATACCTCGTCCGATATCGAGCGGCTCTCGCTTCCTCTGTTCAAATACTTTTTTCCAATTTAAACCTGTTTATATTCTAAGCAACCAAAATAAACACAATTTTTGATTTTTTTTCTCATAACACTGACTGGCTAGTCCTTGGTTGTATTTGTCTTTCCTTCTTGTTGGCAAGGAGAAACGAAACATGTTCATGTGTCTTATGGCCTCACCTGCTTACATTTCATTATAATAATTGAAAATTTCAATTAAAATCACTTACGACAATTTGCTTCATCTGTTTTGTCGTCCTCGTCAACACAATCGTAATCTCCATCACATCTCCAACTTATCGGAATACACCGTCTCATGCATTTGAACTGGTTTTCCTCACAAGTATGCGGTTGGTCCGTGGCTATGTTAGTAAGGGAATTAAAGTAATATAAAATATTTTCGTGATGTAAAAATATCATAGATTCACAAAACAATATCTTTAAGTTGATTCACATTATATTTAGAACATTTTCAGTCAGGAAGAGAAAGATATTCACTAAAACATGACACCGGCCGGCCCGGTGCGCTTTCACATGTTAGCATCCCTATATACATCCTTGTTTTATATACCAAACACACAAATTCAATTTCTTACCTGTTTCAGAGTTAGTAAAATGGCTCAGGCATATTAAAGCATAAACAAGAATCAACGGAGAGTGGAATAAGATGTTCATCCTGAGCCCACTTCTTTCCTATACGGTCTTTCACAAATACTATGCCTAGTGGATCTGAAGATATTTCCTCACGATACCATATAGTGACGTCAGTCGCCTGACCTCAAACACAACCTGATGGGTGATCTAGAAACTTTTCAAAATTAAATCGAAAGAAATAAACTTCAGATAACCCGTGTTGTTAATATTGTACAGTTACCAATGAAAGACTATAACAAATCCATTGTATGTGTACAATAAACATTATGTAAACAACCTGTACAAGATTAATAAGCGGAATTAAAGTTATCTCATGAATATTCATTAGGTAGTCAGACCATGCCATGCTGTAAAGAGATCATCTCGCGTCAATATCTCAATCAATATAGGCCTATTCCCACAATTCAAATTTTTCCATATCCATCCAATTGACATAACGTTATATATTGTGCAGAGAGAGAGAGAGAGAGAGAGAGAGAGAGAGAGAGAGAGAGAGAGAGAGAGAGAGAGAGAGAGAGAGAGAGAGAGAGAGAGCTCGGCGTGGGGGTGGGGGGGGGGGTGCAGGATATTGTGTTCTCATACCATGTTATTGACTTAGTATTCATGCAGTAAGATATGAATTAATTGAATATCTTTATTATGTACTATATTCCAATGTTACCAATACACACATTGAAGTTGAAGTTGAAATATTCAAATTTTGAAGAAAAAAAAAACTTTGAAAACTGATTTAACGTTAGGCCTATTTCAATGAGATACATGTACATGATACTCTTGACAACAATATTGGATATTATTAGATTACATGTATATATAATAATGCAGGAATTTATAAGCAACTAAAACGTATTTTAAACATAAAAAAAATAATTTTATCGCGAATAAACGGGATACTAAGCTAATAAACGCAAAACTTTTGCGAATAAACGCAAAACTTTTGCGAATAAACGCGATAATTTCGTGAATAAATGCGTAACCTTCGCGAATTTAAACGCGGAACTTTCGCAAATAAACGCAAAACAATAGCGAAAATACGCGTTGATACCGCCGCGACATAAATTATGTATAGAACACTATAGTTTGTCTTTGTTTTATATCAGTGCAATAAGACAAATTGAGAATTTGAAAAAGTTTTAATGCAAACTTTTTTTTCTAGCTATTGTTCATATTAATTTCGATCATCCTCTATCAAATATAAGTAGAATATGTCGTTTAAAAATCAGTATCAATATAAGGGTTTGAAGATTTCCCAAGCTTGATTTTATAATGTAAGTCAACTCTAAATGGAAAATATTACATCTAATACAGGTAAGACTGAAATGTTTTTGTTTTCAGTGATTGTTCTTTTTAATGTCTTTTGTATAAAATAGATCTAATAATGTTTCGCGTTTATGCGCGAAAGATACGCGTTTTTTTTTTTTGGCGAAAGTTACGCGTTTATTTACGAATATTTACATTCTACTGTGTTTTTTCCATTGAATTCTGTGATCTTTAAACGCCTCTAAATTCAGCAACCTAATCACTGCGTATGAATTGACATTTAACTTACATAAGTAGTTCCCAAACATTGATTTCTATGTTATTGGTTTAAAAATATATTTTATACATGTTGTTAAAACACCATGTTCTACAATTATTCAACAATACAAATTATTTTAGTGTTAAAAGCAAAATTTAAAGAGTTACTTTTCATGGATTATATTTTCATGCTGATCTCAACAGTCTATGTGATAACCAGTTTAAACCGGTTCTAGAAAACAGCTGTTCTTGCTGTTACTAATTTACTCCCTCTGTAATCTGCAATTTTTACAGATTTATTTAAATAAAATAATTGATTTCATCCATAAGGGAATGTAAATATAAGCATTAAATGATTTAATTATTTTTTACGTCGTCGTGTCAATAACTGCCGTCAGTTGAGCAGACAAATTATCATAACGCGCTAACGCGCGTTATTCAATTTGTCTGCTCAGCTGATGGCATTTATTGACACGACGACGTCAAAAATAAATCATTTAATGCTATAATAAAGTTTTCCGTTTATTCACGTCAAATTTATTTTTACCATGAAAATGAACTCAAGCCAACTTAAACGAGACGCGCACACGATTTATTATTTCGTAATACAGGCTGATCTTTGCAGCAAAATAAATTCTATAACTGTATGCCTCAGTAAAAATATCATGTATCAATAGTAATTTACAAGTACATTAAAACGAAAAAAAAAACCCAACTTGTCATCGATATTGTCGAAAAAATAAATTATACGTATACGTGGCAATTGTGAAATTTAAAATCATGTCTGAGACAACGATAGACAGTTCTTTCAGGAAAATTCTTTTGAAATTTTTGGTGTAAAATTGGCCGTATAAAGATTAATTCTCGAGCAGGAAAAAACACCCCACGTATTATATAAATGATTGTAACGAAATGATATATACATGTATAGCATCTTTTCTTTTTAATATTGACTACAAGTTTATTAACTTTTTCTCTTTTTCTACATAGAGGGGATTCTGTAAGATAGTTACAGATAAGGACTCCCCCCCCCCCCCCCCCCCCCCCCCCCCAAAAAAAAACAACCAAAGAAAGATAACTCTATAAGTTAGCCTACAAAAATAGCAAAGGGGTGACATAAATGTAGGACTACTGGAAATCATTCGGATATCTGAGGTAAGCAAGTGATGATTGTCCACGTATAAATTATCTTATTTTTAAAATGACTTGTATTACATGATTAAGGATTGACTTTTCGTATGCATGCCCTTTGGCTGCATTATATATATATATAGCTGGAAAGTGAAAGTAGCAAGATGTAACGTTAAAAAAAATCATATATAGTGTAATATCTCAGATGTTCATCTTTAGAGAAATGTGCAGACTGAAGCGTAATTCTTTTATTTATGCCTTTTTATCCTATTAACATTTTAAGAACAAACATCATTTAATGTTATTTAAACTCTTCAACAGCTGTCATGTACATCTATTAAAAATATCTTCTCTTTACCAATGTTATCAATGTGTCAATATAGTAGAACTTAGTTGGGCAATATTTTGTCCCTTGGGGGCTAATATAATCAATATTGCCCTCAAGCCCTCAATATTTGTATATAGAAGTCTATGCATGGGCATTGTATTAATGATATAATGATGTCTATGAGCATATAATTATATTAGCCCCAAATAGACGAAATATTGCCCAACGCAAAGCAGAGGGCAATATATTTGTCCCAAGGGGGCCAATATAATCAATGTTGCTTGAAAACACAGTCAACATTTTTTTTTATTATATGAATAAAAAAAAAAAATTAAAGAGTTTGAAAACGAATTATTGTAATATTTTCTCAGTTCAACATAGAAATCACGTGTTCAAGTTTGCACAAAGTCCATTTCCTAAATATCCTTAGCATGATACAGTCTCTGGTAATATTCCGGCACCCTGAGGAATTATGTTACAGATATTCTACATGTTACAGTGTAACCTCACTTCGCAAAACCTTGTATCTGTTGATAAAACTTAATTTTTTTTATATTTTACAATGATTAACAAACAAGTTCTACAATTTATATTAATATCTCTGGTTGGCATGGATGTTAGCGCAAGGGGGTAATTGAAGTGGGGGGAAGCTGGAGTGCCCCGAGAAAACCTACGTGTCCAAGCACTGGCGACAACCATACTCTTTCAAATACAACCACTGTCAATAACAAGGATCAGGTCACAGTGGTGAAAAGCAAGGGCATTATCCACTATGGTACTTGGACACCCATTGTATCTGTTATGCTAACAAACTGCAGCATTGCACTTCCATTGTTTACTTGCCTTGGCATTTTGCCTATTATTATGTCACCTTGTTTTGGAGTCACAAAGGTTTATTTTTGTCACTGTCAACAGATTGATGAATCAGAAGCTATTTATTGAAATAGCCGGTCAATATTAAAAAATTTTGACTGGTCAATATTTTTCGGTCAAGCTAATATTTCAATCAATTATTGACTATTCGTCTATATAGAGTTATATAGTAAGAATATGCTACTGAATATAATAATGATTATATTAACTGGACAAAATAGTAACCAACAATTGATAACTAGTTGGCTGTTTCACTTTAGGATGTATCATAAACTTTCTTTAAAATTTCAACCTGGGATTTATCAAAGCTCATACAAATTAAGGATAAAAAACTCCTCATGGTACCTGAATTGATGTCTCAAATTATTTTTCGTTAAGGAGGCTGGGTCAGGTCAACAAATTATCCATCAGATCTGACTACCTTAAATTTTTAGATATAATTTATGAAGTATTATTTAGTAAAGAAAAAATCCGTAAATTTTAGCTTTTAAATATTTGAGTATTTTCCTGTATCTTTATACAGAGCACTTCTTCAAAAGGAGACAAATACAGTCTAAAAATGGCCACGACCATCCAGCCCTCTTAAACAACTAGGTCTGGGTGAATTCAAGACAGGGCAAAACTGCAAGTGTAGAAGGGCAATAATTACATGTAGTAAAAATAACCCGGTGTGCAGTATATCCTATTATTTAGTAAAGAAAATTCCAAACAATTTAGATAAAATTGAATCATTTCCTATAATATTTTTATATAGAGCTTTTTCAAGAGAATAAAAATGTCTAAATATAGCAATGACATTTGAGCCATCTTAAGTAAAGAGATCCAAATTTTGTATCTTATGTGCTCAGAATTTTTCCCACAGTGGTATCTAAGTAATGAAATTTTTTTTTCTGACGGGGCTTTGCCACCTTGAAACCCTTACCAAGGCACTGAACCCCAAAACCATTTGCCGTAATTTAATACTTTATCAAAGTCTTAACTGAATTAATGATCTATAATTTGTATATATATTTTAATACATGTAATTACAAATTTGGTACATTGTAGAGACATACTTTTTTGCTAGGCATGGCTCACCGATGTTTCCATAGGACTGGGATCCCATCATTCCTGAGGACCCCTTTCAAGTGTAGGAGACAGTGGGTATCCTCTTTCTTATTGGACAATGAACCTTTCAATAATTACGAGGAGCACAGGAAAAAGATGCAAAATTTCAGTGTGCCCGAGTACTTCAACTTTGCTCGAGATGTTGTGGATTTCTGGGGCTCCGATGGAGTGAGTACAAGTTGTGTCCCTTTTAACAAATGATTATGCTTACACCAAAAACCAATAACCCAACTTCAAAACGGGTTTTCATATATGGACCGTGACATTAAAGGAGACTCTTTGTTGGTTAGGATACATGTGTAACACTGCATGTAATCGGGCTTAGAATGGGCAGATTTTGGATTAAACAAAGTCAAAATTAATCAATTCAGTTCCAGATTTCTTAGTTTGTGTTTCAGTAGAATTTGACTATGAAATGAATTACCAGTATTGTATAGTAGATTCCTTATTTTAGCCAAGTACTTAATTCCACAATTTTGCTATTTTGTATCAAATTGCAAGAACATGAAATCGCAAGCACCAAATTTTTGTAATAATTTCAATTTATATATACAACTATGAAAAAAAATTTAAAGGGAGATTTAAGAATCTCCCTGTTATAAAACTCCTTGGCTTTATCTAGGAATCTACAGTAATTAAAGAGGTGTTGGTAAAGATTTCTTCATATGTTCCCTGAAAATCATGATACACGTAGCAAGTACAGTCACAGAAATAAATTGTGTAAATATCATCAGACATGAGATGATAAGTCTTGAAAATGTGTTTTTCTTTTGATTGTTTTAGATAAAATGAATTTTGAAATTATACCTGGTAATCTCCCACCACTATTTCACCAGAGTATTCTGACGTTATTTATGCATGTAACAGGGGTGGAATTACAGTAAGAGGGGAGGGGATTTGAATACACAGCTGTCATGAAATAACAAAATTTTTTAGATTGAATACACATTTATATATACCCGCTTTATTGCTACCCAAATCAATGTTTATTTTTTGAATTAGTTGATTGATTTTATGGATTGAAATGTGATCCAATGATTCACAGTTGAAAATACTTTCAATTCTTTAATGTCTCAGATGTCCATTTCAGAGTCCTAAAAGTGCATCTTCGCCGGCATTATGGTGGATAGATGATGAGGGACAGGAGAAAAAGTTCAATTTCCAACAAATTTCAAGCTTGAGCAAGAGGTGACTTCTTTATTTTAATGTAAATATGAAAGCCTGATACAAAGTCATGAACTGGAATATTTGAATGGCCAAGAATGTGATGATAATAAAATATGTCATTATAAAGATTTTACATAGAAAAGTACTGTATTCATACGAAAGCTTGGTGTAGAATTAAAAGAAAGATTAGAATCCAAAGTATATGCACACATCTCAATCATCAATATTTACTTGTTGGGACATATATAGCTAAATGTACTTAGTCTAAATTTTAAAATTCAAGAAAAAAATTTGTCGCTTTTCTTATACAAAATTGATTAATATTTCTAGTAAATTTACCATAATATACATTGACAGAAACCCAAGGAACCGGGTAGGTCTTGCTTCTCTTATCTAGAGCAGACCGAGGGGTTTTTGACAACATTCTGTACTGGCTGCAGATTTTACATCTCATTTTAATTATCCATGTTTTGATTTAGGTTGGCTAATGTCCTTGTGAATCACTGTGGACTAAAGAAAGGGGATACCCTGATAGTCATTCTTCCCAGAATTCCAGAATGGTGGATTATATACATAGCAGCTATCAGAGCTGGTGAGAATTTTTTTCAAGTTCATATTTCATTATACATATAAAATTCTTAATGCAATTTGATGCAATAAAAACAAGAGAGAGAGAGAGAGAGAGAGAGAGAGAGAGAGAGAGAGTAATTATTTTCAAATGGGTTATAATACTGGAAGTAAAAGGCTAAATAAAGAGTTTTTGCAAATGTTTCATAAATAAAACGCACTTTAACATATTTCAAGGTTCGTGTTGACTATCAGGTTCAAATTTAATGATTTATACAAGATTGTTGTTGCCCTTTTTGACCATCAAAGTTTCAAAGGTTTCATATTTTAACTGCATCCTGTCAGGTTTGAATCTTGTATTTTCTGTCAGTCCAAACTATTGTACTTAATATACAACACAGAGAGAGAGAGAGAGAGAGAGAGAGAGAGAGAGAGAGAGAGAGAGAGAGAGAGAGAGAGAGAGGAATGGATTGAACAAGTCCCATGTTTAGCGTTTATTATATTAGGTATAATAGTGAGTTCTGGGACCACGCAGCTCAGACCCAAAGACATAGAGCTCAGACTGAAGTCCTCTAGAGCCAATTGTATCATCACAGACAGCTCTAGTGTGCAGAATGTGGAGAAGGTACATGTTTATAATAATTAATAATAGGAGCATTGCAGCCAAAAGCATATTACCTATTAAGGGTTTCAGATAAAGTACTGTAGATTCCTAATAAAATGTGCAAAATCAATATCCGTGTAAAATCGTGAGAAGCACCCGTCGCAGATTTTAAAAATTTTGCATCTCTTTTTTTTGACAGTCCTGATCTATCCTGAACTATATGAAATTATAATAAAAATTCTGTGCTCCTGATTTTATATTTTCAAGATTTGATACAAAAAACGGCAGAATTACGGAATTCAGTAGTCTACAGTAGATCTTGTCTTACTAGGTGACCGATGCTGAATGAGATTCTTGTCTTTAGTTCTGTTATTACATACTATTGTGCTCTGTGGTTGAACGCAGCTTCTGTTTCACACAGGTCATCAGTAACTGTGCAGGGGTCCAGAGCAAGATTTATATAGGGCAAAAATCTGACACCCTGTAAGTTGAATTTTACTTACTGACCACATGTTGATGGAGGGCTAGGCGGCTAACCTGTGCTGCATACTAACTAAACAAAGGGCTTAATTGTATAACCTTTTTGTATGCCTTGATTAACACCCATGTATTTTGAAAAGAGCTTATAGGGAAGTTATAATTTAAGTCTCAATGAGATTTTCTTTTGGTTTAAAAAAGTCTTTAAAAAATGGAATAATATGCATAAAAATATTCAAAAAAAATAAGAATAATCAAAACTGTTTTGCAAAAGGTATTGGTTCTGTAGCAGAAAAAGAAGTATAGTAGAAAGATTATACTCCAATCTATACTCTAAGGATGACGGACCCAAATCATTTCTACAATAGTGATTTTCAAAAATTTTGAAAATTTTATATGAGTTAGAGTTACTATATATAGAAATCAATCAAAAAAATAACAGATAAATCAAATTTAATTTTTAGTAGGGACCATTTCAAAAATTGTCTGTATAACCAGTACGGGTACTTCACTTTTTCATGAAAATTTTATATGAGTTAGAGTTACTATATATATAAAAATCAATCGAATCGAATTAGAGTTTTAGTGAGGACCATTTCAAAAATTCTTTGTATTACTTCACTGTTTTAATTGAACAAAATGGGGATAAGCATTCTTGTGAGAGAAAAATTTAAAAAAAAAAAAGGTAATGTGACGTAATATTGAGAATTTGATGTTCGAAACAATCACTCCTTTTAGGTGCGCAATATATCTGCGCAAAGCGAATTAGGTCCATCGTCCTTAAATGAAACAATTATTTATCAAAAGTTATTTTGGTTCATACATCATCATACTAATATCTTTTGTGCTGCAGATTTTTACTTTTCAACTGGGGTCAGTGTAATGGAGGAATGAAGGTTACGGTTCATCAACCCTCTGTACACTAATACAGTGACGTATCAATATAAATTTTTGTTGATAGTGAGAATGCATGATTCTACAAAAGAAACTAATGTTACTCTAATAAAATGCACTTAATTTTAGCACATTATTCAGGGGAAAATTACAAAAAGCTAGCCTTTTTGATAAAAGTTTTTTTCAGATATATACTAAGAGTTTTTTCTCTTATCCAGAAAGCAGTGAACCCTTAAAAACAGATCAATTTAGAAAATTTGCTTTCAAATTGTATGCTAAAAGTTGCTCTAATATTTTAGTTACATATGAATACATGTACATAAATTAAAATAATTTTAAGCTATAAAATTGTATGTAAAAAAAATTGTACAAAAATAACAAAGATGTTTATAAGTATGGTATATATAAGTAGTTCTATTAAATTAAAACCCAAGGTAAAACTGTTCAATGAATTTTGATTGATATGTTATAGACCTGGATGGAAAAATTATAAAGAGCTCATGGATAAATCCACAGAGGAATTTGAGGTACTATATATATATTTATTTATTTATTTACTTTCATGACAATATGAGACATTATATGTTATGAAAATACAGTAAAAATACCTCATGATATTAAAGTAAGCAGCTCTTAAAAATAAGCAGCTTTCGAAAATAAGCCCCTTATTTCCGGCAAACAAATAATGTAATTATAAGCATGTTTAAAGACAAGTTATATTTGAAAATCGCATGCCTAGATTATTTCTGCTGATTCATGAAAAATTATAACTGTTCAAAAAACATACTGGGTAATGGACGATTAAAAAAAAAAGAATATATATCTATTTATATTTTGAAAGAAAAAAAAAAAAACAAAGTATAGTTGTAAAACACATATTGGTACACAGTTTTTAGTTAAATCAACTGCAAGCATACTGGGTATCATATTTTTCTAACAGCCTTTTTTAAGAGAGCAAATAAGCCTATGTACTCTCTCTCAAAAGTAAGCCTTGAGGCTTAAATTAATCACTGGATTGGTCAACTTCCTTTCCAAATTTAGAAATAAGATTCAACTGATTTACCAAATTCATAGGGAAGGTCCAGACTTAAACCTACTCAAGCTAGAATTTGTCATCAAAATTACAACATACACAGAAAAAAAAAGATATTCTTGACAAATGCTGAATATTTTATTTCAAAGATTGAACGGTATGATGTAAATAAGAAGAGGCCCATTGGCTACATAGCTAATTTGACCAAAGTACCTAACTGTGAATCGTGCAAGCAGCTTTCAAGTGTTAATAAATCACAATGATAATATTTTTTGTTATATCTAGATTTAACAAGCATTTCAAATTTGTTTATTGAAAAAAATATATTTTCCTTTATATAAAAGAGAAATATTTACTAATGAAAAGAAATGGTTTTTTAAAAAAATGCTTATGATTTGATCCAACATAATAGACAGTAGTCACATCAATTTTCAAGAATAAATAGAATAGCAGGTTTATTAATTATACACAGAGGTTTATCATAAACATATATATGCATAGTGAATATGCATGTTTAAAGAATCACATACTATTTTTAAATTCATGTAAAGAGTTATTGAATATTAATAATGTTTAACTGTAACTGACAACTTGAAAGATTGGAAGGAATATCCAGTATTTGTTGGTATTTTGTAGACAATCGTCTCTAGGTCTGATGAGCCCATGACCTTGTACTTCACCAGTGGTACAACAGGTGCTCCCAAGATGGCTGAACATACACATGGAAGTCTGGGATTTGGACATTTTGTAACAGCCAGGTATTGGTATACATGTAATGCTTTAATAATATGATGATAATGACCTTTTCCAAAAACATTTCATGAAATTTAAGGTCCTTGCATGCATAAATGATGTAGAACCTCCTCCAGCCGCGGAAACCTATGGCTCAGATTCAGCCTATCAAGCCTGTCAGTTTTATCATAGGATGCAGCATCCATTAAAGTTTGGTAAAGTTAGAACCAACAGTAACATAGATATGGTTAAAAAAGGGCACCTGCTTCAAAAACTTTAACATGCTCTAAAAACCTTAACCTTCTCCAGTATCCAAAACCTATGACTCAGATTCAGCATCCATGCCTGTAAAGTGCATAAGTATCATATTAAGATGCACCGTTCATCCAAGTTTGGTCAAAATAAGACCAGTAATAATTTGGATATGGCCATCAAAGGGCACTTGCTCAAAAAACTTTAACCTACTTTAAACACCTTAACCTCCTCCATCATCTGAAATTCATGGCCCAGATTCAGCATCCAAGTCTTTTAATTCCATTAGTATGCCCAGATGCACCATCCGTGCAAGTTTGGTGAAGATAGGACAAGTAATAACTAAGATACAGGACCTTCTCCATAAACTTTAACCAGATCATGATGCTGAGGCCGAGGGTATGGCATAAGTGCCCCCTGACTTCGACTCTGTGAGCTAAAAATAAGAATCATCATGCTTTTACAGATACATGTTGGATATCTCTCACAATGATGTGGTTTGGAACATTTCGGACACTGGATGGGCCAAGGCAGGATACAGCAGTTTATTTGCAACCTGGCTAAGAGGAGCATGTGTGTTTGCACACCAGACCAACAGATTCGACGCTGGGGCATTCTTAGAGGTACACATATGAACTAGCTCATACAGTTGTCGCCATTTGATTTAAGGAATAAGGAATCATTCTTTGAGTATAATGAGGTGATAATTTGTTCGGGGCGTGGTCAAATCCAATAAAGCCAGATCATGCCCCAACCGAAATTATTACCTTATAATATTCAAAGAATGATTCTTAAAATTATATTTATATTATTTTCAGCAATTGTACGATTAAATATTAGACTATCAATTATGCAAACCACGCTTGCACCCATTCAACACGTCATTTGAATTTATTGGATTGTATAGTTCAAAATCGATTCGTAGTGTTATCACAGAAAAAGACACTGGAAAATGTAAATATTTAAGTATAACTTTCAGCACTGTTTTGTTTTACAATTTTATTATAAGCAAGGTTAGGTGGTTGATGCCATTTTATGGTATAAACAAATTCAGAAGATATTAAACGACTGGTTCGTGGATTGTCTGGTTGCTTTCAGATTTTGGATAGAAACCGAGCCATCAGCTTGTTCTGTGTGCCCCCGACAGCATTAAGACTGATTGTGAAGGAGAATTTGTCCAAATATACACATCTCCGCAACGTCAAATGTCTCAGTGCAGGAGAACCTGTTGTAAGTAAATACTTGTTCTTCAAAGGAACAATACAGTTCATTAAAATAAAACCAGTGAAATTTATTTTCAAAACACTTCATATAATTCTATCTCCAGATACATGTACATGTACTTTACAAGTATTTTATTTCCATGTTATTAAAGCTGAACACCGGTTGTAAATAGGCACTGTCTGCCATATTTCTATTTCATCACCGCTATCCCAACAACCCCTATATAAGCTGCAGACAACTTAACAGTTTAATGTATTTCGCTGTAGAGGTCTCCCCTGTATAGACGTACATCTTGCCTCGCAGTGTTACTCGGTCGTGATGAATTTATCAAATTTTACGCACTTTTTCAAGCCAATAGAATACTAACATCAAATAAACAGGTCAATGCATTATTTACAAACAGAATATGCACATAAAACAAGAAATAAATGCATAAAATCCAAAGACCACGAAAGGAATATTACATGTCGGCCACAAGTTTCATGTGTGCAATCGGGAGTAACGAAATCGAAGGGTTTATATACCTGTGTGACGGTGCCTATTTACGAGCAGTGTTCAGCTTTAAATTCAGTTAATGATAAGCATGCACATTATGTGCATGATTTGTTGGGTTTTTTTCTTTTTCTTAGAACCCAGAACTTCTAGAGGAGTGGCAGGAGGGAACAGGAGGGGGGCATGTATATGAAGCGTATGGACAAAGTGAAACAGTGAGCTAAATTACATGTATTCTTTTATATTTACATCCATTGAGTATTTCTCCCCTTTTCCACCAGAAAACAGATTTTATGTCTTTAAAATATACTTTTGATTAGGTATTCCTGTGTGGGACTTATCCCTGTATTAAAATCAAGCCTGGCTCCATGGGAAAGGCAGCACCTGGAATTGATCTTGAGGTGATATTTTATTCTAAATTTAAGGCTTCAACTTTTTTGTGTTTAGGTGGTATTTGGGGCATTCTTTTTGTCAGTTCAGTTTTCTTAAACCATTGCCAAAGAAGAGACATCTTAAAATTCAAGTTTATTGTGATGTCTAAGATTACGTATTGTTTGTACATATATTTTGTATAACATGAATATATTACTGAGTACCAATACAGTAAATTCATTTTGTCAGAAGCAACCGAAATTCTACAATCTATAGGATATACATGTACTTCTGGTACAAATTTTATCCTGATGCAATGAGCGGAAGTGTTAGAGCAGTATTTGTCATTGTGAACTTGTCCTCGCAGATTGTCGATGAAGAAGGAAACATCCTGCCAAACAATGTGGAGGGAAACGTTGGACTGAGAGTAAAACCTCACCGACCAGTGGGTCTCTTCACTAAATACGTGGTAAAGTCTCCATATCAACTTAGCTAAAAATTCAAAGACATGTGAATTGCACTATTTCATTAACATATATGGACATTATCTTTTTACAACTTACCGGTACATAACGGTTGTTACATGAAGGTTTATTATTTAATTTTGAAAGTCATGTGAAAAAGATTCTGAAGTGGTTATGCCGAGATAACTGTGCAAAAAACTGAGTGATTTCACAATACATGTATTTGAAGACAAATTGACCACCCAGTCCTGTACTACATACTGTTAATTTTAGGATGATGAGAAGCGAACCCAGTCCATATACCAGGGAGATTTCTATATGACAGGTGATAAAGCTATCAGGGATGATGACGGTTACTTCTGGTTTGTAGGTAGAGCAGACGACATCATACTAACAGCTGGGTAAGGATCCGCTGGAAAAATTATTGTGTACACATACTTGAACCATAGATCTCTTTGTATGTATAGAATTACATACATGTATTTGACAAGAAAAAAGAATGGCAAATAGTCAAGCTATCTAAGAGGAAGGCAAAACTTGCTTACTTTATTAAACTTTACCGTATGACAGATACCGGATTGGTCCATTTGAAGTAGAGAGTGCTTTGATAGAGCACCCTGCTGTTTTGGAATCAGCTGTGGTCAGTAGCCCAGATCCAGTCCGAGGGGAGGTAATCCTGACAGTTTTTGTACACAAGTGCATAACATACTGTATACCTGTCTTTTTTCCTGGTTGGTGCAAATTTTTGTTTTTTATTCAAAATTGGTACATTTAATTACCGTACTAAGCATTTATTTTTTTATTTGAGAATTTATGGCTATATAAACAAGTTGACACAATGTTTTATTTGCAATTGAACTTTTTAGAAGTTGAGATGAAACTGCAGAATTTCATGTAGGAAATAGCATCCAGCTTATCACTTCAGTTATACATTGTGTAATCAGTGTATTACTTCATTAAGAAGGAATGCGACACCTCTATTTTGTGACATATGATACATGTACATGTACTTTCCTCAATCAACCCGATGCACTAATATCGGCTAGAGTACCAAACTGAAATTTGAGAGTAGTAAAATGGTGATTATATTTTAAATATGATGTACCAGGACTTTCATCCATGTTAAAACCTCAAAGTCTCCCTACCACCTTCAAAACTTTAATTTACATGTATGAAAAAAAAAATTGGCACCATTTTTTCTGCAACCTATGAGTTTATCATATTTGTCTTGTGAGGTTACCCAGGGTCATGAAACCAATTAAATCTATGATACAATTTACAGGTTGTGAAAGCATTCATAATTAGAACTGAAAAGTACAAAGCAAGCGATGAAGAGGAATTAAGAAAAGAACTCCAAGAGCATGTCAAATCCATAACTGCTCCCTACAAATACCCAAGAAAGGTTGGCATTTTTATAAATGTTATATCATCTTCAAATTTTCATGAAAATTACCGGTAACAAAATGAAAGAAAATAACACTCTTCTTTGATGCCATGCAGAACTGCCTACCTATATTGGGTGTACAAGTATTACGCAAGATTTAGTAATCTACTTTTCATGTACATGTAGATTGACTTTGTTGAAGAACTACCTAAAACTGTCAGTGGAAAGATTCGCAGAGTGGAGTTGCGCAATCAAGAATGGGGAAGAGAGTAGATTTATATTGGTTCCAGCTATTTACTTGGGAAATTTTATGGATAACAAAGACAGAATGACATGTGATTCCAATAAAAAGAGATCACTGAATGAGAGAAAATAATTATCAGTATCTGTTAATCAACTTTTTTGGAGTGAGGAAAAGTTTTGGGAGGTTCCAAAGAACCCCTTTATCACACCATAAGGCAGTTCTTTACTATCTCTGTCCAAAAAAAACCCCAACTTATCACTGGTAAATTGCCAAACAATGTTGTCATAAATAGAAGTCAGATTACAGTATTCCTCACATAACAATAAGAAAATTTCTGTACCTAAAAGTGTCAAATGTACATCATCTGTTTTTGGATTGTTTTTTCTATGTCAAACTTCTTAATAAACATGATTGTGGCTAAGTAGGTGACCTTAAAATGTGAAGGTCAAAGGTGAATAACTGGAGAAGTTCTAAAAAATGGAAAGAGAATGTTAACAGAGAAAACATTGTCTTCTGTTTAAATCAATATTATTCACAAAATTTTAATTTTGTATTAATTGAGTAATATCACTCAGTCAAGCATTTTTGCTGATGTGGCCCATGTTGAACTCTTGAAATTTTGTGTTCCTGAGATCAATAGGGCATTTGTTATTTTTGTTTTATTCTCGTTTTTTTTTTTTGGTCCAATTACTCTATATATATTTACATGTACACTTGTATTTTGTTTACAGAATGTAATTTGTATGTACCGTTATATACATTTCTATATAAAAGGTTTTAATATGAAAGACCAATTTTCCATTATTGATCATGACAACAAATTGCACCACCCTCTATTTAGCAGCATATTTTGCAGATTTCTGAAAACTATTGCATTACTTCATGACATTTCACACTCGGCCTTTTCAGGTGCATTATAAAACTACCGGTAGCGTCACAATATAATCATCAATCCATGTGAAGTTTATTTGCATCAAAATTTCTGTATGGATATTTTCTAGCAATATTAGAGAACATAATGATGGTCTAAATGAACAGTTAATTGGGTTTAAGCAACATGAATACAACAAAATTCATCCATTTATGAATTTAATTGACCTCCAAAAACAAATCTTTTCAAGAACCATAGAGATATTTTAAAAATTTCTTCCAAGAGGTAGAGCCTGTCATAAATAAAAATCTGTAAAACAGCTTTATTTTCCAGAGTTGCCTCTTCAAGCAAAGTCAAATAGAACGTCAAGAAACCAAACTCCAGAATTCATATTCCAATCACTCTCAACATTTTAATAGTATTTAATTTTCTTTATTTTATACCTTGTTTTGACAAATATTAAAGGTGTCAAATCTTTTCAGCACTTTTGCATAACACAGACTGTGACATCAACAAAACTGTTCCGAGAAATTGTTTTCTAGATACACATGTACTGGTACACATCATAAATATTGTATCAAAATACATGAAATGGTGTACATAATCTTATCTCAATACAGAATATAATGAAACAAGTCATCATTAACATTTTTGCTGTGTGAACAATTATTGGTCATTTAGAAATTCACCATTATATTTTGAGTTTTTGTTTTTTTTATCTTAGCTTAAATCACTTGACTGAAATGTTCAACTAGTTAGGAATTTCCTAATGATTTCATATACTAGTATATTTTTATGATAGTTTAAAGCTGTCCGAAGTAAACTTTGCAAAAACATACAAACTGAACAATGTTATGAATTATACAGTGAACATGGCAAACATAAGATAATTTCAAAGGCAAAAAATGAAATTTAATAGAACATACTTCCAAACAGCCTACATTTAATTCAATGATCTATTTGGTGGGTCAATTTTTTCCTGAAAATAAGACTACATATTCCAAAATTTTGACAGCATTGCAAGAAAAAAAACATTACAACCAATTTGATATGTACAAGTTTATCTTTTCCACGTAGATTTCAAGCGATGGGAACTGGTAAGAAAATAAATTAAAC
Source organism: Magallana nippona (assembly GCA_033439105.1). Taxonomy (NCBI): domain Eukaryota; kingdom Metazoa; phylum Mollusca; class Bivalvia; order Ostreida; family Ostreidae; genus Magallana; species Magallana nippona. The sequence goes on from CM065925.1 coordinate 22,883,971, forward strand.
AAATCGCCTAAACAGTCCCCCCCCCCCCCCCCCCACCAAAAAAAAAAATGTCTTAATATATAGATGATTTTCGCACATTGCATAGTAAAAAAAAAAACCTAACAGCATAATTTTCTAAAACCAACTTGAACTGTTAAAATAAAATGTACACAATAAAGCACCTTTGTACATGTACAAGTTTGCCCTTAACCTCCAGAGAGCAGAAACAATCTGCCAAGTACATGTACATATGTATGTTGCCAAGTTCAAAGATCAGTCCTCTTTGGAATTTCCACTAACAGGCAAATTTCTGTTGAGCACTGAAAGCATAACTAGTGTCGCATTCCAATTTAATCCTCAAAGTCAGTATTTAATTTATTCACGGATCTTTAGAACTTTTCCTATTGCAATCGTTTTTCCTGAAAAAAAAAATCACAAAATTACAAATATATCTTCAATTTGAAATTATTTTTCATATCCAACCCAGTCCTTTTTTAATCACCATTTAAACTTTTGACCCAAGCCATTACAATAAAGTAAAATCTTTCAGACATTCTTAATGTAGGTATGATGTGTGAAATGAAAATACATCATTGATATCAAATTTACCACGCTTTCTGGACACCAAAAGAACATGATAAATAGTTACTCATCCAAAGAATTTTTGAAGTTTTAAATCATTAATTTTTGTCAAAATTGATAGAAATTTTTGAAAAGTCCTTCAATTACCAATACTCTGTCTGAATCTCAATTTCCACTAGGACATGAACTTGCCTAATTTTCTTAATAAAAAAAAATTGATAAAAATCTGGTAAATTATTTAGTGAACATTGAATACCTTCATCTCGTAATGTAAATCGTCCCATCTGAGGGAAATCTTTGAATGTCTCTAGACAGATCATTCCTCCGTTGACTTCTATTCTTGCTATTGCCACCTGATCTTGTTTCACAAATCGAGGTTTCAGTTGGGCCTTTTCGCCACTCTTTTTGTCTATGATACACAGTAAGGTCTTGATCGTTACTTCTTCTGCACATGCATGAATGTGTAGAATAGCACTATATCCCGCACAAATAATGGACTTGTGTTCCAGTATCACAATCTAGAAGAAACCATGAACTTTATCTATGGAATTCAGTATGATCATCACATTTTTTGTACATGTACATTCTAAAGTCTGAAAATTGAAAGTAATTGACTATTCTCACATCTCAACTGTATTTTCTAAGCTTACCTGAGCATCAAATGTTTTTGCTGTGTGGCACAGACTATTGGAAGGACACAATACAAACCCAGGAGATACATCCTATAGAAGTAAAGATGTTGATTTTTATTATAATGTTAAAGGTAGAGCATTTCCTCATCAACAAAAAAATATCCAGGGTCACTAAATTATGACATGGGTAAGTTGCTCTCATCTACATTATTGTCTGAAATTTGATTTTAAAAATCTTGAACAGTGTCCTAAAACTGAGCTAAATAGCAAGCTTAAAGCTGCATGCTCTGATTTTTTGGCTTTTACATATCAAATAATTTACCATACAAACCAATTATCTTAGAAAGTTATAGACTTTCACCTATTTACACCAGAAGAATCGGTCTCCTTTAAAAGTTAGAAATATTCAAAGTAAATAAAGATTTTTTTTATGGGAATAAATAAATGCATCATGGGAATGTTTAGAAAAGGAAACAGTTTGGTTTCATCCCGATTGATCGGTTTATTCGACCCACATATTATGCATCAATTTTAAACAAAACAAACTTAAAAAGATGTGAAAACAAGAGATGTTTGTGAAACACTTATGTCTCCCTCCCTTGAAGACCTCTGCGAAGAAAATGAACGGACACTGCAAATAATTGGAATTTTCCTAAGTCCAAGGGGTATAACTCTGTCAAAAATTGCTCAATCGTCCCAAAATTGAACTTGATCTAGATATTCTTATCATAAATCTGTATACCAAATTTTATTTCAGTATGTGCAACCTCTGCGAAGAAAATGAACAGAAACTGTTGGTGAGCCGACCAACACACAGCAGCAGCAAAGCAATATGCCCTCCCTTCTTCAAGGGAGGGGGGGGGGGGGGGGGGCATAAAAATGTACACAGGTTTATTTTTGATTTGCCAAAACATTATGACCTTTATTTATAGCAAATGTCAAAGTCACCTGGATGTTGGGGTGAATTTTGACAAGAGGCAAAATAACGCAGTACCCTTTTATGTAAAGTTTGTTTTGTAAACAAATTTTAATTATCATTTTTTCATTGAAAAATGGTTTAATTGACCGGGAAAACTACTGCAAGTCTATCATTATATACATACTAGCATAACCATCGCTTTAATGCGTGCACAAAATTTGATATTAAATCAAAGTGTGACAGAAAGAAGTATAGAATATAGAGATGATAACCAAAAACTTAATAGTTATATTTTGATGAGCAAAGATTGTGACCTATGTTGACATATTTTCACTGTATCTTTTCCTCACAATTATTCTCTCTTTTTATCACACTTGCAGATTAACATGTACTTGTAAAGCCTTTTCAAAGGAAGCATTTGAACATGTACAATCAATATGTACTTGTAGATTGTCAGTAAAAACAACTGAAAAATAATATCTCAAAAGAGTGAAAAAAAAACCAGTAAACAATTTCCAAATCCACTTAAACTCATGATAAAGCATGAACTTGACCTCTTCTTCCACTCCTGTAACTTTCAGTTTGAGATTTTCTCCTGGATTGGCCTGCTCCACTTCAATGTCATCCGAAAAAATTTGCATGATTTTCACACTGGCCTAAAAAGTAACAAAAGACAATATAAAAATACATGTTAACACAACTGAAATCTGTCTTAAATACCTGAGGACATTCTCTAATGAAAAGACTTACTCTGTTTGGCATTAGCAGGAATGTTTGGTTCCGAACTATGCATCCAGATTCTAATTTTCCTAATAGCAATATGCCCATATCCTGCAAAAAAAAAGAATAGAAATATTCATACTTTACCACAGAAACTTTATCACAATTCTAACCTTTAATAGAGCATGTACAGTATGTGCAAGTAATTTCTTCTTACATTCCATACAAAAATGATTATTCTAAAAGTCAAAGTTAGATCTGAATTAGATTTAAGTCTGAGAAAGATACAAAAGTTGCCAAACCTGAGGCGTGTTCAGCAGAGTGGGTGCTAGCAAAAATTTGTGTTGCAGGTATCAGGAATTTTGGCGAGCACCTGCTCTGCTGAACATGCCTCAGATTTCAATGCAAGATCAAAAAGAATGCAAAAAGAAGCAGCATGCTAAAGAATGCAGCCCTCCTGTGAACGTATATCTTTTTCACTGTAGCTTCCTCGGGGAAATCACACTCCTGTCTACTAACCTTGTATCTGTCTACAATAGGCATGCGGACAGGTTGGTTTATGGATCTGTTGAATGAAGGCATTGTGTCTAGATAGGTAATCAGTGATGGCCCTCTATAACAAAAGTACAAGATATCAGTGAGATACATTCTTTCAGAGACTTCTCAAAATTACAAAAATCAACCCTGAATTATCCCTCGTGCAACTTGTTGCAAACGGGATATAGAATTGCTGCTGTTCGCGGGTCAGTATGTATGTATGTATGCTACCTTCAGCTTATGGGCAAGAAGAAATAGCCTCGCACGAATGTTTATCAAACTTCTTGCATTTCTTTGGAATGGTAAAATGACAAACCCTATTTATTTATAAGTCAATTGGTTAAATTTTTATCAAAATATCGTTAAAATAACATTTAAAACAGGAATTTCATGTATGACTTGACAACACTCACTGTGAAACTACACTGAAAGTAAAACAGTTCAAATTAACACCTTGATATTTGTTTCAATTTAGACTTTTAAAGGTAAGAAACAAATGTTTTGTAGTAATGGAGAGTTAGAAGAATGTCCAAAGTTAAAAGCTGAAGCGAGCAGGAGATAAAATTCATCCCATTTTTATCGAATTTCTGGCAAAATTTCCTGAATTAAGAGTGGAACTAGTGCAAGATTCAAAAGAGACTTTGACAAATATCGCCTAGATTATCACCAGAAAATCGCTCGATATAAATAGCTGCAGATCTGTTACTTTGGGTTGACATACGATATGCCAACTTGAATTTTTCCATCAGAGCAGACTACAGATCGCTAGATCTTCAGCTACGTTTCATTTGTATTAAATATAAATTAGCTTACACCAACCATTTATGCTGAATGTATGTCACTAAATGAAGCTAAATTACTAATCATTAAAGCATATGTGTTGTGTTTCTGCTAGGAATAGGGAAACTGTACAACCATGTAACTGTAACCCCCCCTCCCTCCCCCCAATATTTCATGTTGCGAGGGTATGCTCCATTTAGCGGTGCCCTTGTTTCTATCTTAAACTACAAGTACATATTCATGTAGCTTTCTTTTGTCAAACTAACAACAACTAGTTCTTTACCTGTACCACGGACATACAGACTCATCAGGTATGTCTTTCAGGAATGCACCAGTTAATCCAGAGACAGGTAAGAAAAAGATGTCTGTCTTTGGATTGAACCCACACTTCTTTAAGTAAGGTAGTAATTTCTCTTTGCACTCGTTGAATCTGTGTAATATGAAAAACACTTGTATCATCATAGTAAAAAAATATTACACTGGCATTTCTGTTTAATAAAGATTCAGACAAGGATTACTAGGCTATATCTTTATTACACACTGACCCTATTGATGTGTGTCACACACTCTAATGTTGCATCATGTAAGATTTTTTTGTATCTAAATTTGGAGTTCCTACATGTACTTGCTGACATGTCTTCATCTTTAACATACATGTACATTAAAATTTTATTAAAAAACAGAATGTAAACACAGTTTAATACTTGTGGATTAACTGATGTACAGACTAACTGGAAATGACCATATCTTGATTCTCAGAGCCATTGTCACTAGACACAAGTATCAAACCAAGTACTCATAGAAGTAAATGCTTACCTTTCTACTGACCACATGACAGTTGGGTCATCCATCTTGTTGATGACAACAACCAAATGTCTGACTCCAGCAGTCTTCACTAACATAGCATGCTCTCTGGTCTGTCCCCCTCTCTCAAATCCTGTCTCAAACTCTCCTTTACGGGCAGAGATCACCTGTTGTGAAACCACCATCATAAACAATATACATATATTTAAAAATAATTCCACATTGTATTTCTTGCTTTCATCACCAAAAATGTGTATTCGAACATGTATCAATATTCTAAGTTATTGGTACAAATTCACATTATTATTTTTGATGGTAGAAAATGTATGTGAAAACTTACCAATACAGCCAAATCAGCTTGTGATGCCCCACCTATCATGTTTGGTACAAAGCTTTTGTGCCCAGGAGCATCCAAGATAGTGAAGTGCTTGTTTTCTGTTTCAAAAAAGGCCCTGCCCACCTCTACTGTCTTTCCCTTCTCTCTCTCCTCCAAGTTTGTGTCTAATGCCCATGACAAATACCTGTAAATAGTTGAATTATCATTTTGTATTATTCCAGTAAAACATGAATAAAAGTTGTTAACAGTATATGTGCTAGTCAGACCTGGCTATAAAGAAAATTTTTGATCAAAATTACCATGTTTCTCTGTTCTTTTCCTTGGCCTCTCTTTCATATTTTTCCAGCGTACGTTTGTCTACCATACCCGTAAGATACCTGAATTGATAACATTTTTATTGTAAAAAAAGAAACATTGTCAATTGTATTTAAATATTGTGTATACAGGTTCTTGAAAAAGAAAAAAATTCAACATCCATTCATTGCATCATGTTACTGATTTACATGTATAAGAGTACATTAAACATACACTTCTAAATGGAGGCAATGAGCAAGAATTCCTGACCCTTTTTTTGACAAGGTTATGTTGAAATTTAGATAGTATTAAAAAGCATGTGAACAGTTGACATAATATTATCTTGGTCATCTGTGCATGTGTGTACAAGCACTGTTTCCTTACAAGGAGATTTTAATGTTGTACTACTGTACTTACATAATATGTCCTCCAATAGTTGATTTTCCAGCATCTATGAACAAAATAAAAAATGAATTTAGTAATATCAGATCTTTTTGTCTTTCTCTTTCTCTCCAGCTTTTACAATACCCATTTTTTGTCAGACTCACAAGACTTACCAACATGTCCTATAAAGACAACATTGACATGTTCTTTCTTGGGCCCCAGGCTTTCCTGAACTATTGTTTTGATGGGGGCGGGTTCATCCTCGTCATCTTCCTCCTCCTCCTCCTCCTCCTCGTCCATAGCAGCATCCTCTGCCGCCTCATCCTCCCACTTCTCCATGGCTTCTGTATACAAACATACAAATCAGGATCTTAGTGGTCAGGTGACAAACACCTACATATGCTTTTTGTATGATGGCCAAAAACTGATCAGAAAATACATGAACCTGCTCTGTCTGATGTCCTTACCTTTCCTTAAACTTTCTTGAAATCACCATACATTATTTTCATCAGGTTAAAATATTTTTTTTGACCGATAACAGTCTTCATGAAAACTTTCCAAACGTACTGGCCAGTAGGACCAGTGAACTTTTTAACTTTACTGCCCCCAAAAATTTTTACTGGCCTCCTTCATTCAAAAAATAGATACAGGAGCAGTTTTGGAGGGTTTTTAGTGGCTTTTCCAAGCACCGCATCCTCTCTGTACTTTAATTTCTCAAAGGCCGCCATTTTTCGCCCTTTGTCGTGTTTCAGTCAGTTTTCATAAGATACATGTATTCGCGCATTCTACGTACTAGTTAATAGTTACATCTTAATAATATGACCAAGGACCTAACTACGTCCCTGATATGACACACAAACACATTTTTTGCTTATTTATTTATTTTATTAATTACATTAACGCAAATAAGACAGTTTAAATATATTTTTGATTGTGTATGACTTTGGACATCGCCAAGTCAATCGGACTTCTTGACTTTTGATTTTCACTGACCCGACATTAAAATTCACTGGCTGCGGTCTTCGGACCACCGAGTTTTCGTGAAGGCTGTGATAAGCAATACCAGCTGATAAACAATCAGTAATTAATATGCAAGACAAACAACTAAATAAATGTGTTCTGATAATTCTAATGAAAATATATAGTTAATAAAATAGATCAAGTTTGTAAAAGAAATGGGGGTTGTTGACAAGCTAAGGTTATGTCTTATGCTTCTCAAAAACTATGGACAAATCTTATGATGACTGCCCTAAGGTACATAAACATGTATGCTGATTACTGCCTTAACTGATGGTTTGCAAGTCTTTGACACCTGTAAATTGATATTTAATTCCTTGCAGTGCAGAAATGCCATTTATTGACAAAGGTTTATGCCCTAGCATCCACTGCAGTATTGATTTTTTTACTAGTCTTGTGCTGGATGTATTTTCAGTTAATGTTTAAATCTGCTACAACCATCCATGAAGTGGAGTAGTTATGAAAATGAATTAATAATGATCTTGCCTCTAAAGTTTAGCCATACACTTAAATGTTTTTTCTATTTTAGAGGAAGAATGTGTTAGAAGAAAAAGGGGGTATAAAATGAATTCACTTTCTATTCCTCTTTGTAAAAGGAACATTGAATATCAAACTGACCCATTTCTGTCTCAGCAGTGTCTGTTTTATCTTGCTCAAGTGGTGGGGGTTCTGCAACATTTGGTGTTGTTTGTACTTCAGCTACAAAACAAGTGAAGTCATAACATTTTTTTGAAAGGCAAAATCTTCAATCAAAATTTGCAAACATACCATTTGGTTTGCATTTGGCAAATTTATCTAAGTATTACTAAGTTATTAATAGTGTGGAATCATCAACAGCTGTGGATTCTCTATTTTGAAATTCCAGGACAAGGATTTTGTTGGTTTGTCTTCTCTACAAATTTTCACATTCAACAAATACTGAAATTAATTATCATTCATGAGAATCAATCCCTAAAATTACATTTCCACAAACCTGTAAAAAAAAAAAAGCTGGCAATCCACAAAAAATGATTGGCCCTCATGAATTTAAATGATTCAACAGTATTACTTCTTTGTATGAAATATCAGTAAAGCACAATTTATACACAGGGTTATCATTCCCTGTTTGGGTATTAGGACCAGGGCCAATAAAATTGACAAATTCACACATTAAAATTCATCAATTTTGTAGTTTTTGGTGTTTTGTTATCAACTTTAATTCTGTTTTGAGATAAGAGATAAGAAATGAATTCCAGTAGCAATCTACCTTACATAACTATGATGAAATATATATTATGACCCATTATTTGGGGGCTTGAAAGTTTGGAAAATTTACACATTTACTTTGGGAAAAGGTTATCTTAATTGAATTAAGAAGGGCGCTTTAAAAAAACAAATTAATGTAAGAAAATAAAAGCCAGGGCAAGACATTAACACTTGTCTGATACTAGAGAAAAAAGGATATGGACAAGTGAGTACTGCTGTGCATAATTTTGATAATCTAATTAGACAAGTGCTTTTTATGTTCAGGTTAATGCTTGTTTGATACAATTCCTGTTCAAAATTTGAATCAGAAAACATTTTCTGTAGCTTTTACTTTTGAAATGGTTCCTTATGTCATCGGAAGTTCTCATTGCCATTAACATTTGATGGCTTAAAAAGATTTTTATACAGCACATTACGTTGAACACAATGAAAAAAGAAATACTGTATGTGACCAAATAACACGTCAATAAAAAATTAAAGAGATGATCAACAACACTACAAATCCCTCATCTGGACAAAACCAGACAAGTTGAGAAAATTCATTATAGTTGTTGACAGTCGGTAATCCACTAATCCATCATTGTAATGTCACCAAACCGTGACCAAAATTCGCTTATGTTGGTCATGTGTGTAACTGTACCTCATATTTTTATAAAATTTACCTGGGGCCTCTTTTTGAAAAGAAGGCACAAACTCTGCTGCAAATACGTTTTGCCCTGGCACAAATGCTGGGGCATTGACGTTGAGATTTGACAACTGTGATGCAACATCACTGGTGGCTTGGGCATCGTCTTGATCCCAGGAATCTGGGGCGAGACTCTCCCCGTTTTCGGTCATGGTGTATATATGATTTGTTTCTGTTTTGTATCTCAAATTCACTTCAAAATAGTCCTTATTGCAACACAGTCTACCGCGTGGATATCCTTCATTCGTGACGTCACTTCTGTCAGACCATGCGCATTCGGGTGAATATGTTATCAAGTCAATTCGTACACAAACCTACTCGTATGTATCTGACCTCGGGACACGTTGATTTTTTTCATTTCCGTTAATTTTTTTATACTGTACAAACGAAAGTACAATGACCTCATTTTTGTGTTTTTACACAAAACTTTCGCGGCGATCAGCCGCGCAACTTTTGCGATACAACGCGAATATTTCGCGAATAGACACGAAATTCAAGTTTTGTACTCTGAATACGACACGGGTTATATTACTCCTCTTTTTAGAAAAAAAGTTTTTACGGCCGCTAGTTAGATTCATTTAATTTTCATTGTTTTTCCTATTTTGTACAGTTTAATAAAGATGATAGTTAAACTATCGATTTTTGAACGTGTATTTCCCACATATCATATATAATATATTTTCGTGCGTATTAAAAACCAAAGCTATTAATCTATTAATCATTAAATATATACAAATCAATGTATGTAGATGAAGTGCTTATAAAGGAGTATTCACCATTGATTCACCAAAAATATTAAACAATTTACATACTTGTACATACTTCATTTTCCGAGGTCGGTGAGCGTGTTTGGGAGAAACTCATCTTAGACAAGTAAAGAGATGATTTCAGTAGTAAATTTCATGAAGAATTTAATGGTATTAATTTTTCCCACAGAATTTGTGTGTAAATAAGGTTAATCAGTCCAAAGCTAGCGCAATTATTAATTTATGCGCCGTAAATTGCAGATTTTTATTATGAGAGGCACTGTAGCTCCCAGGTCGTCCATCCGAATTTTTCCAGACCGGGAGCTACAGACCTGCATGCAGCTAAGTAATGATCAAAAACTAAATATTTGATTTTCATGAGTACCATCGCCAAAATGGTATTATTCTTTTTTGTGATTGGAACTAGATTGAAACGTCTTCGCTAGCGAAGATGGGACATCGTTACCTCTTTTTCTAACGGTTTAGAAACATAATCACATTTTGATCACAATAAGTTAGTAGCATATTTATTTACTTGACCCCCTCTCCCATTTGAAAAAGATGCATATGTATATTAATTGGTTTGCAAATTTCATCATATATTTTGGTTGACTGTATATTTGACCGGTCAAATATTGGTATCAATTCAGTGAATAAGAAGGTGTCCTCTTTGTGTATGAAAAAGTAGAGATCATATTCTAATCAGCAAAAAGGAATATATCAGTTCCTTATGAATATATTGGTATCAATTCACTGAATACACAGTCCCAGAATTTGTGTCATTTATTAAGCCTCTTTCAGCAGCTGTTAATATATAGTCGACCAAAATATATATTAGCTCATCGAGCAGTTACGCTTTTTCAAAGGGGAAGGTGGGTGTAGGGGTGGTAATGCGTATTTTACTGTCTATATTGATTCGTCATATTATGAATATATATAAAATACTCATTACCACCCCTACACCCTCCTTCCCCTTTGAAAAGCGGTTCGATGGTAAGTGCAACCCTATAAGGATATTTATAAACTTTCTTAATAAAAAAAAAAATCTGAAGAACTAAGAATCATTATTTTAAGTCGGGTTCGTTATTTCGCTGATCCGTATGCCCACTTCCACACAAAATGGCTTCGCACGCGTTAGCGCAAATGCTCGATGAGCTAATGGGCAAAGACAGAAACTTAGCCCCTACAGAAAAAAGAGACCAAGTTCATTGGAGCGACCCTGATGTGAGGATATTTTAACTTTATTCATATTTTTAACAAGTGTTTGTTTTCATCGAATATATTTTTAAGATTTTGGAAAGGCGCCATTTTGATTTATTATTACTTGGTTACAGTAAGGAAATTGAGTAAATATCACCACACACTCATATTAAGTCACAACAAATTATATATGATTGTATAGATTAAGGTTTCATGTAATTTTTTAAAATCCCACTGGTCTGCCAAAATAAGTAAATAGAGGTGTGTTTTTTAAATTCAAGTGTGCACAGGAGTCAGCAGTTTTTTGAGTATAACAATCATTAAAGTAAATAAAATCTACATATGAGCTACAAGATTCTGGCAAGCAGTGCGACAGGTGAAATAAGCCATTTTGGCAAATTTTGCTCTTGCCTATTTTTCTTCAGGTGTTGAACCGTTCAAACAGGATATAATTATAGCCTGAATACAAATTAGAATAGGATATAATATCCCAATATTTAGCTTGCAAATATTTTTTCATCTTCAGTAAAAAAAGTTTAAAGGAAAAACATAAAAAGTACAATATTTTTTACGGCATGACCATTTGGAGAGCCAATAACACAATTATGAATTTTCATTGGAAACATGCACAGTGGGATCCACATATCTATTTATTCATTATGATAAAGGTCGCGTGCTCAGTCTACATTTTGACATCATGTTAGTGGAGCAGACATTGACAATTTCCATCAAAGTAACAAAGATCCAAACTATTTGCAAGGAAATTAATTGATTAAAATGACTAGTTGCAGAACATTGTTTTTAATCTTTTAAACAATATTTCAGAAATGCTTTTGAATTTGAAATGCTTGTATTTTAATCAGATTTTAAGTTTAAACAAATCTCTTTAGACGAGATATCAGCTCGAGATTCAAAATGGCGAAGAGTATGGACTGCCTTCTTGAACCACAATTTTCAAGTTCATAGGATGTAGATTGTATTAATCTCTGAAATAGTCATTCTCCCATATATGTTACCTATAGGGAAAGCTTTACTCTTGTGGACCCTTTGGGCCTGTCTTAGGGCTTCGTCCTCTACAAATTTCGTAATAGTTTATACATTTATTGCATGAAGTTGAGGGAGATCTGAAGATTTATTCCTCCCTAGAAAAATTTAAGTCATATATTTCTGAATGCATCACCTGAGAGAAATATGATTTTTCTGGGGTAATCAATATTATATCTCTTGAACATTTTTGGCAATGAATTGTTTATTATACTGAACAACATGTTTTATTGTCATGATTATTTTGTTGCAGGTATGCAAACATTTCCTGGTCAATTTTTGTCCTCATGAACTTTTCACCAACACAAGAGCAGACTTGGGTAAGTTATTCAAGTTTTCATTTACATAAAGATCATAAAAGTCATTTACAATATTATGGAATTGGGGCTTTGTGAAAGTTGGCTTAGTAGTGGATCAAAAGAATTGCCCAAAAATTTCTGTTGAAAATCTACCAAAGTATAAAAGGCAATTACTTCAAACTGTTGTGAAGGAATTATAGTTCATATTGCTTGTGAGTCTTTTGGTTTGTAACTTGGTGCAAGGCAAACAGACTGAAGGTGATTATAAACACTGGAAATATCTGATGACTGGATATAACTATTAAGAATTGTAGTATCATTAGAATAATATAGTTTATATGTATAAAGAATATAATTTTAAATAATTAAATTTGAAAAATGTAGAGCAAAGTGCAGCAATATGACTTTGAATATTTTTCAAGTATGATAAAAATTATTGTCGATAACGTCTGTGTAAAAAAGAAAATATTTTCTTTTAGGACCCTGTACAAAGCTGCATGATGAAGCCCTGAGAAAAGAGTAAGTTGAAATCTTAATAATTGTAACACAAATGAAATAGTATTTAAAAACAAAAAAGTTAAAAACATCCGAATTGTATGTACTTTAGTAAATTGAAATCCCACTCATGTAGATACACCAAAAGTTCAAAGTTTGGAAAGATGGGATATGAAGATGACTTCCTGCGATTTCTACAGGGATTGATATCTGACGTAGAGAAAAGAATCCGCAGGGGTCACCAGAGACTGGCATTGAATAATTCTCAGGGCAGTGTAAGTGTATTGAAAGATGCTAATGAAGGATCCAAAGTATACAACTCATGATTTTACTCCTATACAATCATAGGAGATGAGTGTCTATTATTTTACCTACATTTCATGTGCATTCTGAATATTTTTCTCTTGTTTTTATTTTTAAAACCTTGTTTTTCTTTTTAAAACTTTAGTTGAGTAGCAATTTGAATTCACTGAAAGATGACAAAATAAAGATGCTTACAGAAAGAATTGCTGATCTAGTACAACAGGTAAGTTTTCTCTCTATTCTTAAAGACATTTTGTCATGAATTTGAAAAAAAGAAAGAAAAAGGACCTAGATATCTAACCTAGCAGCTAGGGTAGCAGCTACTATATTGAACGCAGCCCAGAAGTTTCAGATGCATAGTGGTTTTCAAGGATGCCATATTGTAAATGTATCCTAAGCTAGTTCATAAATTTTTGGCTTATTCTGCTTATGTAGGAGCTGGGTTGACATATCTTTGTAGAGTAAAGCTTTATTAAACTCTAACATAACCCTCTCCCCTTCCTTTGGAAATTCTGATCTTGCTAACCCTTTCAAGTGCTTTAAAATGCAGTCATGCCAAATTTTTTTCATTGATGCAACAGGCACTTGAGAAATTAAAGATCACTTTACAGGGTTGTCTCTAAAAATTGGAGTAGAAGGAAGAAATAAAAAAGAAGAAGGGGGTCTGGGGGTATAGCTTATATCTAGATTGTGTTTGAAATGCAATAATAGCTGGGTAATTACGTCATTTTAGGTGGGGGAATTCCCCGCCCTCCGGGTCTTAGAGACAACCCTGACTTTAATACATTGAAATTTCATGCTAACAGAAACTTCCTTGATATCTACATTTTTAAAATGCTTATAAGAAATATGTATCATGTTCAAGCACAATTTTTTAGAACAGTCAAGGGTTTTGGTTGTTGGTTGTTGTTTTTATATTAAATAAAAAGGCTATGCATGGAAAAACAACAGCATGACAATTTATAAAGTTTTCACATTGCATAGAACTATTAGGTTGATATGGTGTCTCCTTGCATTTGATCTTCTCAAATCTGATCAAAGCAGAAATCTTTTCTTTCTTTTAGGCAGAAGAATTGGGATGTGAGGGGAAGGTGGAAGAAGCTCAGGGGATGATGAAACTGTGTGACCAGCTTGAAGAGGAGCGCAGAGACTTGGAGAATGTAAGCTAAAAACTATGACTGTTGTGATCCTGGTGAGCAACTTCCATTGTATATGGTGTATGTAGGTGTTGGATGATGAAAGTGCAGGGGTCCTGAAATCAGCCATAGCTGTGGGCTGACTGTCTCCTGTCTTACATGTGGTAAAACAGGAGATGGGAACCGCAACACACTGAAAAACACCTACAAAATCTCTTATAGAAACTATTTACATTTTGGGGGATCAACAGGGAAACATTTCAAGTCTTAAAACTCAAATGCTCATCAATTTATTTTAATAATGTTATACATGCTCTTTTATAAGACATTGCCTTCCTTGTGTTCGAAAATGAGTATTTTTATTTTTGAAAATCCACAAGAAAGATTTTTGTGAAACAAAGACCATGACCTAATGTACAAATGAACTCTCAAGTCTTTGATAAATTTTTGGGTACAAAATTTTGGAAGGCTGTGAAATAGAAAGAAGTGTTAATAAAAAAAATTGATGGATTGGTATTTACAGAGCAAGCTTCAGCAGCAGTCAAATGAACCTGAGAAGACGATGGAGGTGTGTCAGGTGTGCGGAGCCTTGCTGGTGGTGGGAGACGTACAGCAACGCATTGACGAACACCTGATGGGCAAGCAGCACGCAGGCTATGCCAGGATTAGGGCCTTCGTGGAGGATTGGAAACAGGTCTGTGTCTTTGACTGTGGCAGGTCATTACCATTCATAAAACAGATTGCTTAAACTCATTATTTAACTTAATATACCTCAATAGGTCTATTTTGGGTTATGATTTCCTGATTGTGCAAAGATTTCTCTGGGTAATTCATTTGTGATTTTACCTTGTTGTTCTATGAACAGAAAAAGAATCAAACTGATGAAGAAAGAGAGGCCAGACTTAAAAAGGAAAGGGAAGAAAGAGAGAAGGAAAGAGAAAAAGAAAGAGAAGAAAGACGACAGAGAGAAAAGGAAAGGGAAAAGGAAAGAGAAGAGCGTGAAAGAGAAAGGGAAGAACGGGAAAAGAAAAGACGAGAGGAAAGGGAAAAAGAACGAGAGAGGGAAAGAGATCGCTCTAGGCGTAGAAGATCACGAAGCAGAGACAGGTATGATATTACCAATTAATCATTCAAATAAATATTTCATTTAAAAAAAAATT
The DNA here is from genome assembly GCA_033439105.1 of Magallana nippona. Taxonomy (NCBI): domain Eukaryota; kingdom Metazoa; phylum Mollusca; class Bivalvia; order Ostreida; family Ostreidae; genus Magallana; species Magallana nippona. The sequence goes on from CM065925.1 coordinate 22,899,269, forward strand.
AATAATCGGGATAGATTATTTTCTCTGTGTGTATGCAATATATTTTCTCTGTGTCTATGCAATATGACATACAGTGTATTATTTCAAACTAGTCCATTGAAATGAATTGAAATGCAAGTGAAACATTGAATTTTTTGATAGGCATCGTAGATCAAGGAGCCGAGGACGTAGATCTAGAAGTAGATCAAGAGATCGTCATCGTTCCCACCGCAGAAGGTCAAGGTCAACCTCCAGATCTCGTACAAAGGACCGGGACTCAAGGCGCAGCAGCAGGAGCAAGGAGAAAAGTAAAGAAAGACGATCTCGCAGCCGAGATAGAAGAGAGTCCAGAGACAGGAGATCCCGCAGCAAGCGGTCAAAGAGTCGAGAAAGGTCAGATGACAGAAAGTCAGGAGACAAGAGAGAAAGGTCTTCAGACAGAAAATCAAAAGAAAGGGAAGATGAGAGTAAAGATGAAAGTGACAACAAAGGTAAAATATGGAAAATTTATTGAATTACACTTGCAATTTTCAAGGAACAGAATTGAATATTCTTTATTTTTGTGAGACATTTTACGTCAGGTTGCAATCTACATACAACTTATTTTAGAACACTATTGACAAACAGGTTTAATGACATTTTAAAACATTGAATCATTCTGTTGCATAGGAACTGAAATGGTCAATTCTACAAATGATGACAATGAACAAGAGGAGGCACAGCCTGAGAATACTGAGAGCCAGGATGCTGTACCCAATAACACTGAGGCACAAGAAGACAATTAGAAATTGAGGTGACATAATCTGTGTCAATGACACCTGACCAGGTAAGTGATAGCCGTGCTGGACTTGTTTACATCTTCCTTTCAGGTCACAGGTAAGAGGCCCAACCCCAGCCCCTTATTGGATAGATAAATGTCTTTCATTTAATGATTTAAATTTTTTTTAGACTTTGAGTTATTCTATTCCAAGTGGAGTCTTCTGTGAGTAGTAAAGTACAAGTTGAAAATAAAAAAAGGAAAGATAATTCAAATGTAATTTGACTTCCTGACCTGAAAATAATTAACCATGAAGGTTTTAACATTGGTGATGTGGACTGTGTATTCAAACTAACCAGTGTTTTTCTCATCGAGACTAAGAATCATAAGTTTAGAGTTTGCTGGGCAGGATGCCTCATGTTCTCGCACTAAGCGGACCAATTTCAGGATGAGATATACGTGTATTGTAAAAATGATTTCAATGCAGGTGAGAGTTAAAACTATACAATGGTTAAATTAGGCTTTTCATTGAAATTACAGTCAAAGAATTGAAATTATTTTGTGAATATATTCTCTTTTTTTCTTATCATTGTAAAATTCATGCAAGTTCTTAGACTTAATAGTATCAAGAAACAAAAAGTAGAAATCCCAGTAAATGAAAGGTAAGTTTTAGACATTTAAGTAACCAAGGCACTGAAGAACTACAGAAGGGATTGAGGAAGAGGTATTCAAGGTGTTGTCAAATTTCAGCTGTGAAATGTGATAATTCTGCATGAGAAACTTCATGTTCCGCAAATGATAGGACATGGAGGACACTTGGTCTCAGAAACTGGTTTTGGGGGGCTTTAGAAGTCGTTTGTTAAGAGAGCAGTATAAAATGAGAAAAAAAAGGTTAGTGAATAAAATGGTTGAATAAGATAATCCACCATAGATATTGGTGATACACAGAGAAACATTAAAACGAGGTTAGTGAAGCACTCTCACTGCTGCAGCTGGTACCTTCCGAAATGCGTGAGCGACATTGCATGCCCAAGAAATTCCAAGGTTAGTGGCATCTGGATGTCAATGTCACTCCACAAAACAATTTACATAAAAAGATGATGCTTCTGTTTTCAGTTTCCTTGATACCTTTGCGAAAATAGCTTCATGGTTGTGTAGAAGCTTGGATTGACTATACTGTCAGTGATACTTAAAAACATCTCTATACATTGCCAGGTATGCCTGTAATGAAAGGAACACTGTGTTGGGTGTAAAAAAAGGGGGGGGGGGGAGGGGTTATATTCATTTCCTGATAATTCATCAAAGATTTTATTTCTTGATTTACTTCTTGTTTTAAATTTTTTTACGAACTTAAAAAAAAAAATTCACTAAAACTTGCTTGAAAATATGAAACAGTGTAATTGAAATTTTAAAAAAGCAACAATAAATTATGTTTTCCAAACTTCTGTCCATTGGGGAGTAATGAAAAATAATGAATTTTTCACTGTTAATAAATGGTGAATTAATTGATAACATTTCTAGTTATGAATTTAGTGTGTTCCTGCATGGAAGAATCCGAATTTCTGCGTATGTTAATTTTTTGAGTTTTTTCTAGAGAAACTTTCATTTTCAAACTAGGTTACTATGAACTGAAATGGTCCAATGTTGCATTGTTCATATTCTGAACTCTAGCCTTTTGGAGTGTGCCTTGATTATTTTCTTTGCACTGAATACATACATGTTTTATAATACAATATATTGATAAGTTAGGTTTAACTTTTGTACAATAAATTCTGAAAATGATTTCTGTTCTGTTTTGCAGGTGAGAACTTTGAAGAAATTATCTCATGTTTTCCTATGGACGTTTACCAGTATATTCCTGTTTGAATTAAGAATTAATTTCTGTATTGTTGCCAAGCTTTGGATAAACTTGTTAACATATCCAACAGTGAACTGTTTGTTTGGAAATAAACTTTTTTGTACTTACATCTGATTTATTGTTATTATTTTGAAGAATGCTAAATGGTTAATTTAAGCTTGCAGTTTAGTGAGGTCTTGGTGGCATTTCTTATATTGGAGGTTTCTTCGCAGCCCTTGTATTTTTTGTGACAGAACAGCAGTGACAATGAGATCAAATTATTAGTTAAGATTTGTTTTCCTGATTTGATAGTTTCCTAAAACGTTCGCTGGACTTATGTGAAGTCTAGAGCAACAGGAAAATCGGCGTTATTGAATAGTACATGTAATGCATGTACTAGCTGCAGAAGTGGGGATATTAGGATTGACAGGCCTTACCTATAAAATACAGATCTAGACTGCAAATCATTTATAATTAATTTTAATTTATTGAATTATGGACTTGTTTCTCTAATTACATAATGCGTCCCGTATAAAATGTTTGTGTGATATTCACATTTCCTGCATTCGAGACTGAACATCTGCAGTTATCCCAAATTTGAAAATATGTAGTGTTTTACCAATTCATGCACTAACGTTTATTATATTTTCTATGGGTAGGGTGGTAGTATATTTGAATTTTGAATCGATCTGCTCTCTGCAGAGAAGGTCATCAAAACATTGTATTGAATCGTTAAATTTGAAAACGTTGTGTTTTTTAACTATGTTTTCAAAGATTTTTTATCTAACAGTCAAAATGCTTTCAGTTTGGACCTGAAATTCAACGCAAAACATTTGTGAGAACCGCTGTCTTGAGATGCATTTGATATCTGGTACTAGCTGGTGCCTAGTATGACGAACGCTCTTAAAAAAAGAGGCGTGTTCGTAGCACATCCGACAGTCTAAAACAGATAATAATCTGAAATATCTTTTTCACTAAAATAAAGATGCATTTTGGAATACTTTCCTCGTGATGTTTATATTTAACGTACGGAATTAGTGGAATCGTGTAAATGGAGATGTTCATATACTTTAAAGGGCTCGATGATCGAGGCCATTTTTAGACTATATTGATATCGGATATCCGTTTGTTGAGAACTTTGTAAAAGATATCGGGAAATATATACAATTTTAAAGCTTAAATATTATTGGTTTTTTTTAAACTCAAAAATAGTTCAAGGCTTAAAAAGATCATTCCTAACCTTTATGGTTATGGTTAAGTTCTTGTCAATTAGATGAAACCAATAAATAAGGTTGTGAGTAGTTTTTTTTTTTGCAACATATTTCCTCAAATTCAGTTCAGATTGAACAGGAGCTACTTTATAACTCCAAAATGAAAATTCATACTGTATGACTAATTACCAAGGTCTGCCTACGTATTCAAAGATATTTTGTTGAAATCTCGGACACAATAGTTGGCCAAGAGATGCCGGAATTCAAAGAAGGGTACAACTATTTGTACAAACAAAATGTTTTGTTTCGTGGCTCAGGGGAAGTGGGGTGGAGGTAAACGACCATTGCAGGAAAATCTTGCATGACCTGTTGATTTTTTTCTGCAGTGCCCACTTCATTCATACCATGCAGTATGAGGATGTGAAGCATTTTGTTAACATACTGTGGTAATTGGTATCAACATTATATTATCAAAATATACATGTTCTCTATTCAAAACACAATGAATTAAACTCCATCTTCTTAAAGTTTGTCGAGAAGGCCTCTTTTTGCTGAACGCTTCTAAGTATTTATAAATATAAATGGATTAAGAGGGCTCGATGGTCATGGCCAAGTTTAGACTATATAAATCTACTGGAGAGGAAGAGCCTGTATAAAGATAGAGTAAAATATTCAAATTTTTAAACAACTTTTTTTTTTACATTTCTTTACTAAAAGATAGTTTATGACCGAAAATATCACATTTAAAATTTTAAGGTATATCAGATGGGTAATTATATACCATCTAACCCCCTTAAGCATATCTTAATTGTGTGATTTCTATATATTCTATTAAAAACCAAGTGCCGAGTTAACTAAATTATGCTGGAGATTACTTGGTGCTGAATTAACCAAATGCCAAATGAACTTTTTGAGTTTGTAGTAAAAGGGCTTGGAATATTCTCAAGGCAATCACACTGTCTTATTGAATGCGTATTTTTGTTAACATTGGCAATTTCTTTAAAAAAGAAAAAAAATTATAATGGTGATAGTTACTTTGGCTGTTAAGAAGGATGTGAGGACCAAATGTATCAAAATTAAATTTATAAAATGACAAAAATTGCATGTATTTTAGTTCATGTTATTTAAAAAGGAAAACTAATGAAAACTCTAGTTTACGCTCATATCAATTATTTTGATTAAGTAATAGCATTTTTATGTATGTATCTGTACGCATATATTTTTAAAGTGGAAGATCCATCCACATAGACTTACAAGTTGTTCAATTAGAAATCAGTAAATTATATGAGCCAGTGTATGAGAAAAGGGGTCTTATGACATAACGTCACAATGCAGAGAAAACGTCATAAACATTTCGCTAGGTCGTTTTTTGTTTGTGACGCTCTGTTTCATTTTGCAATGTATAAAATTAAACATTGCGAAGTTGTTTTAACCGCAATATGTATACTAATCTTTGCTGGATTCTATATATAAACAATGAATATATCTTAAAAATTATAAGCAGTTTAATTAATTTAAGTTCAATAGAACTACCAACCTGTAGGTGTTGCAATTCAAAACCGTGTAAAAAAAAAAAACCATGTGGCTAAATTGTGTTGTTTTTATATTTACTGAGAACTGGTTTTCTAGGTTATATTTATTAACAAGAAATTAAAAGAATAAACAAAAAAAAAGAGTTTATTAGCATGGTTAGTGTATTATAAACAGTTAATATTTATTCATAATATAAAATGACGTCGTACATAATTGTATAGCATGATATGCAGTCAAATACTTGATTATGAAAATTAAGTTTTGCCATTTATATTTAGGTATTGGATTGAAAATTAATCAAATTGCTCACTCTTCAAAATTTAAATTATTAATTAAATGCAGAAACTGATCTACCCCCCCCCCCCTTCTTAAAAAAGAGCGTAAATTTGGACTTTGACGGCGTGATGAAGGATTTATTTAATGTGTTATAAGGGTCGGCGCATTACATCATTGAAACTCTTATGAAAGAATATGAAATTATGATTGATAAGTTAAAGGTAAAATGTTGATCTGTTAACATGTAATTTATAAATATGAATAAAAGATACGTGTTTCCGAATACATGTGTAACCAATGTATACTTCTGCTAAGCGAAAACATATAAAAAATAAAATGGATAAATATGTTTTAAAAATATAACCACGAATCAGAAACCAAAAATATCTTGTCATTTTTCATTCGTATATCTTTTAAATCTATTTAAAATTTTGTTTGTGAAATAACGAACTTCTCCATAATTTGTTTTAGAGATCGATTATTACATACTTCGTTTCATAGCTTAGGTATTCAGTTTTTGAACGAACATCACATACGCTTTCAATTAACGGTAACTACATGTACATGTTTGATCATATTTATACCGGTATAGTTATTATTAAATCAAAACAACTACAAATATATGTATGATATAAAAGAAATAAAACACTATTTAATAAAAACAAAACACGATGCTCAAAATGCGCTTGATGTCAACTTAGTGTAGATAGGGTAAATTTAGTTACAAGTACATTGATTGGACATCAAACATAACTAATTTTAGTATGGAATTATAGAGATCGCACGGGAACTATTGTATGATTGCACGCCATTCTCAACACAGCCATCGTAAAATATGTAAGAAATGCTTGCATAACAATGGCATGAATTACGCCCATACATGTAAAAGATAATTTTGAGGTAAACAATTCAATTATTTAAAACCATTTCGAAAGTTTTTGCATTATAGCAAATGAAAAACACGAGTTTCATAAAAAATCTCTCTCTCTCTCTCTCTCTCTCTCTCTCTCTCTCTCTCATGAAAACGAAATTATGCAATCATATTAGAAAACAAAACAATGATATAATATAGCGGTATCATTTGCGATTCTTGTATCTTAAATAACAACACAAATTTTGATCAAAAACGTTTCTAAAGGTACAATGTTTAAAATCAAGATCCTATTAATGCCTTAGTCACATTACTCGACTGGTCGCCGTAGACCGGTGGTAATTGGTGGTAATCGGTGATGTGAGCGATGCCCCAACATCGGTCCTCATCGGCCAAGTAGTCAACACATCTGTCACAGCAACAGGCATCGTACGTTGGTGAACAACGTTCATATATCGGCAGTACATCGGCCGGCTATGGGCAAATGATAGGTCGATAATCGGCCGATGTTTGTTAAACACCTCTCACCTCAGACTCAAAGGGCACCGGACAATGATCGGCCATACATCGGCCGATTCTTAAATGATGTGTTAATGATGTATTGCCGATGAGAAGCGATGTTGGACATCGGTGGAGACATCGCTGATTTTTAACTACAACTTATTTTCTTCCGATGACTTCCACCGATGTGCCCGATGACCTCAGTCACCGTCCAGTTACTATGGGTGTCCTGCCGGCATCCACGCCATTTTCATCTAAAAACGCATCGGTAGCACATTGTTAACCCCATCGCTGGGTAATGTGACTGATACTTAATCAATCAATAAACTGTAATGAAGTGTAAGGATAAATTTACGAACAAAATGAAAGTTATTTAATGTAAACTAAAAGGCCTCAGTTACATTGGGAGTATCAGAGAAAAGTTTTTTTGTCCATATATTTAAGTGTAATTAAATGCATTCTTTTGTGATTCATGCGGGTAAAAAGGTAGTTATCAGTATAGAAAATATATGTTTGAAGAAATTTATGTAAATGTATAATTTTTCTGCAATGCTTGATATTTTCAAAGTCCATGTTTATAACCAGAGAAAGTGATATTTTGTTTTCATTTACATCTATTCTTGAATCACTTATTATCCATAAAAAGTGAGTAAAGTGTGTAAATAATTATTGTCTATCAGAACGTTACACAAGAGGTCCGTGCAAGTCCGTGCAGGTTCGTTGGGTCCGTTCTCTCAATGTAGCTTTAGTATTCATCAATCAAGAAATAAGCCACGCAATAGTCAACACCAATAGTACAAAGAAGACATCAATGAATGATTCAAAAAAAAAATATTCATGATAGCTTCTTGATATAAAGATGACATTAAATTAGCTAAATGTCGCATTTAAAGCAGTTTTTTTTTAAATTAAAGGAATGCGAAAAATAATACGCAAAAATCGTTTCACAGGATCGCATAGATTTCAGTCTGATCAGTTTAGAGCTGTATGAATTACAATCAATTTTCTTTTTTGTGTGATGTTAATATACCGGTAAATAACAACAAAATTCTCGCCAGTTGTACATTACGCAAAAACAATATGCGTTTATGTGTTTGTATAATATCCAAGATATTTATACAGCATTCTACGAATGACATGTGGTGATAACGGACAGTGTTCAAATTCAAAAGTCCAAAGGAAAATTACAAAACAGGAGCAGAGCAAACACGGACCTCTCAAAAAAAATTAACAGCAAAAAATAAGGTTCACAAAACTTTAATTAAATAAATATATTATAGTATAATTATAAGTGAAATATAATTATCCTTAAAGAGCAACAAGAAAAATTAATTGAATATCTTTAGCTAGACGACTGAAAGTTTTAAGAAAATTCACCAACATTGCACAGCTATCTGTTTTCAAAAATCATACCAGAATTACCTATATTTCATATATTCTGTTTTTTATTAAAGTTTCAATTCAATGTTTTCTCAGACGTCCGCTTCAACTTGTTCCCGCCCATTTCAAGCTTTTTGACTGTAACAGGTGAAATTGACGTAAGCTGTATATTTCCAATCTTGCCAGTTAATGTTCCGCGGTCTTAAATAGATTTAAACACATTGGTTTTATTCTCAATCTGTGTGACATAAAAAAAAACCCTGAAACCTTGTTAATTACTGAAATTTATTATGATATCATTTCAATGGGACAACCTTGGTTATATAATTCTTACCGCATTTCTGACGTCTTGGTTTCAATTTTTTGATGTTAAACCCAAGAAATTCTGACGTCATGATAAAAATAGACTGATTTGCAGTGTCAAAATGAAGAGTTTATAACCAAGCTAGACTATTAATTTTAATATCATCTGATTTATCATGTTTTCTTCTGTAAGAATCACTTAAAACATGATTTTGTGATTTTTATGTCATAAGACCCCTTTTCTCTGGCTCATATTGTACTTGTATATCCTTTCAAATGACGCAAACAGTGGAATTTTCATGTTTATTAGATTTTTCTCAAACAGCATATTTTTAAAAAAAAATCTTAATTAACTATGAGTTATAATGCATGTTATCGTATATACATGTACAGCCAATCCATAGAAACTCGTAACTATCCGATATGATTCTTATAACGGTAAATGCTAACCCTGCCATTAAAGTTTCCAACCCACAATGTATCTCCATACAAGGACAATGAAATCGGAATGGAGAAACTGTCTTGTTGGGGCGTAAGTAGCTTGAGGAATTGCCCCTCGCTGTCCAGTAGGTGCAGTACATTATTGGCGGGATCTGTCAGGATGACGTTGGAATTGTCGTCTGCAACGACATCGGTCGGGAAGAAATCTTTTTCCAGATTCCTGCCTGTGTATACGGCGAGTTTTTCACCGTCTGTTGATATCACATGAAGAATGCCCTTTTTCTCATTTAGATAATCCAAGACACATATATCGTTGTTTTTTCTCTGTATCGCTTGTCTAGGGAGCGTAAACATTCTAGTTTTGCGATCCTCTCTGTATTCATAGTCCCGTAAGACCTCCCCTGATACTGCCATTAGTCTAACTAGTCTTTTGCTTCTCTCGGTTAAAGAGAATTCCATGGAATTGTCAACCAAAGTCACCAATAAACAATCATTTTTTGCTAAACTGATACCCTCTGGTTCCAAGGGTGTGGTAGAAATTTCACGTTTAAAAGTTTGTGATGACGTTATAATGGTAATTGATTGCGCCTCTAAGTGTGTTGCAATTATTTCGTCGTTTGGTCCAATTGTAAATGCATCGCATTCGTTTTTTAAATCCACAGTCCTTAACACTTCTCCTTGAATTCCAACTTGAACGATTTGGGTTCCTTTCTGTTCGTACAACCAGCTCGTAACTTCACTTGATGCCAAAAGAGAATTTATACCATCTGCTCCGAAAACAAACGAGCTTGTCTCTGACAAGGTAACGTTGTCTGAATCTGCCATAGTTCCCGCCAAAGACTCGATCAAGCGCATGTCGAGCCTTTGCCCCAGAAAATGCAGAGAAAAATTGTAAGACGATATATCAGTTCTTGGTCTAGATATGGTTTCCTGAGAGTCCTCCAACGAAGAAAAACTTTCTACATATTGATGATCAGACATTTTGCCCCTCTCCATCGCCTTGCAAGTTTTCATTAAATTTTCCGCTTTTTGCTCCAGTTCTGATTTCAGTGCATTCAGAGCGACATTTTTACGCGACAAGTTTTCTGCTAGTCTCTGTTCCTGGTCTTTTTTCAGTTCTGTGAGCTTTCTCGCGATATCACTGTAATGCCTACTCAAAAGCTTGGATTGTTTTTTGTAGATTTCTTCATTCTCGTCTTTTAGCTTATCAATGGCGTCTATCCTCCTGTTGAGAAGAGGAATAGCGTGTTCCCGAATATCCTCGAAAATTGCCTTGGAAACGTTTTTCTTGTCGTTTGCTAACTTATGCACAGACTCACTGGTGTGTTTAACATGGGAGAGACGGGCACACACCAGACAGAGAAAGATTTTACAGTCTATACAGTACTGGTCAATCTTTCGGTTGTGCTGCTCACATATTTCTACGGGACTTTGGGCCATAAACAAATATGATTCCTCCAGTGTGTAAGCCATAAGTAAATCCTGATCGTCATCACAGATTGCAATGTTGAGCACAAGGAAGGAAAAGATATAATAGTCCACCTCGCAATTTTCCTGAATTTTCAGTCGCTTGCTTTGTGCAATGTTTTGCATTTCCTTATTTCTCATCTGGGTTTTATCGATGCTTATTTATTCGAATCAATAATATTGATACACATGTAGTTGAAATTCTGTATAATTTTTTGTAGTTTTGTCAGGAAAAAATGGGATTGAAGACCGGCCTTAAACTGTTTTGTATTATGTATAAAGATATTTAAAATGTAATTTGATAGTGCACAATTCAAAATAAGGACTCCAAATGAAAATTATTAGAATTCGTTGAAAATGTGTTGAAACTATAAAACTTCAGATATACATGTATTTTGCAAATATAATTTATATATGAGTTATCAAAATGTGTTCATTTAGAATATTTAAAATTGCAACATTTGTTTATTTTCATGTTTATTGCTATATTTACACAACTGATCCAAAGTACAATAACAAAACTGATGGGAGTTTTCTCACTGCATGTTATCCGCAAAACAAAACCTTAAAATACCAGAGATTGCTCATATCATCCACATTAAAGATGCCAAACGTGATCTCTTTATTTAAAAACAAATATAACCCTTTTCACCATCTTTATTAGTTTAGATCTTGAAAAAATTGTGAGGTTTTGTTTTTGTCTTTTCAATTTCCCCACTTTTATGTACATGTGTGCAACAGCGGGATAAAACAGGGATATGGCAAGAATGCAAAGTTTTCAGTAAGAAGCTTTGAAGACAACATTTAAAGAATATTGATATAAATACATCTGTTATTGAATTGGAAATATGTCATTGCTTCTCCCTTCCCCATCAGCCTTAAAAGTACGTTTGGTCTGTTAAGGTCAGACGACACGTTCTTCAAGCATCTTTTTTGTATCTCCTCGTAATAAAGAGTTCCAATAAAAATAATCCGGGCTTTCATCCCTTTCTGTGCTCTTCTACGATTAGAGAAAATTTTGTAATTTGTTTATGTAAAAAGTCGCAGTAAAAATGGGAAAAAGTTATATAAAATTGAGGAACGTGTCGTCTGACCTTAAATACGTTTGTTTCCTTTTTGTATCATTGTTGAAAAAAAATCCAACAAAACAAAACAAAACCTACACAACTGAACATCGTAATTCTGTCATTATATATACATCGCAGATACTAAACACCCTTGCTTCGTCTACATTTGAGACGCCAAGAGTAGGATTGTTACGTTAAGTAACTAACATTTGTTATTGTACAACAAGAACAACTTTATTATATCCAAATTGATATGAAAACAAGAGAGAGAAAAGAAAAAATGAAATAATAAATAACAATGAATGCGAAACATTTATACTGTACATTTCCTGATTGAATGGACGCAATGAAAGAAGAGAACACGTCTACTTTTTCTGCGATAGCCAAGCTTGAAACAGTCTTAAGAAAGTTTCAAGTTCAGTCCTAAGCTGATTTCCCTGTGCTTTCTTTGGAGGTTGGTAGCGTTTCTTGTTATCATCGTCTCTATTGTCAAGTTTATCATCGTCAACGTTAAAGAGTACCACTGGTTTTATTTTGTAGTCTTTTTCTTTAGATGAATTATCTTTATAATCAGTATCTTTTACTTCTTTGGACGAGGTTTGGTCATCAACTGAAATTTGTTCTTTTGATGATTTGAAATCAACTTTTTCAAACTTCTCCTGAGATTTGTTATCGTCTGTGTTTCCTCCAGTGACTTCCTTAGAATTGACGTCATCTTTTAAACCTAACAAATCTAAAGATAGTTCGATTTCGGGGGAGTTATTTTCATTGTCAGTGTCTTGACTTGTGTTTTCACTAATAGGCTCGGGGACTGCTTCTTGACTCTGAGTATTGGCATCAGCCTCTTGGCTTTTATTCTCGTCAAATGGTTCTGCTTCAATGCTAGTGTTGTCGTCTGTTGCATCAACATTCTGACTAGTATTGTCATCGACTGTATCATCATATTGACTAGTGTTGTCGTCAACATTCTGACTAGTGTTGTCGTCTACATTCTGACTGGTGTAATCGTCGACATTCTGACTGGTGTTATCGTCAATATTCTGACTAGTGTTGTCGTCGACATTCTGACTAGTGTTGTCATCCATATTCTGACTAGTGTTGTCGTCGACATTTTGACTAGTGTTGTCATCCATATTTTGACTAGTATTGTCGTCAACATTCTGACTTGTGTTGTCATCCACATTCTGGCTAGTGTTGTCGTCAAAATTCTGACTTGTGTTATCATCGGCATTCTGACTAGTGTTGTCATCCATATTCTGACTAGTATTGTCGTCAACATTCTGACTGGTGTTGTCATCCACATTCTGACTAGTGTTGTCGTCAAAATTCTGACTAGTGTTATCATCGGCATTCTGACTAGTGTTGTCATCCATATTCTGACTAGTGTTGTCGTCAACATTCTGACTAGTGTTGTCATCTACATTCTGACTAGTGTTATCGTCAATATTCTGACTATTGTTATCGTCGGTTGTATCATCATATTGACTTGTGTTATCATCTGCTGTATCTATATTTTGGCTGTTGTTAGCATCGTTTGTGTCATCATATTGACTGGTGTTGTCGTCTACGTTATCAAAATCCTGACTAGTGTTATAGTCTGTTGCATCGTCATTCTGACTTGTGTAGTCATCTATGGTATCATCGTATTTGCTATTGTTATCGTCGGTTCTATCATCATATTTACTGGTGTTATCGTCAGTCGATGTGCTAGTGTTGTCTTCAGGTTCAGGATCAGCTTCTTGACTTCCATCATCTTTCGACTCAGCATCGTCATCTTGACTGACGTTTGCACTAGGTTCAGCTTCCGCCTCTTCACTTGCGTAATCAGTGTATTCTGCTTCTGCCTCTGCTGACATATCATCATACATCTCGTCCTTGTTTTCTTGACTGTTTTCAGATTGGGCGTTTTCGTTACTTTTCTCATCAACATTCTCACTATAGTTGTTTTCAGCAGACACTTCCTCATTAGATTTTTCTCCGTTATATTCTGTGGAGTATTTACCATCGTCGTCAGATTCATCATTATAGTCTGAATAGTTTTCTTCGTCATAAAACAATTCCTGAGAAGATTTCGTGTCTACTTTTTCATCCTCTTTACTTGTATCCTTTTCAGAGGAGACCTCCTCTGTCTTTTGGCCGTAACTAGCGTCGCCCTCGTCTTCTTTACTTTCCTTCTGGCTTGAAACATCCTCAGTCGAACTATAAACATCGTCCCTTTCAGTGGATTGTTCATCTGATTCGTCGTCATCATCATTCCCATCATCAGTTTCGTTGGAGGAATAGTCGTTTGAATTTGAAGACTCTGTGATCTTTTCATACTTCTCTGATGAAGTGTTGTCATCCACATCGTGCGAAGACATGCTCTGTTCATTAGATTTCTCATTGACGTAGACCTTGTATGCGCTAAAGTTTTCTGTTTCCTTTGAAGTGTTGACCGTTTCTTGTGAGTCGTCAGAATTGTCACTCTTTTCGCTGGACTGGGCACTCTGTACCTCCCGGCTTATCACTTGATTTAGCGTGTTGATCTTCTTCACGTAAGCATCTTCCTCATCGCTGCTATCATCATCACCATCATCATTGCTAGGTCTTGATAGTCCCAGCAACAAAAACTTGAGGAAATCGTCGTTATTTAAAAATCGAGCGAAGGGGTTCGCATTTTGTGGCTTAGAAGCGAATTCGGACATTTGAATGACGTCATTCTTCCTATGATCGACCATAACTTTGCGTCCAGTGTTTACTGGAGCTGCCTTTTGTTGGAAAAATCGCTTCTTCAGCAAGTCTGCGTGTTTCCCAATGAGATGATTCTTTATCCTCTCTTTATATATGTCCACATTATCGTCGAGATCGTCCCAATCGTCATGGATTCCGCTTTTGTCATCATCGTCATCCTCGCTATCCTTCTGTGGAATAGTTTCAGACATCAGAAGTCCTGGGGGTAGAGGAGGAACTGGAACTCCAGCCTGAACCGGTTTAGCTGACACCGTTTTCCTTGGAGTATTAGTTCTACCAGCAGCGGTTATATCAACTCCGAGAGCAGCCGCGTTGGGAAGAACAGCTTTGGGTGTCCAGACTGGTCGTTGTTGGTTCTGTCTTGGTCTTTGGAAAACCTTTCCGAATCTACCACTTTTCTGGAATTGTCGGAGCAAAGGGGCGATGACGGTTGGAGAAATGGGTCGGCGAAGGGTGTATTTTGGATTGTTTGGTTTGGCTTGTTCTGTCACTGGCTTTAGGGGTATTGAATACTGGGGAGCTTTTGGGACTACCTTTGGCGGACTTGAAATTTTGGCTCCGAGGGATGCTTTATTCAAAAGCGTTAGGAGTTGGTTCCATTTAGCATTTTGGTCTACTGCTCCTGCATATAAATATGATAATAATTATTGTCATTATTTACGTATGGATTACGGAGATTAGAAATAAATCCCTATGTTGACAGAAAATATTCTGATTAATCGATTATCATTCGAACAAAATAATCAACTATTTGAATAATGAAAATATCAAGTTGACATCCTTAGGAATAAACTAAAATTCACAATATATCAAATAATAAAAATCGCAACTTAAACTAACACTTACAGTTTCGTTTGGTGAAAAGTGGTAAGAAACTACATACATGTACTAACATTTAATCAATTTATGGTTATGAAATTTTAAAACTATCTTTACTTAACCACATATCACTAATTTTTATCCAGTCATCAGACACCAGGTAATTATTAGTACAATCAGGAAGACAAAAAACAAAAGATAAAGGTGTAACCAGTGATTTTATCGATGACGGTTGCGGTATTTTGAAACCTATTGTAGACGATAAATTGTAACACATAGTTTTTACAAATGATTAAAAGGACAATAAGACAATGATTAATTACAAATTAAATGGGTGTGAGTTTTATTTATATAACACAATATCTTTTATGTTAAAATATCATGTCTAGTTTTCGATTCTAGAAATATTGTTGGCTGAAGTTGATCGATTTCGTAACGTGTCAAAGTTTTATATTTCTAGTTTTGACAAAGAAATATGATGGATCTATATGTGGTTTAAATTTGATCGAGTAATAATTAGAATTGCTTTAGTGTACTTCGTTCTCATATACATTTGTTAGAGGATAAGAAAAATAAAAGCATATGGTACAAAGTATAAAGATTATAATATAAAGAATGATTAATCTTTTATAATTTTTTCTATCTTCATTCTCAGAGAACTGATAATTAGATAAAGCATGTCGAAACGGGAAAGAAAATTGAGGGGGTTTTCCCCAGAACACCCTCCTTCCCTTCCATGGTCTCACTCGTGTATGAAAATAACAAAATAACTATTCAAGTTCCGAAGTAAAGTCACAAAAATTAATTAATAAACGAAGGAACCTGTCAAATCTGAATAATTGAATACCTAATTGTTCATATTAATTGGAATTAATCATGGAAACATTTGTAAGGTCAAAGTTTCCATAATGACAGACATCAACTCTGTCATTTTCCTTTTAGTGCAAATCTCTGCATGGTCTGGAGTCTTGAGTTTTTGAATCGATAGTTTGATTAGGGGAAATTAATATTATTATTACTTATTAATGATCTTGTGATTACGTTTGAAGCAGTATTTCATTTGCATACTTTAGTGTTTTGCAATCACTTATATTTCTAAGAAACATGTTTTAAACAACCTGTATTTTTCTTGCTATTCAAACCATTGACCTTTCCCCCTTTTTCATTTAGCAAACTTCAAAAATTGAAGAAAAAAAGAGGAAAATACTGCAAATATAATTTTAGGGCCACAACTTGCGCTACGTGATTACAGGGAAAATATTCAACGTTTAATTTGTTCGGAGTAACAAAAAATGGTCAAAATGATTATTATTCTACATCGACTAATGGGTTGAGTATCTGCTCTTAAAATCGTTAAAGAAAAAGTACATTATCTTAGTCTTAACCTAATCAATATTTAATGACACTAGAGATATTTCTCAAGATATGCAATAAGGAAAAGCATGTAGGCCTACTTATAGAAATTACATATAGCTTCGCAGTTTCAAGTTTTTCTTCTTGAACACAAAATATAAGATGATAGTAGTATAAACATCCTGCAAACAATTCAGCAACGCAGAAGGTTTTAATGAAATCCAATATATATACTTATAACAGTTATTTTAGGGTGGGGGCGAGAATTGAGGGGGGGGGGGGGGTAATTGATTTCCACTTTGTTCTGGTGTATATTAACGTTATTAGTTTGCTGATGATCTAAGTCAATTCTGATCACTTTAAAAATTTAATGCTGAATACATGTAGCGAAGGAAGAAAAATACTTTAAAGAATTGTAACTTTGACCTGCTAACGATATCAGTACAATCACGAATGTATATTAATTGTATTGTATAGTTTTAATTTCCTTTATATGAACAAATGTCAACGAATACACATTGCATGGTAGGTAATGCACGCTTCCTGAAACTGACACGATTCCGTCCTACCTACATAATTAACATTCCAAAATAAGCAGATCTAGATCGCATGACCTCTTTGAGATGTAACATTCTTTCGGTAGTTTATAGTAGAGAGAGCCAAAGGTGATAGTGACAGTTTTTGGTCTATAATAAGTAAAAAGTTAAAGACAAATATTTTGCAGTTTCTTTCTGAAAGTATTTAACATTTACTTGAGCAAAGTTTTTTATTTTTTTTAATATACATACTGCACCGAAATAGAGTTTGTCTGTTTATCTATAAACTATATAATAAAACCAGTATCAATATTTGATAGGTACCTTAAAAGACAAAGCTTTTGACTTTTGAGTTTTAAAGTATTTTATACCAATCTAAATTGTCGATCTGAGCTTTTGACTTTTGAGTTTTAAAGTATTTTATACAATCTAAATTGTCGATTTGTAAAAACGTCCAAACTATGAGAGAGAGAGAGAGAGAGAGAGAGAGAGAGAGAGAGAGAGAGAGAGGTTGTTTTTAAAATCAATCGAAGACCGCTCTATTGATGTCTACAATGATCAATAAACGACCTATGTTGGTACACATAGTAGATTTATTAATTAATGTAATTCCGGTATCAATTAAGCTTTGTCCGCCTAATTTAGTAACTATTCCATGCAATGTTCATTTTAAAGAGGTTCCTCAGTGCTCTAGCACTTATTATAATTAATAAGGATGCATTTGAGTGAAATGTTTTTATTTACATGCAATTGTTAAAAATTAACAGCCAATAATGATTCTGCGTCCTGTGAACACACAATGACTGTGTTGAAAATGATTTTTCAAAAGTATTTTTAAAATCCACACTCTAAAGGCACATTTTACCAATAATTAACACTTATGCAACAAAACTTGCCTAATAACTCGGTTTAATATTGAGGAAACTGTGACAAGGAAGGTATATATATTTGATCTCCTGACATATGTAAATGGTCATTGCATGTACTTAAGCTGTGAAAGTTACAAATAATGCTTAAACTGTTATTAATAACGTTTTGCTAGAATAACGAATTAGTTAACTTTAGAAATGCCTGTTATGACACAAGTGTTCTCGTATATGAATCCAGTCGACTCACTAAACACGTTTACAAATTTAGTCCTCCTAGATACGGTTTCACTATAAAAATCTCCCTCAAATCACTTGAATAGGGTATCCTGGAAATTATAATTCCACGAAAATCCTTGAAATAGCAATCACAAATGCTATAAAAAGTTACTGAAATAGAATTCTGGTTTTAAGAAAAAGTAAATGAAATGCTATTATTATATTACCTTCTGCAGGAGAAAGTTGGCCAAGCGCCATCAGCAAAGCAACGGTAAAAACGGCAATCATCTTGAAAACGCTGAAATGGTTGGGATAAAAATATATTACAATCTAGTCTGTCATTTTTACTGAATTTTTATTTCAACAAATTAGATTTAATTGGCGCTGGATAAAGCATTCATGTTATATTCAGCATTGCAAAATACGCAGAGAATTCGCTTAAAAATTCCGAACCGCAAAACGTTAAAAATAAAAGTTGCTGAATATTTGAAGCACATCATTATTGAAAAGATAATTTTAAAAGAAAGAATTTAAAAAAAAACGAAACATGCATTTTGCTGTTTTCAGCTGAAATGTTTAAAAAAAGAAAAAAAGTCAGAAAAGACAGTTCCAGTATCTTAACAATGGTGCAGATCTTACAGATGAAAATTGTGCAAAATGTGGTTTGGCGAGAAATGTAAAACTTACAAACGCTCTTTCACCGTTGTCTTCAATCTTCTGATGACTAAAAGCCGTACATCGGGTTATAACATCTTTCTCTTTGAATTTTAATTAACGATGGAGGCACCGAAAGGGAATAAATCTTTAATGAATTATCAAATATCATGAACTACGCTTATTTTGGTGACATTTTAATAATGCTTTGAATTATCACTGCAAGTTAAAAACTCATGAATATCACACAATTAACACAAGATTGAATTAGCATGTATTTCCTAAACCGATTATGGCATGACAGATTCAATAACGCATTTACGGTAATTAGTATTCTCCGAACATTCAAGATGTGGCTAGGTGATCGATATACAACATATAATCTTTTGAGGTATTCATATCTCTCTTTTTTTTTCATTTTAAATTCTAGTGGACTAAAAATATTAAAAATAATTTTTTTTTTCATTGAGATCATTATTTGTCATGATGACAATCCATCAAGTTGTTCTAATGTAAAGAGTGAAAAGCAACAAGACTTAGCCCTATAAAGGTCTCTAATGCACAAATGGCGTACACTAAATCATATTTTGATGACATTTACGCAAACTATTTTAAAACGAAGAGTTCATTGTTCAGTTCTTTTGTTATAAAAATAATGCAACTTTTTTGATTTTTAATTAAAGTGCAATGAAAAGTAATGTTAGAAACCCCTGCACCCTATTTTGACAACTCAGTTTGATGTCTTATACGCGAGACCGAATACAGGAAATGCAAAACGATGCAAAAATGAAAATGAAACGATGCCACAATGGTAAATTGGGCATAGTTTTATCTCAGCAATCAATCAGTATCATCAATAATAAAAGTTATTTTTAACATAATTAAAGACATAGATATATATAATATCCATATATTAAGCTTATCAATACAACAATGAATTAAGCTAATCATTGCCCAAGCATAAAATACCTAGCGATAGGTAATGTCAATTTCTTCTTCTTATGTTTTAATATATATGCATGCACACATTTTTAAATTCTAATATTCCTTTTGTTAATATATGGGATACGATACTTCGTAAAGCCGTCCGGAAAGCCCGAGTTTAATATCATATTTCCTACAACCATTAGAATATTAAGTGTTTTGATCATTTTAGACGTTCATTCACACGAAAAATGCTGTTTATGCAGGAAATAACTGGACATAATAATAGAACATGCTCAAAGGAGATCCGGATTGAAATATATCATTATCAATGTAAAAAGTTGAATGACTCTGATAAATATTTATTTTATTTATATTTATTTGATTCATATTTGAAATGAAAACTGATTAAATT
This sequence comes from Magallana nippona, assembly GCA_033439105.1. Lineage (NCBI taxonomy): Eukaryota > Metazoa > Mollusca > Bivalvia > Ostreida > Ostreidae > Magallana > Magallana nippona. The sequence goes on from CM065925.1 coordinate 22,919,408, forward strand.
TACCTCAATTAGACGAATGTAAATATTTTTTATTTTCTCTCTTTTACGATTATCTTTTGATTTAAAATCGTTTCTATATAATTCTATTCTGCATGCCCTTTAGGTGATCACACGTGAAAATTCATCCCTTTTAGTAGATTCCAAACAAGTTCTTCGTTCTTATGTTAAATTTTCCATTGTATTCAAATTAACAATTCATTGCCATTGATTTAGTAACGATGTACTAGCTACCTTTGCAATGGTTATGATAAGAATTAATTATCAATACAGTACGACATGTTCGAGTCCTTTGTCTCATTAACCTTTGACCTCTGTATCACCCAACATTCAGCCATGTTGTAGTCACGAACTGGACACATGGAACCATGTTGAGATAGCGATGTCGTCATTGAGCTCCAAATAACAAACAACGCACCAGTCGGTACAAACCTGTCAATCACAACGATACTTTGATTGGCTAATAGCGGACACTTATGATCTGATTTTGAAAAACTAAACTTGTTTGTAATGCGACGATATATGAAAACATAAATGTAGGAGACCTCCGATAAATTTTTGCACCAAGTAAAAATACATACATATACATTGTATATTAATTTTCATTATCGCAAAGATTGCGGGAACCATAAATCAATAAATCGACATCAGGTTGTTGGATTTGAGAAAGCACTAATTGAAACACTATACTTGTTGCAATACATTTTGGTCAATGTGAAAGATAATGATGAGTAGTTTTTTTTCTACTGCAAAATCCTTAAGTGCAAAATGATGTGATAAAGGTTTCTGCGGAGCATATGAAGTTTCATACCACTATACGATCTAGTCTTAGTTAAGATACATGGAGAATCATTCATTGCAGTATCAGGAATTTTAAGTTGATTTTTGTGTCTTCATACCCACCATATCCTGAAAGACGACAAATTTTTGCATAGGTAAGCCTATCTCAACCTTGGGTTTCAACTTTTTATCAGCTTTACATATAATTAATAAAGATCGCAAAACTTAATTGAGAATTTTAAAAATATTAACTAATTATATAAGTTTTAGCATAAATAACTATTAACTGAAGAAAAATGTGAAATCATCTTTGTTAACGTCCTTGCATGCTGATGAATTTTTTAAAACAAAGTTTGACAAAGGTAATCGAATGCAAAAGAATGATTAATAACTTGATTCCCTTCTTGTAAAATTGACACGCATTTAAACATCTTAATTATTTTCAAAAATGTCTAATCAATATGCAATAAAATGGGTTGGGCAAGAGACCGGTCACAAGTCAATAATCTATCTTATCTTATCTATCTTATTTCGACGTCAATTAGTGGACTTACCCAGGTAGCACATAACGTTTTCATAACATTATATTCTAGTTGTAGAGAGGTTTTCATAAAATGTTTCTATATAAATGTTTTCATTGCGTAATGATAACATTTTTTTAAATGTTTTATAACGTTGTAAAATAGATTACGTAGATCCAAACTAAAACATGTTTGAAAAACGTTTTAAAAACATTTTTAAAATGATATTATCAACATTGTTAACTTTCTATAACATTACTAAAACATTGTTATCAACATTAGATATGACTAATCAGAAACATTTTCAAAATTATTTTAAAAACGTTACAAAAAGGATTGTTTTAACATTATTTGTTTGTTTTTTATTTCTTTTGATATGACAATAATCTTTTTCAAAATGTCTGTCTATGTGCTCTTACATAATAAATTTTCGTTCATGATTTGTTACTACATAACTTGTTTGGAACATTTTTCAGAAATGTTAATAAAACGTTTGGATAACATTTTTTTAAAATATTTTTTTCTGTGAAAAAAAAAATCAAATTTACAAACTAGAAAAATACAAAATTGTTGTTCACTTGGAATTAATTAATGATTATGCTGATCGAGTTTCCGATTTCCTCCTCAATTGAACTTGTCTCAGATATATGATGTGCGTTTTTCGGAGGGTTTTCTCTGTGCCGCTTCTCATTCCGGAAATTTAAGGTCCATTAGGGTTTGGGTTTATTGGGAAGCGGTAGACAACTTCCTTTCTCGAACAATCCTTAGAAAGTGGTAGCGTGGTCTATTTTCAAACGGTTTTATTTCATTATATGCGGTAAGATTATATCTTGTGTCTATTTTGTCTATTTTTGTTAATTAAGAGGGGGCAGCCATCAGGAAGCCCCTGCATTTAAATCACCAGATATGCCAAATAAAATTTTAAAAATATCATCGGAGGTCCATGAATGTAGGTCCCCTAATAAGTCGCTTGGTAAAGCTTTGTTATATAGTCATTAAATTTATTATAACATACATATGAATGACTTCTATTTCATCGTAAGATTTTAAATTATATACCTTATTTTCCGAGGATAATGCACATTAAGGCATGCCGCATTCGTGGGTCCGTAGAGAGGGGGGGGGGGGGGGGGGGGGGAGGGGTCTGTAAGTCTGCAGGTCTGTAGCTCCGGTCTAAAAAAATTCGGATGGACGACCTGGAAGCTACAGTGCCTCCAATAGTAAAAACCTGCGATTTACGGCGCACAAAAAAACGGCGCTAGCTTTGGACTGATTAACCTTATTTCCACACAAATTCTGTGAAAACAATTAGTACCATTAAATTTTTCAAGAAATTTACTACTGATAATGTCACTTTACTTGCCTCTGATATTCTTTTAAACACCATCACCAGCCCCGTAAAGTGAAGTGGTGGAGTTTGTTTTTATGGGAAAATGGCGAAATGGCGACTCTCGATCTCGACGTAAATTAATATGCTTCAATTTTCTAGGTCGGTTAGCACGTTTAAGAGAAAGTCTGAGGCAAGTAAAGTGACGATATCAGTAGTAAATTTCCTGAAAAAATTAATGTTATTTATTTATTTACGTAAGAGAAACCAAAGGAAAAGAAACAGAAAACAACAACAACAAATTACAAGACACGTAACGTTTAGACCTATGCGATTGTTCCGGTGGATTTCTGTTCAGATAAAGACCGAAAATAATCGCCGACATATTGAAAGGCTTGATCAAAACACTAACGATTTCTTTTTCTTTTTTTTTTTTTTTTTATTAAAATTAAGTCAATTTGTAACTGTAATATGTGATCGAATACGTAGTTTGATCAGTTTAAATAGCGCGTAGAATGATAACGGTAGAACAGATATTGTCTTCCGTAATCTTTTCTCACTAATACTATTCAACGAAATCAAATCTAAAGGGCTGATGAAAACAATTGACTTGAACCTTCTCAAAAAGAACAATATGTAGTTTTATATTTTGTGTAATTAAAATTTGATTTTTTTTATAATACATGTTTGTGATGTACATGTACATGTCACAGTGTAGGAACGGACCCGTACAGCTTTGGGTAGCGCTGTTTGTCGAAGCGAGAGAACAAGTAGCGCTACGTACAGTATTTTGATCGTAAATGGAAAATACGTAAATAACTAATGTCTGGAGGGACAGTATCTCGATTTTTATACGGTAGTAAAGTAGAATGAGTTTATACTCGTCATATCAATCTTAAAATCTGAAAATTTCTCTTTGGAAAAATATTTTATTGGATCAAAACAGTGCAAATATTCCATCAGAAATTGAATCAAACTTTCTAGAGAAGTGGTTCTCATTTTTTTGACAAAAAAATATTGTTTCTTGTTGTGAAAAAATTTCCCCAATATGGTATCTCTCAGACAAAAAAAAAAAACTACACATATGAAGGAAGCAATGCAATCTTAGAATTTGAAGGGTTTTTTTTTTACCATGCTTCGTAATGTTTACCTGTACGAGTAGCTCTTTTAAGTGTGTACGGGTAAGTTTGATTTGCAGATGAACATCTGTACGCGTAGCTCCGAACATTACAATGAGCTAAGATATTTCTGTTTACGGAATCAACGTTTGTAAGGTTCGTTTTCAAAAAAATAGGTTAAGAATTAAGAATTTTCAATTAAGAAAAAAATCGGTCACAGATAAATGTGTAAAAAAACCACAAAGCCATTTATTTGTAAAATGTTATTTTCCGCGCTTGCGCGGGATATCATCTAGTGATTTTTATATTACGGATTTTGATATCAATTGCGTTTACTGCAAGTATATTTTATATAAAGTTTCTGGTCCGCTTGTCAATATAAATTTAATACATGTATCTAAATACTTGTACTAGTACTCCGCTTTTAAATCTCATTAATCAAAAACCTATATATTTGTCTTCAGTTTAGCACTCTTATGCATATGACAGCTATGTAAAGGGATTTGCAAGGCCGATTAAAAAACTACTAATTACAAAAATAATCGCAGCAAAAATATTTGTTTTTTCTATCATTGAATTTTCTTTTTGAAAGAGTCCATTCATACAATGGTCATTCTATTGAGTTAACTTACCATTCGAAACCAATGCTTAATCACAGAACTACGTGTACATTAAAATTCTAAATAAATGCTTAAAATTGCGCTACGCGTACAGTATGAAGTAATGACAGTTCATGATATTCTGAGGATGTTTTCGACTTTTATTTGCAATGACATCAAACTCCAGGTCAGATTACTCTCTTGAGAAATATATCTACCTCTCTATGTCCTTTATTCAGTCGTAATGATTGTATTTCGTAGATAATAATCATTTCAATTTCTGTACACTTCCGTTCCTACACTGCATGTTGTATATTCATTTTCATAGGGCGTAGAATTAGTGGATCGGTAGATAAAGTTCCTTCCGTGATCTTGTCTGAAAGTTTTTGATTTCATCTTTATCAGACACTTTACACATTTTGTTTAGACATCATTTGTTTGAAGAAACTAAAAGAGAGAGAGAGAGAGAGAGAGTACATTTCACTTGTAATTCACTCATATGAGACATTGTTTTTAATTTAGGTTCCATATATAAATAACCCTTTTATCGTTGGACACATTGTGATAAAATCCAAATAAGCAGTTTCAGTCAGAGTTGACGTGTTGCACCTGTCAATCAAATTAGCATTCGAGCTGCGCCACGTGCTCCTTCCATGATAAAGTTTTTCAAGTCCGAAGAAAATAGAAATATGTTTAACAATTAAGTATTTTACAGTGTTTTAATGTATAATATGGTTCTTGCACACTGCGTGTGTTTAAGCTGATTTGTATACTACATTGTTTAAACAGAAAGCTACACGTGTAAAACACAACACACCCACCCACCCACCCAATCTCTCTCTCTCTCTCTCTCTCTCTCTCTCTCTCTCTCTCTCTCTCTCTCTGAGTGTTTATGTGTGATGTATGTGCAAACAATATTGTGAAACATGAACAGATCCAATTTGTTTACGTCTTTCAAGTCCAGTCCATTTCATTGAATGACATTGATTTAATTGATGTTGCTTATGAAACTTGCGGACAGTCGAGGACCCCCCCCCCCCTCTTGTGATCTGCGGTTCACAAGCCCGAAACACATGCATAGATATGTTTTTACAACACAGATTAACAGCAAATCGGCATTTTCTCACGTAAATATGCATGACATGGCGTTTAAAATTTCGACGTCTTGCTAAAAACGGAACAGTTTTCAGCGGGAATTTCATGATGTATATTTTTAAGTCACACATATAAGTTATATATCATTGGATTTGATAAATTCAAGGCTTTTTAAAATGTTTTGTGCCGTGCACATTTGAAACACGGCATATTTCTGCCAGTAACGGCCCTTGTTCTTCTTCCTGTGTATGTCACATGCATTACGTTTCTAAATTGAATCGGACAACTTCAGCTATTCTTGGTCATTACTTTTTGCGAATTTGCTTAAATTTATAGTTTCATGAGTATTTGAATTCAGTCAATCATTCTTTCAATATAATTGAACGAGATACATATATTGCACTTTATTTTATATTTAATTTCAATCATTTCAACAATGAAATTCACAAAAATTAATTGTTGTTCAAGTAATATTGAATATATTTGATGAAACCACAGTATTTGATGCTTAACATGTTCATTCTTAACATTTCATATTGTTATTTAAACATTCATTTGATAGATAACTAATTCTTATCAGTGCTGTTTGCAGGGTTTTATAGAAAACTATACCATTTGAGACCATAAATGAGAAGTTCTGGATCAGGATGTTTTGTGATTTGCCTCTAACCAAACCAACAATTTAACTGAAAGTATGTACTTACACATGTACTGATATAACTTATGTTTGTTGTCATAGCAGTAGTTGATGTACCAATAGTATGACCACATGTACTAATGCTATGTAAGCAAGTAAGTAAATCATTTATTATAGTAACCTATGTACCTCATACAATGAGGAATATACATTTTCACAAATCAAACACCCGGCCCATTGGAACTATAAGTCAGTTATATGTAACACTAATTAATAATTTTTAAGTGCATGCGCGAAAATTTAATTTGTCTAATATTTTATATGCAAATTATACAAAATTTGCTGTTTGTCTTGGAAAATTATGTCAAATGAGAGTTCGAAATAGGTTGTCTTGAGTTGAATAAGAAGTGTTTGGAAAGTTGATAAAGTTCACTTCTGAGATTGTTAATATATTATGTACATTTTAGAGGAATGTGGGAATTTGTCCTCTATTTCATCCAAGTTACAGAATTTGCATTTGCATGTACGCTCTAGCCTCAGTTTCAGGTCCCCCCACCCCCCGAAATCATTCGGTCTCTATCCTCAGCGGTTGTACCCCCATACTGAAACTGTGCCATCATTGATCTTATATGTTTAGGAATGTTCATTCAACTTCATTGATATGTAATTTTCTAGGTAGGTATCCCCTAATAATGAGTTGGTATGTATTTGTTTCAGAAAAAGGTAGCCGAAGACCATAGGCCAATGAATTTTCAACAGATTCAGACGAAACTTGTTATCACAGCATTCCAAGGAAAAGCCCCATCGTATATTAGTGAACTAATTAAATTTGAGCCATACATATTCGCGTAGCCTTCGTTCTGAATCATCAAATCTTTAAGTTGTTCCGTCAACAAGGACTGTGACATTTAAGCATTGAATGCTTATTTTGGGATATCGTTGGTCCTATAACACACCAGGCCGTGCAGACAAATTGAATACCGCGCATTCATATGGGAATGGACGATTCAACGAAACTGCATCTACCTTATGTAACTCTCTTTTTGAGTAATAGGAATTTTTTAGAAAAAGCTTCAAGCCTTTCTTTTTAAAAAGGACTATGACTTGTAAAAAACTTTTTATTTAATTGTGGAAACTGCATTTTAAATATTTATCCTATTTATTTATCTGTAATAAGTACTTTTATTGATATTATGGACACTGGAATTTTAATATATTTATCTCATGATTTCATATATGACTGCTGTAATTTTTAAAAATTTTATTTGTTTTACATATGTTTGTACAGCGCCTTAGAGTTTAATATATGGGGCGCTCTATAAATGTTTAATAATAATAATAATCATTGTTTGGAAATGTCAATTAAATACATTTATTGGTCTTCTAATACAATTCTTGTTTTATTTTGTCAGAACAGTATGTAAAGATATTTAAAAACGTTACGGTAGCGTTAAAAAAACCATACAAAATTACCTTAGCTTAACATTTTAAAGAATGTTTTTTCAACGTTTTAAAAACGTAAATCAGAATGTTAATATTTATGTAATATTAATGTTATAAAAACACCATTTTAAATAACGTTATTACAGCGTTAAAAAAAACATACAAATTCTCGTAATTTTAACGTTATATTTTACGTTTTTGTATCATTTAGATAACGTTTACATAACGTTTTATAACGTTGTTGTGCTAACTGGGATAGTTTCTCTTTTTAAGTAAAGTGGCTTAATATCTACTGTTCTTGTTACATTAATACAAAAAGTAATGAAACATAACACCTGTAAACGATTATTGTTTGCCTCCGACTAAAATGACGCTCTATCATTGGATAAAACGCGTCACGTGATTGCCGTCTACAGAGATTTAAACGACGAGTGACAAAATGAAGGCGGCAACATGGCAGCAGTGGATTTCTTTTCGGTATAAAAATAATTAAAGGTTTTAGTTTTCGACGTAACAAAACACTTCTTAAGTTTGTTATTGACTGTCTACGAAAATTTGATTGTTAAAGTCAATAGCAGGTGGTGGCCCCGTACCCCTCTCTCTCTCTCTCTCTCTCTCTCTCTCTCTCTCTCTCTCTCTCTCTCAGCTCTGCACCTAATAATAAGGAGGGGCATCATACATGTGATTTGAAGGCGGAGGAGGGGGTGGCATGCCATATCTGGCATAATAATTATGGTAAAATTCATCATAAGCATGTGGATCAAACATTCAAAAACACAATGAAATTTCGCGGTATCGCCGCTTTTTTCTTATAATTTTCTAGATAGTATTTTTGTTTAACCCTGTCTCTTGGTGAATGTGAAATATGGTCATCGCTAGCAAAAGATGCTTCTCACTTCTCCTCTCCTATCTGAATAACCATCAGAGACTCATCGTTAACCCTGGGTAGCGAAAATGACCCGTGAACACGCCCGAATCACATTCATAACATAATTTGATTTGATACGATTTTTTTAAAAATTTCTTTTATTACTTATTTATTTAATTTATTTATCAAAAAGAAACAGACGGACGAGGCGAATATTGAGTATCCTGAAAAAAATTCTGGGTATGTGATGAAAATCTGTCGTTTAATCATAAATCATCTTCAGATTATTTTATAGATTAATAACTTAAAATTGTTACCTTGCAATGAGATAAGGAAAGCAAATGGCAGAAACTCCATCTTGTTGCAAAGAATAAGTGTTTGTCCGCCTAAAAGATCATTTCTTGTGCAAAAACTTCTTGCCTTGCAATTAGAACAAAAAGTAATTTCTCATAAGTCCTTATTGAGCATTCTATTTAAAAAAAAAAAAACAAAACAAAACAAAACAAAAAAAAACCCACATTGAGATAAAATTTAATGGAACGTGTTAAACACCACAGACTTGAAACCGGGGGGGGGGGGGGGGGGGGGGGGTGAGGCTAAACTTATCTCGGTAGAAATTCGAATCGCTGAATTGGGAATCAACTCGTCTGCTATTTGGGTAGAATGTTTTACAAAGTAACAATCCTAACAATCCTAAAGAAAGAGAGATGTATATTATTTAACAATGCAATCCATCAACCTAACCAATGTCTCTTGATAATTTGTTTGTCACTATTGCTATTCTGAAACCTGAAACGTTTTTCTTGGTAAAACTAAAAATACACACACAGACAGGAAACTTCTTTGTATACTGTATACACATTGTGATTTCTAAATCAAAGGCCGATAAGCTTAAAAATCTCATAGTTGTGTTGTTAATGAATTTTTTTTACCAAATTTGATTGCATTTCATTTAAAACAAAAGTAAATATATTTGTTTGAAAATCTCTTGGTCTACTTAACAATGAAATGCGCTGTTTATTACGTATAATTCCATACAAGAAAAATTGAACATTTTTTTATCAATGTTATTAAAAAAATGTTGGTATATGCAATGCAAATTAACTTAACCGGTTTGTTTGATAAATAAAAATTGCAACTAAACGACAGTGCTAATAATGAATAATGTTGATATTGCATCTTTTCAATATATTAGATCATATTTCAAACGTTAATACTACATATATTTATACCTAAAAGGTTAACATCAATACGGCCTGTGGCAAAAGACAATGTGTTCGATAGATATAGTCTAATAATACATGTACTATATATGAATGTAAACGTTTATTTATAACAGAAATAAATGCATGTGCAACATCTCCAGATGGTAATTAAGGGGGCTCGATGGTCGTGACCATTTTAAAACTATTTTAATCTCCTCAAGAAGAAGAGCTCTGCATAAATATATAGGAGAACTATATATGAAATGAGTCAAATTTGGCCCCATACTTCACAATTTTTAAAAGTTTTTCGGGTACATTAAATTGTTATGATATTTTTGAGAATAGTTGATATGATGTATGCTTTTCACCTATTTATTCGATTTATTACACCCACTGGCAGTATATGACGTCAGAAGTGCCGTTATTTTTGTAATTCAATCAAAATCAGTCAAAAATTGACATTTGTCTTATCTTTTTTGAATGGGAAATATAGAGCGACGCTTTGAACAAGAACAAACATTTTTTTGTCACTTATAAGTCTTGAATAGTTGTATCTTTGATGAAAATATTTTGTTTGTTCAAGCAACCGCTAAATGTTTTCTGAGAGAAAAACTGCTTGAAAGCTAAAAATGCGAAAATGGCGGGAAAAGTTAAACTTTTTAATGTCATAGTTCAAAATTGTGGACATTTGGATCAAAATGAAAATCATGAAAAAACTTTAAATGTATATTCGTACAAAGGAAGCAAAGAATTACAGTAAATTGACAATGTTCATTTTAGGGGCCATATGATATATCATATATATTCCTTTTAAAGCTAAACATATCTGGGATTTTTTTTTACTTAATGATGACAGGTGAATGCTAAAAGTATCATATTAAAAATTTTAAGGGCAAATCTGATGAATAATTTGTTGACCCTCCAGCCTCCTTAAGATGTACACATCAACGAGACAGAAAAGTGAGTTATTTGTGTGATCCACATAATGATTTTGTTCCGCCATAAGGAAGATTTTCCTCCAAACGAACAAATTGGTGTAAAGAAACTTTGTTTTCTACAGCTGAAAATATATCTCGCTCTTGATCATGTAGAGTTTAATACGTCACATACCCATTATACACGATAGTTTGCAATAAGCAAATTATATTTTAGAGTAGAATTCTCTTTCACATGAGAGTGGGGACAAAACAGCTGTTTGTTCCCAAACCACAATGTCTAATTTATGATTCCTCGTATTTTATTGAAGTGAAATTTATTTATAGCAGATATAAACGGAAGGCTATTTTTAGTTCATGTGATATTCTCTCACTGCACCAGACTGGAAAAGGGAAACGGTGCAAATTAGTATTACTCATTCAGTGCAAGATAAAAATGAATTTAAATTAAAGAAATGTTGAATGACAATTAGTTTCTACCTGAAGTCTAAACAAAAACATAATAATTCCACTGAATGGTCTTGAGGACCATTTTTTAAAAGGTTAATTGCATATATAAAAATAAGAGATGCAAAGAGGAACAAAACGAAGGAAAAACAAAATAATTCATCCTAATCCCTCAACAAATTTTCATTTACAAGGCTATTTAACAATGAGTTGTGACGCGTATCTATCCAAAAATAAATAAAAAAGAATAACGAAAGATAGAAATGTATGTAAATGGGAGGAATAAATCTTTATACTTTTATCATTTATTCTAAATAAACTAATGAAAAAAAATGTAGTCTATCATTTGTTTTGTCAAATGTAGAAACAAACTTGCTGGGCACATGTATATCAATTTGAAGATACAAGGCAATAACCCTGTTATTATGTAAGATCAACCCTAGCTCCACTCTTTTGACAAAGTGTTAAAATCATAGGAATTTCACTTGTAGGTCAAATTTTAAGATATCAGGCGAAACCATACAGTATGCTCCCACCAATCCTCTTTCAAATCAGATGCATTGAGTATTTTATATTAAAAGACATCTAGCCCTTATAGAAATAAAGAGCCAATAAAAATATTCAAATTTAAGCCCACTATCTTACATAAAACAATTACAGGACAAAAAAAAAATACCGATGAAAGCGAACGTCTTCTATAAAGTAACACAATCCAACACATTCTTACTGTATGATGCATAGTATAGAAAAAACAAAGAAAATTGTGTCAGAGATGCATATAATCACACTGTCGCAATGAACGTAGATTCAATTCATAACTGTCACAAGTTTTGACAGGATCAACGTAATTTATTCCTAATGGTAATTAAGTGTAATAATCACCGCTTTTGAACAGGAAAAATTCCAATTACACCGCGAAACATGCAGGAAACGGGATTTTCGGACGCACGCGTACATCTGGGGCTGCATGCATGGAGGGACGTGCGGTCGGCACATTCGTTTTAACCCTGTCGCTTGAAAATTAATACAATTATTGACATTGCAGACACGATTTGATCTGGTATTAATTAATTAATCTAAGCGAATGGAAAATCACGCGCTTTGTTTTGGATTAATTTCAAAGTGTTAATGTACTCTGTCAATAATTGATTATGTATTTTTGTATAATATATTAATTATTTACAAAAAGACTCCACATATTATTGATTGTTGAACTCATCCCTATTATATACATATATACATGCCGATCAAGGTATAAAATCCACATCTTAAGACATACTTTATATCATTATATGTTTGTGATATAAACCGCTTGAACAGCGCATCTTAAAAAAAAAATAGCTTTCATAGACTTCAAGTATTCAGAATTCTTTATTTACAGCCATAGAGTATTTTTTATTTAAGAAATCCGACTACAGTACTTTTTAAAGCCATCGAAAAAAAACCCGAATCACGATATATCGAACTAATTATGAAGCTCTGTTCGTCTGCGTTTGAAAATACACATTCCAAACTGCTTTCAAATGCATTGTTCAGCTAAAAAAAAAGTCAACGTTAAATCGAATACCTGTAAAAGAATGTTTACATCGTTCATTGATGTCTTTTTGAATACCTTGAATTTGATTTTGCATGAATGATTTCATGATCGATCAAAGTCTAACTACATTGAGAGCATGAGGTCAAATTAATGGCGTCAGACTTCCAAAAAGCTGTAGCAATCTTTGCATATATGTAGAATTTGCTGAAACATTTACATCTACTTCTAACGTGATGGCCGAACATATATCAATGAATGAAAAAAGATGATTAAAACAGAGCTGTTATATATATAGTATAAACATTAAAGCGCTCTCTTTCACCAGCGTTTCAAATGGGCTATAAAAGTAGCGATCATTGCAGAAACTCCTGACGCGGGTCGTGTATTTTTTTGCTCTCTATCTTCAAAAGGGAAAGAAAGCAACAATGATGTAAAAAAAAACCCACCACCTATAAGAACCAAAACGCGTGTCATCAGTCGGTGCAGTTCGTTCATTAATCAGTGCTGCTAAAACTACAATCTGAATGGCTACCAAGGAAAAATAATATTTTTATTATAATATAATAATAATAATAATAATAATAATAACAAGAGGCCCATGGGCCACATCGCTCACCTGAGCAACAACAGACATAATAAAATCAGCTTTATAGAGTCATATACAAAATATCTGAACAATGTCGTATAATAGATCCTGTATAAAAAAAAATTCCCCTGCATATTCTTATGTTTATCATTGACCCCCTTTGTAACAGAATGATTTTACAGTCATATCACATATTGAGCATTGCAGTTGTCGAGAAGATGATCAGACCTAAACAACTGTTTATATATGGACTATAAACCTACATCAAACTTTGAATCCCTTTTGAGGTCCAAGAATTGTCCAGGGGCCAGAGTCTAAACAATTTTAAAGAATCAACAATATGTCAAAATGTATGCATACAAGTAAATCCATATATAAAAACCATTTGAATTTTTGTGAACAATTTAAATGTTTTCCTTTGAAAAATTGGAACCTCCTCCCCCCCCCCCCCCCCCCCCCCCATGTGGCCCAACCCTACTCCTGAAGAATATGATTTTGACAAATTTTAATCTAGACTATTTGAAGACTGAACGACTAAAGCTTTTCTAGACAATTTGTGTTTTAGAAAGTTTTTCCCTATATATAATTTGACAACCAACCCCCCTCAAATTGTGGCCCCACCCTACCCACAGGGATCATAATCTGAATAATTTGAATTTTCCCTACCTGAGGATGCTTCCAGACAAGTTGCTGCTTTTCTGCCAAATTTGTTTCTGAGAAGAAGATTTTTCAAGATTTTCCTCTATATATTCCTATGTAAAAATTCGACCCCCCCCCCCATTGTGGCCCCATCCTACCCCCAGGATTCATGATTTGAAAAAACTTAAATCTACATTACCTGAGGATGCTTCCACACAAGTTACAGTTTTTCTGGCTGATCAGTTTCAGAGAAGAAGATTTTTAAAGAATGACTCTATATATTCCTATGTAAAATTTGACCTCCCCATTGTGGCCCCACCCTACCCACGGGTATCATGATTTGAACAAAGTTGATTCTACACTACCTGAGGATGCTTCCACACAAGTTTCAGCTTTTCTGGCCTAATGGTTTTTGAGAAGAAGATTTTTAAAGATTTACTCTATATATTCCTATGTAAAACATTTGATCCCCCACTGTGGCCCCATCCTACCCCCAGAGATCACGATTTGAACAAACTTGAATCTACACTACCTGAGGATGCTTCCACACAAGTTTCAGCTTTTCTGGCCTAATGGTTTTTGAGAAGAAGATTTTTAAAGATTTACTCTTTATATTCCTATGTAAAAATTCAACCCCCCATTGTGGCCCCACCCTATCCACGGGGATCATGATTTGAACAAACTTGAATCTGCACTACCTGAGGATGCTTCCACACAAGTTTCAGCTTTTCTGGTCAAATGGCTTATAAGAAGAAGATTTTTAAAGATTTACTCTATATATTCCTATGTAAAAATTCAACCCCCCATTGTGGCCCCACCCTACATCCGGGCATCATGATTTGAAAAAACTTGAATGTACACTACCTGAGGATGCTTCCACACAAGTTTCAGCTTTCCTGGCTGATCAGTTTTTGAGAAGAAGATTTTTAAAGATTTACTCTATATATTCCTGTGTAAAAAATTCGACCCCCCCCCCATTGTGGCCCCACCGTACCCCCAGGGATCACGATTTGAACAAACTTGAATCTACATTACCTGAGGATGCTTCCACACAAGTTTCAGCTTTTCTGGCCGAATGGTTTTTGAGAAGATTTTTAAAGATTTACTCTATATATTCCTATGTAAAAATTCGAACCCCATTGTGGCCCCACCCATTCCCCCGGGGATCATGATTTGAACAAACTTGAATCTACACTACCTGAGGATGCTTCCACACAAGTTTCAGCTTTTCTGGCAAAATGGTTTTTGAGAAGATTTTTGAAAAATACCAACAAATTTTCAATGATTTTTAATTATCTCCCATTGAAAGATGGTGCGGCCCTTCATTTTAACAAACTTGAATCCCCTTCACCTAAAGATGCTTTGTGTCAAGCTTGGTTGAAATCGGCCCAGTGGTTCTGGAGAAGAAGTCGAAAATGTAAAAAGTTTACGGACAGACAGACAGACAGACGCCGGACTAAAAGTGATCAGAAAAGCTCACTTGAGCTTTCAGCTCAGGTGAGCTAATAATATATAAAATATATATAAGGCACGATAAGTCACAATCAACATTACTTATTTTATATGTTGAAGAAACGATGAACAATAAACAAGAAAACTCATTTTTTTGATTTCAGATTTTATGTCTAATTGGCGGAGGAATTTTTTTCGTTGAATAGTCGGTCTGTTGGTCGCAGGCTAATTACACGTAAAGATTGTTATTGATCAAAATATATAGATCCGGTTTTTTTATCATAGATTTGTGACTTCCTACTATTTTTTCAGGAAATACAAGAGAAAATACTAAGTGGATTTAAACTGTTCGTGAAGATGTGGCATGGGCGAGCACAGTCCATGTATATTGAACTATGAGTAAGGACAAAACAACAACTTTACCTACACTTTATTTTGGTCTTCATCAATACATTGCATGTATCAATTATAACACACAATATTGAACGGAGTATCACTGTGCGTGCAAAATATGAGTCTGAACTTATTTAAATAAATGGGAATATTTTGCATACATATATATAAGTAACAGCAGTCAAGGGGAAATGGTTTGTAAAACATATATATGTGTATATACGCTGTACAAGTTCAACAAACAACGATGATGACGCAACAAGGCAATATAATTATGTATAAGCTCTCAAGAAGCAGAAGAAATTGATAACTTGAAATACACCACAATGAACATGTACAATAACTGCGTCTTACATGTAATAATATACTGTCTATAGTATAGTTAATCAATTAAACACAAAACTCGGTGAATAAATGATGATAATAAGCATATTTTTTTTAATTTTTCTTATTAATGCCCTCGAAATCATTTCAAGAAATAATATCAGTTATTATACACTGGCCCAAAGTAAGAAAGACATGATTTTAAACATTAGAAGAAAAATATTTAGGGGTTTATAAGGAAGGCTATTATGTAAAAAATTCTCCAATATGGAGGGAGCTATTATAATACATGTACCAGAACTTCGAAGCGTGGCTTGAAACAATGTACAGTATATCATACCTTTTTTTTCCTTTTACTTCGTAAATATGAAAGGGAAAATCAAACGAAGCTAATCAATAGACCAACTCCTATATCAGCTGTTAATGACCATATGTTAAATGCTATGCATAAAATGAATTTGCCATGCTCATCTTGCATCCAACTAAAAATTTCAATCACTTTTAGATTTATTATATTACAACATACATTAACCAATCCATGGAGGCATCTTTCCATGGCGGGCAAAGAAAAAGCATTTCCGGTTCCGTATTAAAAGGATGTAAAACATTGATGCAGTGCAATAATGAAATATAAAGAAAAACTGTTTATATACACACATTGTCCTTTTATTTTTGTTGTACATTTATTACATTAGTTTTTTTTTTTATTATTATTATATATGATACTGTAGGAATGGGGAAAAAATGATGTTCAATGTCGTAATGAATGACACTTGATAAAGCAAACAAAACATTCATACCAATAGAAATAAATTAATTCTTACATTTCCACATTGAAATGAAGCCAAACCGAATACTTTATTGTCATATAAGAAAGAAAAAATGGAAGACAGAAAAGTAACTACAGTGTATCACAAAACCTAAGTTTCAAAGTTTATATCCAAATTAACTACGTAATGCATGTAGAATGTTGGTAGGTCTTGAATACCTAACTCCAGAGTGAGACTTGTGATAAGCTAAAAATGAAAAGCTGATTTTTTTGTTTAAAATCAACATATTTTTGTTGTTGACTGATCAGTTAAATGTATGATGAACTACAGTACTTTCAAAATACTGAGCATGATCGAGTGTTGGTTGAACAATTAATGGAAGTTGACTGCCCCAAAAGTTTACTCTACTCTTGATACACCAATAAAACAGTTTTGTTGAAGTTTTGAGAAAATAAAGGTGTTTATTATATTGCAAGTTTATCTGTTTCATTTTCACCTTGAATTATTTATCAGTGTATGACGTATCAGGAGTCCTTAAAATGGCCATCAAAAAAGAATATGTAGATTTTCCCCAGCAAAATTATATATAAGCATGAATTAAAGGAAAAACTTTGAAAATGATAACATTGGATTTGTACACGACGATGGCAGTTTGCTCATAGCTAGATAATCTAAATTTGGAAATTGAAGGCAAGGTGCTCCATGAATATGACACGTTTACTCTCAGTAATAATATGAAAACAGTACAAGGCTGAACTGATTAAACAAAAATATCTGGAGAATATCCAATTCCATTTTTTTCCTTTTCTTTTCAAATTTGATTTCCTTTGATCCTATATATAGATATATCACTTTTTTTTTTTTAAATAACAACCAGTTTTAATGAAATCTGTGCCAAGATAACCTAAATACATCAGGAGATGGCTCAAATAGGCAGATTGCCTGCTGCATAATAAAATATTGTTTAAATGAAAATACATCACACACTCGCCTCATGAGACATTTAATCAAATGTTTTATATTTAAAATGAAAATTGCATTTAAAAATGAGGAACTAAAATATTTTCCTGCACCACCACTACAGATTTATTAATAATTATCAATGAAATATTTTTTACATTTTTCTCCATACATCCTTATCTTTTTTTTTTTTTTAACCCAAGCTATTCATGTTAAGGTTTAATGGTCCTGAACAAAATTTCTGTTGACCATTGCAATGCATGTACAAATACTTCCATATGTCATATACAGAAATCAGTGTGTTAAGTTTGTTCAGCAAGAAATTTCAGTCAAAGTTGATTTGCAGGAGTTTAAAATTGAATTATTTCAAAATATTACTGGTAGTTATCTGTTTTAAAAAGTGGGCGTAATCAGGTTTATAAAAGTTAGATGTGTTTGTTTTAAACATTAAAAAAATAGTACACCACTAAATACCCAAGAAATATTTTAGTATAGTACTGTACAGCTGCAAAACTGTAGCTCCACGGGAAATTCGGAGCGACGGACCAGTCTGTCAACCCAAATTTCCCTTTAATAAAGCTCTAGTTCTGCAGCTAAGTAAGGACTTTAAATACCATTCAATGGAATCCAGCTATCATGTGGCTTCATATCAATTTTTAAATATTTAAGTTGTAACTTGATAATAAACCATTGTGATCATGGTGATGTCTTACCCATACATGTGGTGATATAAATTGGGTTTTCTAAATACATGCTTGTATAAGTTTGACAACTAAATTTTTTGAATAAAATCTTGCAACTACACTTTCTCTGCTTGAAAGCCTCTAATGATGTTTTTCCTTGGTAACTCACTGGCCTTATCAATGTTGTTTTTACCAATACCGGACATTACACAATATATGCAACCATATTTTTTTTTTTTAACTAAAATGTTATCACATTAAATATTCAACCATATTTTTTTCACTAGAATCTTTTCAGATGCAACTTTGATGAACATTGCACAATGTTAACAACCAAAGACAGTCATTTCATAAAAAAAAAATTAAATAAAAAAAAAAAAAAACCCACATAGAAATGTCCTCTTTTATCTCTGACCTTCAGATACAATCACTTCAGAGATAAAACTGTCCATCAAACAAGATGGAGCAGTTATACTCAATCTTCTTTCAATAAGGTTATTTTTTTCCACCTGTTGTGATTTACACCAAACACGCTCGTCTTTAATCACTCTTGTGCGTCATAGGTGGAAATTCGTTATCATCGTCTAGTCGTAGATGACCCAGTCCTGTCCCCTCCCCCTCCCCCGTGCTACCCTGCTCCAGTTCTTGGTATGGTTGTGATTCTGAAATATTGGAAAAGTTTGTTAATACTAGATATTACATCTTGATCGCCAAGCAACCACATATTATATCATTATCTAAATTTTTCAAAACAATACATTTGTGGATATGTTTTGGGTTTTTTTACATTCATTTGTGGATACGCTTCTTTTCAATTTCTTTCTTATTTTCAAATTATTATATCTTATTTTAATCATCTGCTATTTCTAAAACGTTTTACTGAAATCCAAACCATTTACTTAGCAGCTGTATAACTACTGGTATATTGAATTTTTAATTATGGTGATTTTTTTGTGTGTAAAGTTAGATGCAATATTTTACAACATTTTAGAAATATGATAAATGAAAGTTAAACTTTTATTGCTTGTGATGTTAAAATTTTAATTAAAAGTAGAAATTGATTACAGATTTTTCTGGAATAGCATTTCCTAATGGCTCACACCTAAAGAGAAAAGGTGTTACCCATAGAGTGTAGTTTTTCCTTTTCAGTTCTTCATAATTTATGCACATTGAATGTAAATATTTTACAAAGAATATTTCATACTATATGTGTTTTAATAGAAAAACATAAAAAAAATCACATCAAAACGGTCGTTCTTTTGCATAAATATTTTTCTTCTAAGCATGAATTCATGCTGAATTTAATCTTTTTTTTATTGAACCGTGAGATTTTTTTTTTATAAAGCTATTAAAAAAATGAACCACAGATGAAAACCTTACATAATTCATCATTTCTCATGTTCAAATTTCTATCAATTTAATGGATGTACTAAAAAATAAATCACATCTTCTAATTTTGACTGCATACTGATGAGGTCTGCGGTCTGGTTCAGCTGAGTACTTTAGTATGGGTGATGAATGGGGGTCTTCTAAAGATTAGCTTTATTCTAAAACATATTTCATACATTACATCTATTCCGTATCATCAATTGGAAAGGCATAAAATTTTGGTTACTGAAAAATAGTCTTTTAACAAAAACTTAATCAGACTGAACTGTGATGCAATTGTACACATTTTGAAAAAGGGACAGAGAATATATTCCCTCCTTTTCTTGTTACATGTACTGGAAAAAGAGTGTCTTAAACTTAGAAAAATCAACTTTAACCAGCAAACATCTTTATATTTTTCATTTTATAAGAATTGTATGGAGTTAGAAGTTCGAATTAATGTAATTCTGGTAAAGTTTGTTTAGTTCATTCAAAATAATGATTGCCATGTGCAACATATTAGATTAAGCAGCATTTTCACCTGCACACTATCAAAACTCTCCTGTAAACATTATGTTAGTTAAGCATGTTGGAAATAACCTGTATATCAAGATATTCATGAATAATTTAAAATATTAAAAATTCAGGCATGCATATAAAGGTTTCTAGGAACTCGAGAGGATACACCACCACATTAAAGAATGGAGTTAAAAAATCATTCCTTACAATGGCTGAAAATGGATGATGGAGTACATAAAATCAAACATATGACCACTACACAAATGATATTCAAAATTAGAGAAAACAAATTAAAATGCAAGCCACTGCATCTTACGTGAATCTGTGATGTTACCATGAGCTGATAATTGAGAGGGGATGGCATGGCCTAATATGTATCAAATGTGTATAGACCTTCTCTTTGCAAGTTTTTCATTTCTATTTAAAATGAAAAACAGTGAAACATATTGTGATAACAAACTTTTGGTAGCAAGCAAACATTTCTGCAAGCAAAATCTTTTCTGCAGAACTTTTTCACATCTATTAGTGTATAATCAATTCATACATGTGAATCATTACTTTCATTTCAAGCAGACATCCATGCATTACACATGTTTAATAAATATTTCACTGTATTTATTCTGTTTTTGGATATTGACCAATTTTATCACTCTGATTTTTTTATTCACCGACTTCACACCCCCCTTCCCTCCCTCCCAATTAAAAAAAAAAAACCCCCACAAAAATCCACCAAAAAACTCTATCAGGGGAAGGTCGTACCTTTGATACATATCCATGCCAGTCTCTATGCAGGAAGGTTCCAATGTCTACTCTTGTCTACATAATGCAATGAGTGCACTCGTTGTGTGCTCTCTGTAGCGGACACAAAAAAAAAAACTGGCTAAAAAGTTTCATTACCTGGGTCACACAAAATCTCATCAATTTCACAAGAAGGACTGAGTGGTTCACTGACATCCTGTGGCCCCCCTTTCTTCTTCAACACCGCCGCGTAGCTCCCAATCACATGACCTGGGGCCACACAGACGGGGGAGAGAGGTGGCGCCCCCTGCTTGCTGGACTCCCAAGCCTTACCTGGTGGGACAACTGAAGACTCGGGTTTCTTGACTGATGAAGCGTAACTGGTTCCGCTGGTTGGATGGGTCAAAGGTCGATCTGTGGGGGTCACCTCTGGCACTGGACTGTCTCCTGCTCTGCCATCCAGTCTGGCAAATAAATAAAAGAATATCAAAATAAATTTTATAAATACTTCTATGATATAAAAGAAAATAGCCAAACTCCCCCATCCCTGTAAAAAAAGCATTGGGTTTTTACTACAGAAAGAACCAAATAAGCTTTATTATAATCTTAGAAATTACTGTACTTGAAGAGCTTGACAATTGGTAAAAAATATTCATTAATCAATATCTTTTTTTAGATAATTATGACACGAAGATAGACAACTCTTAAATCATTTATGTGACTAAAAATTTCATATATATTTAATGAATCTACAGGTCTGCTGGTTACAATTGATGCATTCTTCTCTTTTATCAGAAATTTAGTTTAAAATCTACCCATTTTATGGACAATAGGTTAATACATGACATAATAAATGGAATGATGTATATTGACCAACTTTTACCTGTGTTGTCTCAACAGCATACATTCTCCTCCTTCATTTGGATCTAGGTTGTAGATGTACAAGTAACCATCTTGTGAAACAACCAGCTGTCTCGGAACTTTCTGTATCCTGTAAAAAAAAAGTTTCAAGGATCAAATCAGTAAAAGGCAACACTAAAGAAAAAATTGTTTTCAAGCAAGAAATTGAAAAAAATCAGAATTTTAAATTCTTACGTGGCTAGAGCGCAGACATTATGCATCCCTGAGTTAGGTAAGCGGGCTGTTGCAAAAGCTCGGCCCTGGTTAAACATCTCGGTCATCTGACTAGGTAAGTAGGTCGCGGAGGACTTGAGGGCCTGACCGAAGTAGCCCATCCATCCCTGCGGTTCTTGTTCAGTCGGCCTGAAGACAAAAAATAAAAGACTTGCTACATACATGATGATGTGTACAAGAGTTAACATTATCCTTGATGGTGTAAGTTGACTAATATTGAACAAAGCAAAATGCTTTATTCTGAATTTCCAAATGAAAACAGACAGCATTGCCAACATTTGTTTTCAGTGATTTTCAACATTTTTATAAGTCATAATTATCTGTAAATATCAATAGAAAATAATAATGAACTGTCTAACATAATGAAGAAAATTCATTAGAGCATTTTATTGGAAAATGCTAAGACTGGAATGTATTGTTTGGGAAACTCTGAAGGTTTCCTTATGCTATATCAATTAGAATTACCGGTATATCAACTTTAAAATGAATTTGAATCACATGATCTTATGGATAAAATCTAAAAATCTATAAACTCTGACCTGTCTTTTGGGACTTCTAATTTGAATATATGCACAGTCTCTGTGTTACTGGATGCTGACAGAAACAAGGAATCTGCACTGAAGGCCATTGAGTATATACTCACACACCTGGAAGAAAACACAGTCAATGCCTATAGTACCTATATAGTTGAATGAATCTTAACTACAAATTCTGGTGATTATAGCCTTCTGAAGTTCAGTGGGGATAAATTTCCATTGATTTATATGTCATATAGTCCATTAGCTTACAAACTCAAACGTAACAACATCATTACAATCAGATTTAACATGTATATTGTGTAAATCATTTAGCATTACATGTACTTATCCCCTAACTATAGGTGAACCACACCCAAATTTTTCTTTTCAAACAAAAATAAAATTATTCCCGATAAAATTCATGATACTACAGGATCTAATTTTAGTACATGTATCATAATAAACAAATTATTTATAAAATATCAAAGTTACTTACTGCAGATTCCATTATTAAATGTGAAATAATTTCCGCGTAAAATCGCGAGAAGCAACCCTCACGGATTTTAAAATCCCGCCATTATTTCCCAGGCAGCTTTGAACTATAGGAATTTTTTAGCAAAAAATTGGTGTTCGCGATTTTATAGAAAATGGCGAAATAAGTACTCACATAAAGTAAGGAATTTACAGTACCTTTTCACACCCCTTCGGAACTCGAACATCTTCTGTCCATCAGGTATTGAGAACACTCTTATCACTGTACCCTAAAAATGATAATAACAAATTCAACAAGCATTCTGAGAGTATTGCATAAGCAATACATGTGTCCTACCTATCGGCAATCCAAATTTTAAAAGGAATGTCATTTTATGTGCTAAATATGTTTCAAGAAAATTTGGTTAAAGATATTTCTTTAAAGGGCGAAGTCCATTAAAAAAAAGTTGTTTAAAATTAATTTTTTCATCTGTTGATCAATCTGAACAAAACTCAAACTTGATCTGTAGTATCTGAACAAAACTCATACTTGATCTGTAGTTTCTCATTATAAAGCTACAACACAAGTTTTAAATCAATTCTCTAAACCATAACAAAAAAAAGTCCCAAAAACTGAAGTTGGGACAGAATGACCAACAAACAGACGGAAAGTCAGCGATAAAGACTATAGTCCCCTCCAATTCACAGGTAGGGGACTAATAATATCATTAGCTTTGAAGACAAACTTCAATTTTACATGAGTACTGGGGTTAGCATCAGTTTGTTCAATGAAGACAAAGAAAATACTTGACTATATTGTTTTTCCACAAATTCTTTTTATTTTCTCTGTCTTACCTTTTCGGAAGCTGTGGCTAGTTTGGTTCCTTGAGCATTGAATGCAAGTGAGGCCAGGGGATTATCATGGGCAGGGATCATGGCCACAGCTCTCTGCAATGAGCAACCAACAAGAATGTGTAAAAACGAAATGAAATTATTTTGATAGGTCTGTCTGGGATAATATACAGTAATATGAATGTACAGGATGAAGTGATAATGAAAGTGTTTTACATTGATAACTGCACATACAAATTTCTATAAAACCTGTGTGTTATTTTTTCAAATCATAATTCAGACAATATACGTATTATATACAAATACATATAATATATTATTGTTTTCATAATTTATCTACATATATCTTGCAGAGGATATAAATAATATTTCAATAATGTATGGCTAGATTTGCTATATATCTTTAAACAAAATACGATATAGTTGATATTATACACAACAGATATTTCTTTCCACAAATCTCCATTGATTCACTAACAAAATGATAAAAACTGTATAATCATATATTACACGCTTTGTAAGAAATAATACTGAGAACAAAATACATCTTATCATTTGTCATCTGAGAACAAAGTGAAATCAGTTATGTAAAAGTGGATATTTCCACTTTTTGTTAATTATATGAATCCAAGATGAAAACAACTTTACATGTGAGAATTTTTTCACAACATAAAATAGCTTTCTCTAAATTTTTAAAGGTAAGTGAGCTGGTGGGTGGATCCATGTAAGTATACAAATTATTTCTTCGTGTATATGTAGTGCTGAAGTTTCCATGTTTACAGTACCTGAATGAAGATAACCTTACAGATAATAAAACCTTACCAGATTGATTGTGTCAAAAATCTGCACTTCTCCAATCTGGTTACTGCCAGGGTAGGCCAGAAAGCAGTTGTCATTGTTGATAGACAGGGCACACAGTCCGTGGGGGTTAGGGGGCGTGTCCCGAATCGTGTGCAAGACCTTCATGTCTCGTATGTTGTGAATGTATAAACTCTCCTCTAAACATACTATCAGCCGCTGTTTAAAAGAAAAAAAATCCAATTTGATACAAAAATACCCCAATAATATAAACTAAGATAATAGCAACTGGACAAAATTAAAATGCATATGTACATGTCTTCCAATTCCAGTATCATTGGGTTTTTTTTTCCTAATGCAACAGGTAAACAGGTAATGAAAAATCAAGTTTCAACTTGGACTTGAACCAAAGAACCTCTAATATACTGTGTCTGCATTTTAAGTTCTAACCACTGACCTATGGAGTATGGATACCCTATATATAAGACCCAGTACAAACTGATTTTCTCACACATACATTTATCAGTCTGGTTAAATATTCCCCTTTAAGTTTGAGTTTGTCCTTAATTTTCATGAGTTACATCTAATATATGTACAGTGACTAAAAAATCTCGTTACACCAAAATTATTTTGATGTCACCAGTTGATACATGTACATGTAATATAGGTTATAAAAGTTCCTAATTTATCCTTGTAAAATTTTGTGTTTTATGCAAGCATACAATCTTCTATAGTAAATAAACTGACAGATCATCACAGATTTTATCAGCTATTAATACCACACGTGTTATTGTGTTGTTGATACTTATAGAAATTTATTGATTATTTTACAACTTGAACTCTTGGCCATTGACTTCTAGCATTAACTTACCATAAACATAACAGCAACATGTTCACATTAAAAATCATTTACTCTCACAAAAAATAAACAGACAGGCCATCGCACTTTTAGCGTGGATTTTTCAAAAGCTATGATATTATTTCTGATGAATAATGGATATTTATATTGTAAGGCAACTTCAGTTTTTCACAATACTGAATTTTTTTTTAAACCAATCTGCTATATAAATCTGCAAATATCAACCTATAATCACCAGTATTGGATTCTAAATTAATTAACATTGTAAGATTAGAAGTTTAAGAATCAAACCAAATTTGCATCTGTCTGCATGACATGCACAATGAGATGAATCTAAGTGACATAACATGATGCATAGAAAAATCAATACTGATACACAATATTTAAAGTGAATATAGCTATGGTAGATCTTAAATTTTATCACTCCATGACTACTGTAAGAAATATTTAGCTGGTCATTACATGAACATATCATAATTTAAGACCATGGTATTTATAGTTTAAGATATTTCTAAAAGAGATTCATCTGTTGAGAAAAAAATTCTTTGATACCTGTCTGTTTAGCCTCACAGCTAATATTGAGTTGGAGTAACTGTAGTTGCATATTTCGGTTCCTTTCTTGAAGTGACACACTTTGAGTTTTCTTGGTGATGATAAACTAACTATGGCAACTAAACTACTGGAGAAAAGTCTCTCCACTATGCAAATGTCTTCACTTTCTACAATTGGATAAAAAAATTAAATAAAATACAAGAAAAAACATTTACGCCATTGTTATCTGTTATTATAATATATGTCATGAAATTATTCTAAGGCATAAGCATGATATAGTCTTTTATGATCAAATTTGTCATTTGATTTTGTTTTTAGAATGAAGACAAAGGATTGGGCACTGAAGGTGCTGGTAAACAATTTCATGGACACAGCATGGTCAGCTGACCTACTTTTGATAAAGGAAGTCTGCTCTTGTTTACACCAGCTGACCAGACCTAAATTGTTCAACTGTTGAAATGCTAATTAAACTCTTCTTTTCATCATGTTCATGTAACATAGAACTTATGTGTACACTTGTTTGAATTGTAATAATTTTTCTACAGTCTGATTATGTTCTTTTGTTTATTTATTTATTTTGTTATCAAATTGAAGCTCACCATTATCGTAAATTTGTTCTAATTTATCCACAGAACTCAAGGAAAATAATTTGTATCCTGTCCTTGTTCCAACAGCTAAAGATCTGAAATTAAAAAGAAAGCCGTCAAAAAATGACAAATGTCTATTTTCGTCAGCTGTTGCAATGAATTGTTGACAGACGATGTCAGTTTTTGGGGTGGTTTTCTCAATTTGCTTACGTGCAGTCTTGATTAAAATTCACAAACAGGAGGTCAGACTGTTCGTCCCCGGTTTTAGTTGCGAGGTTCATGAGGCCAGAAAAACTGTTGGCCACACCAGAATAAAGGTAATCCGTCCTGAAAGTGTATATGACTGTAATATTCTTATTCAGGAAAATGACGTTTATGTCGCCATTTGTTTTGTATTTACAACTTGTAACAACGAATTCTATTGGATATCGACTTCCTCGGTATTTTTAATAGGATTAGAGGGTATTCCGAGAAGTTAACGCGCGAAAACTAAAACACCCCATCCACAGAGAAAACAAATAATTACCACAGAGAAAACAAATCAATTATTAAAATTTGATTGCAAAGAAAAGTTTAAACCATAAAAAATGTTAATTAAAATGCACGTATCTATTTCAATGTCTTTTATATTTGAGGAGAAAATGCCTTAATATGTTTTACGGTGCGACCGTTGGGGCGAGCACAGCTTATGATTAGTTTAGTTTAAACAATATTTATTCATTATTGATTCAAATACATTAACATGGTGACAATTGCAATTGTAAGATTGGGAAACAAGCCATAGGGCTTATATTAATCCCTCTCTTGCTAGCTTATGATTAAATATGTATTTACGTCCTGCGGATCTAGAGAGGGGGGATCGGGGTCCGGACCCCCTTGCAAAATTCAATGTCTTTAAATTTTCATTATAAAATTATGAAAAAAATATGCCCCAGACCCCCCCCCCCCCCACCCTGCATACTCAAATAACCGTCGGACCCCCCCCCCCCCCCCTCGATCAACGAAATTACGTCCCCACGAACACCAGGAAATATTTTGTTATCCACGAACATTAACCCCACGAATGAAAATGATTCCACGGTATAAGATATTTTTGTCCATATACGAGGGTTGTCTCAATATAGTGTAGACAGAACACATAACTTAAAATCTGTTCACTGCAATTTCATTAGACTTACATGTTTTGTTCAATGACCATTTGACAAACAATACTGAAAAAAAATCAAATCTCTACTTTATTTATTTACTGAGAGAGAAAATGAATAATTAGTAACAACAAGTTTTGCCAGGCGGCGCAATGTGCGACGTCGAAAATTTCCAGTCGTTACGTTGTTGCTAAACCCTCCTCATCGTTTAGGATAGCATTTATGTTTTATTTCCGAAAATGTCTTGGAAAAAATATTTTTTTTTTTAACATAAACTCTGAGTGCACATTCAATTTTCAATTTTATAGTGTTTTTTAAAACTAAGTTCAAACGACCTGTCGACTCCAAACTTGCCCTGTATAACTTAATTGTTGTCTAATGTCCGTCGTACCGAAATGTGTCGTTCAGCATTTTGACGTCCATTTCTATCGGTCGGGTTTTCTTTTTTTTTTTTTTACTTATTGTCATCATACTCGTCCGAATATTTTTACTGTTGATAGACTACTATTCTATTAATTCGCAAAATGCATTTCTAATAAGCGGTTCTGTTGATTTTATCTACTTCAAAAGCCGCTTAGGATTTGTTTCAAGGTCTTTACAAAATTTTATCAGTTACCGCTGCGCCGCCTTAAACGCTGACGTCATCAATTTATTACGAGTTAACACTTCAATTTGTCACAAAGCGCGCTGTAAAATCTTTAAAAGTTTTGTTATAGCCAAAACATTTTCGGGTAAATAATAGAATTATTAACAAATTTAAATGTATTTTTTAATTGAATATTTTCATTAGGTACTTTTCCTCGCAATTTTCATTTCAATATGATGATTTTAACTTTACGTTTTCGACATTGCGCCGCATATCGAATTTATGATATAGAATGCTTTCATTTCACTAATTTAATTTCAAACAATATTTGATTTCAAAACATAATTTGAATGCAAATTACTTGAACCCTTAGTGGCGCAAGTTTCATCTTCCTGTGTTATCGAATATCTGAATAACGCCTCTTGTCTATGCTATTTTGGGACAACCCTCGTAATTTAGTTAAGAAAAAATCCAAAATTTCAGCTTTAAAATTTATCAGTTCCCTATATCTTTATACACAGCTCTTCTTCTTAGGAGATTTAAATACTAATAGTTTAAAAATGGTCACGACCATCGAGCCCTCTTAATATTTAATATTTAAGGTTTCTCGACACAACAATATTTCATTTGATGGATCGATAAAGAATCTTTTTTGAAATATTATTTCACAAAACAGTGAACAATATCAGCTTTGAATTATAATTTCAAGTTACTTTCTGTTTACTGCAATAAAAATGACGATATTGTAGAGACTATTTTACATTTAACAAGAAATAATACTGAAAGTCCTACACAAATGTATTTATAAGGGGGTCATTATTCTACAAGGGTCACTTTTCTTCACGTAGAGTGTGTTTATTTTATCAAAATGACATTTATTCTTAAGGCAAAAGGGTCATTTTTGGACGTAGAATAACGACCTCCCCGGTCATTATTCTACGTCGAAAAATGACCCCCGGTCATTATTCTACGGCTTTACACCGGCGAGCTGCGCTCGCTATAAACAATAGCAATGCAATTTCACGATTAAACTCTGTACCAAGTTTCTGCTTCCACCACTTTTTGTTTTGCGTAATATCTTGATAATCATAAATACATTTGCGCCCAAACTACATCCGTTCACATTCACTAGAATGAAAAAAGTCCAGATTATCTGTTTTGAAACGCCCCCTCTACCGCTTCAGGTTTCAATACGCAACCAAAAATAGAAAGTCTACGGGGATTTTGCACTGCTGTATCGATGAATATAGCATTGATTTTTCCCCTTTTATCGATTTGAATTGTACTTCATTGACAGGTATGTTTATTTTAATTAAAAATCATCAAAAAGTGATGGAAGCAATAACTTGGGACAGACTATAGTAAAATCTTCCATATATACCACTCAATGTGTTTCGAACTGAATACATTATATAATATCTAACTATTCAAACTTTTTAACTTAATTAAGAAATATGGACTGTAACATTAGTTGTAACACCATGTATTTGGAAACAACTGAGATACCATTTCTTCATAAAAATTGCGTAAATTACAGTTTTCTCGAAAGTGGGAATCATTAATCAACTCTAAAAAGTAGCTACCACTTCTAGTATCCCAGACCTATGAGTCAAATTTAGAAAGCATGCCTTTGAAGAGTATACTAAGCGATAAACTAAAATAATATCTAGTGAATCTTAGGCCTGATTGTATTCATCCGCCATTTCTTGATTAAGCAAATTTATTCTTATGCAATGAGTTGTCAATCACCAGGGAGGCAAAGTTGGGTTTTTTGTACACAATTTAGTTGAATAAATGGAAAAAAATCTTGTAATACGTTTAATACTTTTAGGAACTTATTTACTTGTTTAACGGAATATACAATTACGAGATTTCGGTTTTTAAATAGATTTGATAATTGTTCAATATTAAACCATCCTGGTGTTAGGATATCACATTTTCAAATAGACCATTTAAGAAAAATCTATTTACATTTTAATGTTTCAATGTTGGTAAAAAAATGGCTTTTGAATATTTTTGAATATGTCATGTTGTAATTCAAAATTTACAACATGACAAATACGTGTCCGAATCCATTGTCTTTACATGTTCTAAATGTATCAAGGTAATATTTTTGTGTACGTCTTGTTTTTTATGTTAAATTCTTTTAAATAAAAAAAGAAAGAAATAATCATGGCTTGTTTTATAGGTTTTCCCGTCTTAATTTATAAAAAAAAAACAATTATTAAGATATAAAGTGTCTATAGCCAAGTATTTTGGTGTTTGTGACATTCATGCTATTCATTTTTGCGCTGCAGAGAAAGAAAGACTTCTGTCCAGCATCAGGATAATATCCCTGATCGGTCTCTTTATTGGGGTCGTCAGTGTGGTCGTCGGAATTCTTGTGTTTGTATTTCTGGAAGGAGGCAGGTACCCCATTACCTCGGCAGTTGGTATTTGGTATGGACTTATGGTAGGTATCACGGTACTTTAACAGTTTTAATCTGATTGTATTTTCAGTTCACTTGCTGAATGTTGAGTGATAGCTCATGCACTTCAATAATTAAAAAAAACCCACATTTTTATTTAAATGTAATAATTAAAAAAACCCACATTTTTATTTAAATGTAATTTTACATTTTAGCCAAACGCCTTTGGAATATTAGGACTCTTTAGGACACTCGTTTAATGTTAAGTGATAGCTCATACACTTTAATAATTAAAAGAAAACTTTTTATTTAAATGCAATTTTACATTTCAGTCAATCACCTTTGGAATATTAGGACTTTTGACTTGTCAATCAACGGATGAAAAGAAACAGGGGAATCTAGTAAGATTTACAGAACTACTTAAAAAGTTTTTTGTGAATACGTGTTCATCCTTATATTATTGAAATCAATATCTACATGAATACGTCAGAGATTGATTTACTGTTATTCATTCCATGGCTGTCTTAAAGGAGATCATTCGAAAGTGGGCGGAATCATTTCTTTTAGTTCTTTCGAAACATATGATTTCACATAAATTGTAGGTAAAATTCGTTATTTAAATCATGAAATATTTCAAACCTAAAAATGGAAATATTGTTTAAAAAAAAATGTAATACATAACTGCTGCGAAAGTTTTTGGATCAAATTTAGACATTCTTTATTGATCGAGAGTGATGAGCCGTTGAAAATAGAGTGTTGAAATTGCATGCATAAATATTTTCTATCAGTTGATTGTTTTTGGTTGCAGTTAAGTGGACACTACGTTTTCAGCATCATTGTCATGTCTATGGGATACGCCCTAGCCGCCGCCATACAAGCTGTAGTAGCATGCGGCAACAAGAACGATAGTTGTGGAACCAACCCGGACACGCAGCTTGCTCTCCACATTGTGATTCTCTGTGTAATCGTTGTGGGCTACTTTCTGGCCATTACCTCCATGAGCTTCCATTTGAGAAATAGAAAAATTCTGCACCCCGAGTGGAGGAACAGCAGATGGTGCTGTTGGAGGAGTGAAGGTTAAGAAGAACCACCGAACCAAGTAAAGGAAAAAGAGAGGTTTTTTTAGCCAGTATTCAACAGGAAACAATAGTAGTAGTTATATATATCAAAAGGAGATAAAAGTAGCCATGTTTCTTACCAACCTGGGGATCGGACATTTCCCTATCTCTCTACCAAATCCTGAATATCATTTTTACAAAGATCATAGTGCCTTTAGTTGCAACACTTTTCTAGAATTTATCCCTGAAATTAGTTTGTTTCATTTTGTCTAAAAAAGAACATTCCATACTTTCTCGAGTGGAATTTTTAGGAGGTTGTGTTGTTACGGTGTCAGACGGTTTTAAAACCAATTGAGTAAAGGAGGGACTTGATATCTGGATATCTGTATATAACCTGTATCATGAACTTACTAATCAATTGAACGAACAAAATTTACACCAATTCTGTTCTGTAAATAAGAGTTTGGATTTCATTTGACGGATTGTATCTTTGTACCAAAAATATCTTTTCTGTTATATATGTTTGTATTTTGTGCCAGTATTTGCTACTACCTACATGGATATATTGTTCGATATATATTTTGAATATTAAACCTTAATCACATTTTTCACTATTATTAAAATGCTATTTTCATGATTTAAAGGGTGTTTAAAACACGAAGAAATTAAAAAAAAAGATATTGCTTTAAATATTGTTTTGAAATTATAATAAAGCACCTGGGATAGTCCAGTATTATGGTTTTGCGTGATATATTTATCAAACAATTGAAATTGTCAAATTTTCGGGACAACCAGTGCCTTCGTCAGGACACAAAAAATAAATTACATGGATTGGAAACAAACAAACAAAACAAAAACTAGCAATACAACTAAAAGTACCAAATTAAAGAAACTGTAAAAGACACAGCTACTACATCATGTACAGTTTTGTGCTATAATGTTTCGAAAAGTGTTGGCCATATGGTCGATCGCTCTGGATTATCAGTCGGCTGTCAACTTCGCACCTGATTGGGTTAATAATACTATATGTGTTTTCATTCGTAACAACGTTATAACTCAATATAGCAAGAAGACCATTTCCTCGGTACAACCAGCCAGTATGTCATTATTACTGGCATATTCTTCAATGCATTATCTTTAAATATTGCTTTTCTTGATTAATTTTTTTTAGTTTTAATAAATCAGAAATTCAGTTACCGTTTGCAGTCATTACCATACAACATTCATACATAAATCTAATTACAGATCTTAGTCATAAGATGGTTTAGTGAAACTAGCCCCTGATCTCTGCGTAAGAAAATCATATCTTGACCAATATAAAAATGTGGTCGACTTTATTCGCCTTTTAAGCTGAGCACACGACACAAGCCACTAGTGTTGAACTTTTGTACGGTGGACACGGCAGTGTACCACACACTGTAATCACCGGATAAAATAGTCTTCCATTTTCATTTACTCGTGATCTCTCGACAAAATCCGGGTCTTCATCGACACAGAGATATTCAGCCATCCCTCCACTATGCCTTTCGGAAGTCAGAAAGCCCGTGTACTGCGTCTTCCAACCAGAAGGACACGATCTTTTGGCGGGAATCATCATTGCAGAGGTAGCCAATTTTGCTTGACAAACGGAGCAGGGTACATCGTCTTGAATGACAACGTCTTTTAAGGAAAACTGATATTCTCCTCCATAAAGATATCCAACATTATCTCTATTATTGTCTTGAAATACAAATGGAAAATTGTCGGGAAGAGATTCAGGATGGTGAGGAAGACACAATGTGTTGGCACCGCCCCCGCTGTGGGTATAAAAACTTCCACCTGCCGTTCCTAATGATTGAATTATCAATGAATTAAACATTTTTCGTATATACACTATTTGATATTTTCTTATTAATCCTAACAAATAACCATGCACCATAGCTTACTAATGATTGGTTACTAAACGCCTACGTGCACACATTCTGCATTAGCGGGTTATGTAATATTTTCTGCAATAATCTCTACATGTACCTTCATAGTCCGCATTAACCACCAAAAAACCATTTTTCTGTTTATAATATCTCTCAGAATCTTTTTTTTCATAATTCAAATGCAATGAGTAGAAGAGCGTAAATTGCTGTCATTTTCAATCATCAAATTACATAGAAGGAGCAGCCAATTCTGTCATGCATGTCAAACTTTACTGCCACTACAATGGATTCTGGAGTTTGTAGTCTCAATGATGCCAGTTTAGGCATACCTTGACCGATTTGTACCTCATACTTAAATCTAGGTGACGGAATCGGTCGAGTTCTTTCTGATTGAGAGAAGGTGATAACACCGTGCTCACATTGTAGCTAAGGTTTCAATCGATCTCGAAATAATCTAGGCATAATAAACCTAAAAAAGTAGAAAATAAGACACCGTTTAACACTTAATATACATATACCACTAAAATTCATGTTTACGTCGTTTATTGGTGTCTCTTCAGATCATTTTGTCGTTGACAATGCGTGGTTTATTTCCTGATCGATGAAAACTAAAACTATATATTGAGAGCACTGATTAAACAGCTTTTTCATTGAAGATGTAGCAATCATCGTAATCTTTACATACATGGAAGAATTGGCTGTTCTTTCTGTATAACGTGCTAATAGACAATAACAACAATTCACGTACTTTATTGAATTCACGGACCCGCGTCAGCGTGATCGTGATCTGGCTTTACGACACAATTAAATAAGGGAGAAAAAACCTAGCAGATAAAAACATGTTCAATTGAATGATTTAAGAGATAAAAACACGCAAGAATTTTCAATTTTTAAAAAAAAGAATTACCCTCGTCGGTGGTTTATGTTTTTTTATTTGTAACGAATGCAGCCATTATATACCGTTTGAACCAAGAAAACAATTACCGTATACTTTTTTATCTACATAGCGCCAAATATAAAAAATACAAAATCCTTTACTTACCAGAATAAAGCTGCTCAGTACCATTTAAGCTAGGACAAGTGTGTTTTCCCCATCTAATAAACACCGAACCTTTAAAAAATTAATTCGAAGAAATTAAAGCAACAATTTGCCCACATGTCGTCGTAATTACAATTAACGGATATACCGGTATACCCTGGTTTCCATTTTCGGATTCCATTGCCCGAAATCTACGCTTAAGATCGTCTACGTCATTCCTGAGGATTTGGTTTTCGACTTTCTGCTGCTGCACCACCTGTTCTAAGGCGTGGATCTGAGTAATCAGCGCTTCAGGGTCATTTAAAAGAAGACGTCTCTCTTTAGTGAGATTTCTTGTTACAGAGATGCTAAGTATTACAAGAACTGTATTAAAAAGGAATTTCATGCTAACTTGTCCTTAAATAAAGGAAATGAATTTACACTTTTAGATAAGAGCTGCGACTTATCTTCAACGTAAGTAGAACTGATCATATTCATAGTCTTATCTCAAGAACCAAAACTGTCTTCGTTGTGAAATTAGCATTCACCTAAACCTATGACTATATTTATACATAAGAACTACATTTATATAATAAATATAAGAAATTAAATAAATATGTATCGTGTGATTCAGAAACCGCAACTGTCATATTGCAACTCCTCCTTAGAAAGGTTCAATACCAACAAAAAGTATGTACGTGTATGCATATCAAACACACTTTAAAAGATTTATTATCTTCAAACAGTTGTCGATGTCACTATGAATGAGAAATATGCATGCATCATAAGTTGCTCTTGAAGACTGTAATTTCTAAAAAAAAAAAAACATAAAATGCTCTAGAGAATAATATTGAGGCTTATCATATTTTATATACATTCAATGTACAGTACATGAACACCATGTTTTTAATGTATCCTTAGTCGAAAAAATATTCATACAACTTCAAAGTGGCAAAGGTATTTGAAAAAAATGACCATAAAAATTTTGACTTTGTCGATGCATCTTTAGAACTAATAATATATCATTGGGGTGTTTGTAATGGAATAAAAATTCTCTATTCCGAGAGAACAGATGGGAAATCAAGATAAAAAACAAAACAAAAACAAACAACAAAATCTCAGTTCAAGACGCAAGGGCATGCTCTACGTATGAACAATTTCTAAAACGAGGCAAGCTACTGACAAACAAATTGATTAAACAAGATTATCAACAGTCTCGATTGAAGTCATCATTTCGTAAGTTCTATGGTCGATACAACGACATTGTCAGCAAATACTTTGTCCCGCTGATCGAACGTTTTTCATACTTATTGTTAGGCCATCATTAATCACCAAATTGTCTTCGGGTTTTCCCGTTTTCCCGATTACGACAAAGAACACACGGCGGGTGTGACTGGTCAGCCGAGCATGCTCACTCCCCTATGACACCTAATCCTACCTCTAGTTTTTGTAGAGGTCCGTGTTTGCTCACCTCCTGTTTTGTATTTTTCCTTTGGACCTTTGGTTTTTAACACTGTTCGTTATCACCACAGTCGTTTTCAGTCGATAAAAGTATTTTATCTGTTTTTCTCCTTTTTCCCCACCTTGCTTTATACTTGATTACAATGACCCTTTATTTTTCTTCCAGTAATTTGTCATACGACAAATTTTTCCTATAACAGGGAAATCATTCCCTGTAATAACATTTTAATTTCAAATAGTCTATTTCTAATTCACTGCTTTTACTTTTGAGTATGATTTTTTGCCTCTTTGTTTTCGTTAAGAAGTACAAAAAGAAATCAGAATTCATCAACTAGAACCATGAACTCCATGAAGGGTTAATATTACTGATTTTTACCAATTGTATTTTCTGTTTTTACATTTTCAATTAACACTATATCATGTACTAGATTTTTCAAAAACTTCTAAATTTAACGCTCTGAATACACATTCAATTCAGTTTGGGTCTGTTACGCGCTTTTTCATTTTCTAAATAGAAATTTAGTAAATGAAAAAGCGTTAGAAATCGAAAGTCTTCGAAAGCAACTTGTGATGCTTGTATATTTCTCATATAAAATGCTTACTTAGGATAACTCCTCTGAAGAGTTTGCAAGTGTGATACATACATACATACACATTTAGTTTCTACGGAGGAGTTACAATATGGAACTTGCGGATTTTGAATCACACGTTACGTATGTATAGTTGAATGTTAATTTCACACTTGGATAAAAAAAATTTCTGTCAATACAATGACTTGTGCCCCCCCGCCCCCCCCCCATCCCCCCAAAAACCCTCCCACCAAAAAACCCCTCAACACCCCCCTCCAAACACCCCCCCCCCCCAAAAAAAACAAAAACAAAAACAAAACAAAACAAAAACAAAGAGGCCCATGGGCCACATCGCTCACCAGAGCAACGATAGCCATAATAAAATAAGCTTTATGGAGTCATTATGATACAAAATATCTTGACAATGTTGTAGAATAGATCCAGTAAAAAGATTTTTTTCTTCAGATAGTTTTATGTAAAACATCGAACTCCTTTTGTAACAGGATGATTTTATAGTCATATCACATACTGAGTATTGCATTTCCCGAGATCTGAAACAATTGCTCACATATACACTGAAC
Organism: Magallana nippona; assembly: GCA_033439105.1. Taxonomy (NCBI): domain Eukaryota; kingdom Metazoa; phylum Mollusca; class Bivalvia; order Ostreida; family Ostreidae; genus Magallana; species Magallana nippona. Next base: position 22,956,856 of record CM065925.1, read on the forward strand.
CAAAGTTATAAGTGTTCACCCAGTATAAAGTATTTACTATATGAAACAAGAGCATTTATTTGCCTTGCCGTCGGGGTGACTGATTTCAACTTAACTTTCAAATAGTTCAGAACGATGCATTGACCTTGACCTCTGATTGCGACCCGAGACCTTAACCTTTGCTTAATATCACAAACACTTCCGGTTTGTTTGAATTTCGCTCAGAGCTTTTGGATTATTTACATTTGGTGATGGATGTGACGTTACACTTATGGAAGAGAAAAATTATATCAAAATAACGTTTCCTTCGGATTGCTAAACATTTGAATCAATGTCGAGGACAAAATAAACAGCAAATTCAAAGCGAGTACAATCTGTCGTAAAGACAATACAGAAACCAATATTCCAACAGCTCTGTTTTTTCAATGGTCAATTTGGCCATGTTAAGTGTTTTTCTTTTTAAACTATCACCAAATACTAATATCAATCACAAAAATTTGCCAATCACATTAAGCACGCGCAGAAAAATACCAATTTAATGTTTTGACGTTTTGTCACGGGAAATCGATTTCATTCGTTTTTTATCTGTGGTATTGGTGAAAAGACATATCAGTTAGGAAATGTTGAAAATTTCACATTATTTTATTTCGTAGTTTTCCAAATATTCTATTTATTAGGGTGAACCTTAAGAAGTTTTGCTGAGTGTATGTATGATGTAAACCTACATCAAACTTTGAACCCTTTGTGTGGCCCAAGAATTATCCAGGGCCACAGTCTAAACAACTGAGAATCATCAATATGTCAAGATGCTTGCATGAAAAATGACAATAACAAACTGTCAACCGTCTCAAAAATCCATAAAACGAAATACAAATTCAAAGCAGAGCAACAGGGACCTCTAAAAGATAGAGGTGGGATCAGGTGCCGAGGAGGAGTAAGCATCCCTGCCGACCGGTCGCACCCGCCGTGTACTCATTGTCAACATCATGAAAAACGGAAGAAACTGTAGTCAGTCCGGTGTATAAATAATGGTCTAACAAGTATGAAAAACGTCAGTCAGCATGTGTCTTAATGAAATATTGTACTTGCTGACAAGGTGATTGTATCGACTATAGAACTTGCGTAAAGATGATTTTAATCGAAGTTCTTGATATTCTTGTTCCTACAACTTGTTTGTTAGTAGTTTGCCTCGTTTAATAAATTGTTCGTATGTCGAGCATGCTATTGCATAACGAATAAGCTGAGAGACATAAACCCCATAAGCAGGTGATGATGGTATGTTGCTACATAAGGAAGGGAAGCTGACGATGGAAAAATTAAAATCATCACGCTTATCATATAGTTCTGTTGTTAGGTTACCATTAACTTCTTTTTCTAGTAAAATATCCAAATATGAAACAGTTGTTTCAGAATCTGTGGTTTCTGCAGAATCTGTTATTTCAAACTCACTGGGATATATTGAGTTAACATAAGAGTGAAAGTAACAGTTGTTAATGGATAAAACGTCATCAATATATCTAAATATATATATAAATACCCTTGCAGAGGCGGAGATTAAGACATGCGGTATCGTGCAATCATAGGAAGTTATTGCATGTACGGTAACTTCCAAAATAGACACAATACCACTACCACACTCTAGTCCTTGTTTCCGTAATCAATAATGTTTTAAAGGAAGGGGAGATTAGCCCCTTGCCAAAACTCCAACCAGGTGGATCAGGGATTTGTTTTCAAGGCTATTCATCAGACAATATTTACTATTGATGTTGATGCTTTACTTTCGCTGACTTTCTCTTAAACACCTTAACCGACCGCGAATTGCTAAATTCACATGCAGATCGATACGCCATTTTACACAGTTTTACATTTACAGAAACAAACCACATTTCCTCATTTTACGGAGCTGATGACAATGTTTTATTGATTTTCAGTATATATTTAAGTAAATAAGTGAAGACATATAAGCTGTTAAATGTCTAATGGATTTCACGGCGCGTCAACCCGAATCTAGATAGAATGTTTTATCGTTACAATGACAGATGTCCTACGGGCCCGAATCATTTCATTTCCCCGTGGATCTATATTTTGCAGCAAGCTAGCTATTTGTACGGAAAAAAAACTATATGTAATAGCACTATTACAGTCTGTTCAACTCATGGGATATTCCACATATGGTACATTATGAACAGTAACAGAAAATATATTTGTTCACTAAACAGTTTCTGACGAATTTCTCCACAATAAACACCATAACATTATTCGAAGAACCTGTGACTATAAACTATAAGCGCCCACCCGGCTTTTAGAAAACTTTTTCTTTGTTTTTTTCCCCACCAATATCATTTACACATGTACATAAACATCGCCCCGTTTGTTCTCCAATTAACTATGTAATTTTTATCTTGCTGGCACATCTTCATTATAAGTTTTCTTTCTCCGACATTTGTTTCCACGTGTTAGATTCATGTTCTCAACATGCATTTGATAAATGGGCGGGTCTACAAAAATACGCCAATCAGAATCTTTGTTGCGAATTGCAATTGAAATACACAACGATTCGAGAGGGTCATCACTCAACGCATCGCTGTATCGGGCGAAGTGTATACATACATGCTAGATTTGCGATAAGTCAAGTTTGGTGGTTTGGCATGATGTATTTACCAAGCAATACCAGGGTCTAATTCTTCAGCGTCTGTTCTATGATAACACAGCGAATTTAATTTGTAACGTATACATGTAGATCATTACGTTTCACCAATGACGCATATATGACATACTGTTAAAGCACAAGCACAGTTGCATAATTTTACGAAATGAAAATAAGCTAAAAATGTCAATACTTTTAATGTTTAATTGCACAATTACTGAAATATAAGTAAAAAGGAATTATTCTTTGAATATTGATAACAAAAACAAATTATATATATATATATATATATATATATATATATATATATATATATATATATATAAATAAAACTATATAACACACACAAAAATATATATGTCAAAAGATGTCGAGAACACATTTTCGTTGAATTTGTTTAAGTATTAAAACATAGCATATATAATGTCAGATTTAAAATTGTGACCGGGTTAAACAAATATTCATATAAGCTAAATATATATATTACACAAAAATATAAAACTGTGACTATTTGAGACTAAAAACATTCTAGTTAAATGTAAATAATTTATGTTGTAAAATGGATTAATGTTTTTCAAAGAGAATAGATATACAAATAAAGCATTGTTGCTTACTTTTTACGTTAAGGACCGTCTTAACGGTGCACCATGGTTTAAGGCTTTTTTTTTTTTAGGTAGTAGGACATTGCTTTTGATGCTTACAAGAAAAAAAACCCTGCGATAAGCAGTATTCGATAAGAATTGTAATAAATTGCATCGTTCTAGACGTTTATACAAAAATAAAGTAATACCAAACATTATTTTCACTCTATTTTCCCGACATAAGGAAAGCAATATGGTTTTAAAGGGACCAAAACACAATTTTAGATCAGTTATTCAATTTTATTTTACATTTATAATGTACAGAATGATTTACTTGGGCATTTTGAGTGAGTGATCAAATTTCAAATTTTAGAAGTCATTGTTATAAAAACAATACTCGAGTCTTATTTTTGTTTATAAATAATGACTGTAAAGAAATTAACTTAAGTAAAATGAGACCTGGCAAACTAATGAACTGATTCAATGTGTTCATAAATAGTATAATCAACATTTGATTGAAATTTACACTAATACAACACACATGTTAAAAACACAAAACTCGAGCTTTGTTTACAAAATAAAGAATTCTGAACTTTGTATCTCGCTTGTTGCTCGATATTTGGGATTCAAATTTTGAGGAAGCATTTAAAATACTCGTTTTAACAAAAATGAATTAAAAATGGAAAATAAAAAATGCTGATACCATGTTATCTGAGTCCCTCAAGTAATGAACAATAAAAATAAAACCTAAAACAATAAAATGAAAACTAAACATTTATAAACTCATAAATCTGAACAATATTTACTTGCAACTAAAATTTCCAAACTCGAACGGATTGTACATATATACTAGTCCATTTCCATGCATTTGACTCTAAAAAACAATTTACATACATCTTACAAATGCTCTTTTTTTCTTATATCCACTTAATTTACTTACATAGAGTTGATTCTATTTGTTGAAAAGTAAACAAAGATTTGATCCTTTTGACCGATATAGGAAAGTACTAGGTGTATTTGTTTGAGCCTCAGTTACAATTGGCCGTACGTATTTCGCGATCGTGCGTGTGGTACGGGTTTTGCTAGTCGTGGCTCCCGTTGCTGATCGTAGCGTTAAAAATCGTATTGGAGTGATTGAGAGTGCAACGTAAGACAAACGGATGTTTGACGTGCCAGTCGTAGGTGTCACGTACAATTTTGTTTGGAGACAGGTTGTCACTCGGAACGTCCGTAGGAATCGTACTTGTGACTTACGATTATCGTGCAACAGACGTACATTTGCCTTGCTAACGACACTAATAACAATCGCGTCGTAGGTTTATTGTAAGTCAATCGTACCGACGTCTTCCTATCCACACGACAGCTGTACGGACAATTTACATTAAGAGAATTTTTTTCTTTATACATGTACTGATATAAATAAACCGAGAGCAAGTGAATATTGAAACGTCAAAAGAACCCGAAGAAAAAGAAGACTATTATTATGTAATTGCTACTATGGTGATTAGACTAGCTCAACTGGACAACACAAATCTACTACAATACCTTCTTGTTCTGTTTTTCTTCTTTGACCTCCACCTTTTTGTCAAAAATAACTTATTTGTTCGTTTAGTTTTTGTTTTTAGAGGGGATTACTAGAAGATTTGATTTGATTTTTTATGAATGGTAACTGGCGATTCTCATAACCTTATGGGGATTTTTTTTTCATAATCATTTTTATATATCTTGTTTATGGACGATTTGCACACGCACCACGAGCAATTGGTGTATGTATGACGTAAGTATGACGTACGTGTTTACTCTGCGTTCAATTTATATGTTGATGGTGAGCACAAGCCACTTGCAGTCAACGTACGTGTAACGCTAGGGGCAAGTAAGATCTCCTTACCTCATTCGTGCAAGACATATCGTAAGTTATCTTACGGTTTCCTTGAGTGAAGCGCAACCAGCGTACGTTTTCAGATCTCGTAAGGAAACTATGTTGATTGTTGTGCATGTCGAACAGCCACCGTTCGTGCTTACGGGAAGCGTACGTCCTTCCAAAATCGTAAGATGCACTAGCGTTTCTCGCAAGATTTTCATTTAATTGCCCCATAGACCACCCGTGGAAGCACTTACGACCAGTTGTGACTGAGGCTTTAATACCCTAAACATCTTTAACATAATATAAAAAAAACCCTGAATTTAATATTTCATAAAAAACACAAAGTTCTGCAATGAATTCTGAGATAGAATAGCAAATCAATTGCGTAAAAAATTAGTTAGAACAGATAATAGAATAGAAAATATGCAATAAAATATGCGATTGAAATAAAGACAAATAATGTGAGGTATAAATTTAACGTTCTTACTGAACAACCAAAATAAATAGAGTAAAAAATAGACATTGATGCGCATTTCCCAAACTTTGCCTTTTATAGAAAATAAAAAGACTTATCAAAATTCTTTGTTTGTTTTTACAAGAACATCAAGGGAGATAAACAAATACTGATATTTGTCAAAAAGTTATGCAAAAAGTATTGCATTTATCACAGTTAAAACAGAAAATATAGTTGGACAGTACACACGCATTCATACACAATTCTTCAATATGTAAAATTTATATATATAATAGAAAAAGTAGTGAATACATGTACATATTCTTTTCACATCAATATTTTAAATTAAGTACTCAGTCTGGTTTGTGAGCCTGTCCTTTCAATGAATAAATATGCATAGAATTAGTGGACCTTGGTACAATAGATTTTATGCATGTGAATATATAAGCAGTTCGGACAAGACTTGTTTACATATCACGTGGCTTCGTTTATCGCCAAATTCTTTGCAGTTGAGAGAAAACTTGGCGATCAGAAATAAAATCCGTTGAAAATAACTTACAATAATATATTCGCATAAATGAAGATTAATGGCATTTATGGTCACGTCGAACCCGCTTACCGAAATCTTTGTCACTTGGCACGCGTGTTAACATCATAAATGGTTAAGCGAGTTCACACCAGGTAAAAAACATAAGTTTATAATGGAGATGGTTCATTGGACTTTTGCATTTTTGTTTTAAAAAGTTACATATGAGCGCAGTCAGGTACATTTTTCTCCTTTCACATATATAGGTATGGACAAAATGCATTGACCACTGAGGGTGAAAAATGAACCTAACTACATGCACGCTCGTGTATTTTAAAGGCTTTCAAAAATGGGACGGGGCTACCTTGAATAATGTTGTAAATCTCTCATGTAATTGTTTAAATCTTGGGTAAGTAAGGGATTCTTTGAGGTTAACATGTATCAAAGGTTAAGTACATGTAAAATAAAAACAGAAATTTCGAAATTTATTTTTTTTGCCAATTTACTGAGGGCCGCATTTTACGCCAACCTTCTCAATTTTAAAACAAAGGTTTTATAAACATACGTTAAATGTTGAGTCGAACATTTGGTGTCATACATAATTAATATATCATGGGATACTATCTATATATTAAAAAAAAGTTTCATGGTCACATTGTTAGAAGTTTTTATGGGAGTTGTTATATATTTTACGAAGTTCTTCTCGTAAAGGGGAACTCGCTGTTGTAATTAGCCTTACGCCCGGACGTAAATGGTAAGAAACCTTATTAACCTGAATAAAGACAAGGTCGAGGATACAATGTACATATGATGTTTATTCCTCTGTGTCCCAAGCGTAAGTGACACAGTATAAAAATGAATATTAATTACAACATATTGACAATTAAATTTAAATTGAACATTATTAAAGAACATGATTAAAATAGACATTTATATAACATCATTGGTCCGCCATTTAAAGAGTGGCGGCCATATTTAAAATCAACTTCCGGTATCAATTCCCGGCCGTTGATTGACAGTATTATAATTTTAAAGTAAAAATATTGACTAAACAAATTTTCAATTACTGAACCCAATATCCAAATAAGTATTAAATTATCATTAAAGTAAGTGAATATGAATCGGATTTACTGTACAAAATTATGTTTAAAATTATCTTATCGCCCAAGCTAGAAATGTTAAGGAACTTTTACTAATTTCTTAATGTTAAATTAAAGCTATCACTTTAACTTAATTTTTAAAAACTTGATTAATAAAAATACTTATATTTCATATAAAACAAAACTAACTTATAAAACATGAAAATACTGACCTGAATAAAGACAAGGTCGAGGATACAATGTACATATGATGTTTATTCCTCTGTGTCCCAAGCGTAAGTGACGAGAGGGAGACGGGGGAATAAACTTAATCCTCGACCTGTCCTCAGTGAGGTCACTCAAAGGGGGTAATTATAGTGTAATTAACAAATTATTATAATGACTTTATTGAATTTCCTTTGGGGAGCCTCGCGAGGTTAGCGTCCCCTTTTACCTTAATTTTTATTCAATTAGCGGAAGAGTTTCTCACTATCCCTGGCATCTATTGTTATGCGTTAATCCTAAAGTGATAGTAAAATTAACTCAAATACCTACGCACTGACAGTTGAATAGATAGACCGACTTTTGTTTGCATTACTTCTTAACTTGAACATTTGATAATTGCCGAAATGTGAGAATGATTTATTCCTAAATAAATTGTTACTAACTTTCTAGATCCGAACAAAAAGGAAACGTGTAAACGTTAATCCGAACCCATGTACATTATTTATCTAGCACGACGCCTTCTTCTTAATATTTCTTTAGCCCAGAAATTCTTAACTTTCACGTACCTTAAATCTTAAATTGTAAAATATAAAATAATTAAAACATTTACGAAATATTATAGACTATAAGTAATTATTACGTAAAATATATAAAAATCAAAATGTGCACCGTCACACTGGCGATATTTGGCCAGCCATGCTGCGGCGTTCTCATCGCCGCCCCCAAACTTCTCCAATTGAATAGAAGTCATTACATCGGCTTCTAAGGTGTCCTCTAGTTCTTGGTTGTCCTCGACTTCTAGTTCAAAATCGTCAATGTCCTCGTCCACGTCGTACACTGTACGAAGATAGTAGTTGTGGGGCCTTGGCATCTGATGAAAGAGAGGTCCAAGATCTTTTCTTCCACCACGTTTTACGAAGTTCTTCTCGTAAAGGGGAACTCGCTGTTGTAATTAGCCTTACGCCCGGACGTAAATGGTAAGAAACCTTATTAACCTGAATAAAGACAAGGTCGAGGATACAATGTACATATGATGTTTATTCCTCTGTGTCCCAAGCGTAAGTGACACAGTATAAAAATGAATATTAATTACAACATATTGACAATTAAATTTAAATTGAACATTATTAAAGAACATGATTAAAATAGACATTTACATAACATCATTGGTCCGCCATTTAAAGAGTGGCGGCCATATTTAAAATCAACTTCCGGTATCAATTCCCGGCCGTTGATTGACAGTATTATAATTTTAAAGTAAAAATATTGACTAAACAAATTTTCAATTACTGAACCCAATATCCAAATAAGTATTAAATTATCATTAAAGTAAGTGAATATGAATCGGATTTACTGTACAAAATTATGTTTAAAATTATCTTATCGCCCAAGCTAGAAATGTTAAGGAACTTTTACTAATTTCTTAATGTTAAATTAAAGCTATCACTTTAACTTAATTTTTAAAAACTTGATTAATAAAAATACTTATATTTCATATAAAACAAAACTAACTTATAAAACATGAAAATACTGACCTGAATAAAGACAAGGTCGAGGATACAATGTACATATGATGTTTATTCCTCTGTGTCCCAAGCGTAAGTGACGAGAGGGAGACGGGGGAATAAACTTAATCCTCGACCTGTCCTCAGTGAGGTCACTCAAAGGGGGTAATTATAGTGTAATTAACAAATTATTATAATGACTTTATTGAATTTCCTTTGGGGAGCCTCGCGAGGTTAGCGTCCCCTTTTACCTTAATTTTTATTCAATTAGCGGAAGAGTTTCTCACTATCCCTGGCATCTATTGTTATGCGTTAATCCTAAAGTGATAGTAAAATTAACTCAAATACCTACGCACTGACAGTTGAATAGATAGACCGACTTTTGTTTGCATTACTTCTTAACTTGAACATTTGATAATTGCCGAAATGTGAGAATGATTTATTCCTAAATAAATTGTTACTAACTTTCTAGATCCGAACAAAAAGGAAACGTGTAAACGTTAATCCGAACCCATGTACATTATTTATCTAGCACGACGCCTTCTTCTTAATATTTCTTTAGCCCAGAAATTCTTAACTTTCACGTACCTTAAATCTTAAATTGTAAAATATAAAATAATTAAAACATTTACGAAATATTATAGACTATAAGTAATTATTACGTAAAATATATAAAAATCAAAATGTGCACCGTCACATATATGTTGTACAATGGAACTGTCCTACTTTTTAGATATTATCTTAGAAGAAATAAAAATCGATCAATTTAAGCATATTTCCTAGGTAGGATTCGGCAACAGGCTTAGCTTATATCTGCCTCAGAGAAATCTATGATAAAATAAATGCTAGTCAAACCAAATATTTGTAACCATCGTATTTCAAATTTGATCCTCAAAACGAATATTCCAACCATTTTGCCTCAGAAATTCTAGAGCGGTATCCATTCTAAAGCAGGCAGAGCACTCCTGATTGCTATCCTCATTCTTCCTGGCTAACTCTTTGTCATCTTTCTTTTTTTTTGTCGCATTTTCCTCATCGATCGCCCTTTTCGCTTTTTCTTGATCTGTTACACACGCGTTTTGTGTAAACCCACCATAAACCATTCCAACGATATTTATAACATCACGCGCAGAGCTGTTCTCGATCGTGAAAACAATAGATCCACTGTCGCCTTCATCGGCAAATTGGCCACTTCCAACACCGGATATGAAAAACAGTTCAGCTCTTCCTCCAGTTACATTACGGTGGTACTCTGGCGACGTAACAAACCCCCTGGTCACCGATGTCGATGCCCCAATCTTGTAGACAAAATCTTTATTAACCACTTCACACAAGTTTCCTGAATAAATCCTAACTTGTGAGGGTAGATGTCCATCATTATACATTAAGCGATCGCATCTGTCTTTGACTCTCTTATCAATCTTAACGAGTGCAACATCAATATATTGCGGGATAGTTTCTGCTTGGAGATTGGCGTTAAATGCACATTCACCAAGTTTTTCTCTATTGGATACTCCACCAGTTACAAAGACATTACTTCCTTGTTGACAGACGTGCGCACAAGTAAGAGCGTGTATGTCCGCGTTTTGATCAGTGACAAAACCTCCCAAAGTGCCATAACCGTTTTCTTCATTTGGCTTCAAAGGGGTAGACCTTTTTGGGAAAATCTTTTCTCCTTGTTGAAAATATTGACGAAAGCAGGGTTTGCAAACAATCACGTTTAATCGGTACGAAGTAAAAAATTGCGCAAAACATGTCAGCATATTTTCTTGCAGATGTCTTCTGTTTTTTTCCTGATTTACAAATACCCGGAATTCATTGTTATTCCAAATACCAAAGCCAGAAACATCACGCTTCCTGCAAAAAAAAAAGTAATTTAAAAGATTGATTTGCTAATGTGAGGTCTTAACGAAGTATTTTAAAACTGGAAATATATTAAAATCACCGACCCATGTATACCAAAAATGAACGTCCTACTCTCAACAGCAAAGCCTGTATCTATCTTACAAAGTTTCAAGACCAGAAATTTCTATCAAAGTATATGATGACCTTGACCTCTGACCTTTAAAGTCAAGAGTAATTTTACTCGGGACTAAAGAGACGTTGTACACCAAGTATAGTGATATTGCCTCCGTAAATAAAGGGGCATAGTCACGATATTAACTGAATATTTCATTTTTCATTTTTTGTTGTTAATAATGTATTTTTTATTTCCAATGATTGATCAAGCAAGATATAATGGTCAGTCGTCGAATTATAGTCAATTCTTTATTTTGTTTACAAAGCTCAGGCCATGTTACATTTTTACGTTTTAAGTATTTAAAACAAAACTCCAGATTTGAAACAAAACTAATCGTGACATTTGTGTTCATAGAAAATTTACAAATAGTTTTGAAACCAAAAAAATTACCAGTATATGTAATTAATGTAACAAAAACATGACCGAGTCTGTTTACAAAACAATGAATTTAATGTTATGCATCTTGCTTCCTCGCTTCTTGACATCCTGACTTCCAAATTTTGGTTGAGCACTAGAAATAAATGAAGCAATGTCATCAATAAATATGGAATGAAATTTTTTTTACTCAAATCGTGACCATGCACCTCTAAGGTTTAGGAATTGTCTTCAATGTTTTAAAGATAGAGTTTTAAAATATAATTTGATGCAATCCTGTCCTTATTATTGTTTTTTCTTTTAAATTTGCTGTATTATTTAAAGCAATCTTAATCCAAATCTGTTTTTTGTGCTACAAAATACGAAGGGGTGTTGAAAACCATGAAAATGTAATCAGCATTAGCAGTCAAAATCAAGCCAGGTTTTTCATTGTAAATAATGTACGTGTATGCATTTCTCCATTTATACAACCTCATTTTTTAGTGTTCCAACAGTTTTATGTTGCAATCATCCTTTCTCCTTTACTTATATCTTAAATATTGTACTTGCTATTATCTTATTGTATTATCTACATTAGTGATGTACAATATTATTATAACTAAATCTGCTCCCCAAAAATAATGCTGGATTGAGTGAATGGGAGACATCAAATACTAGTAACTCTTTACACAACGTATGAACAGTCTAGACAAACATCTATCAAACATAGCTATAGGCAGGTATATGGTAACTGGAAAGTAATTACAATGTTTGTCACTAATCTTATACAAAACAGGAATATTTCATACCATATGGCAAGAAGAATATGCACAATATTTACAGATAAAAGATTTTACGGTACCAAATATATGCTCTCAGTACCTCAACAAATAATTTCTCAGTCCATCGGGAATTTCCGAAATGGTCTGGCTGGCTGATGAAATACTTTTAATAGTAACATTGGAAGCTGGGTGCTTAACTGTATTCAGAAGGATGTTTAATTCCATAGAGAGCTTGTCTTGTTTATCTGATCCATCGGATTTTTGCATGTTTTGTTTGATTTTAAGAAGGAGTTTCCAGATTGGAGTCTCTAACAGCTCTGTCAAAGCCTCATGCACTTCTCGAACATCAGGGTGAGTTATGGCAGCTCGTATTGCCTTGTTGTCCGAGTATTCTGCTTCCAACACTTGCTTTGTTTCTTTGTATTTTTGTCCGTTTATGACGAGGATCTAAGATTTGAAGAAAATTAAACAGATATAGTTTTTTTGTATAACAAGATGTCAATGGGTCATATCGTTCACCCGAACAACAATTTTTATTTCTCTTTAAATATCTAAGAATCTGAAACTCCTCTAAAATCCCCAAAATATATTCCCAGATTTGACACTAAAAACAATATATTAAAAAAGCCTATTTTTTTGGACAAATCTTAAATCTAAGTTAGATCAACTGACCAATTTTATTATTCTAGGCTTCAACGTATCAAAGATAACAGAAAAGGAAAATGAACTATAAGTAATTATATGAAATAAATATGAGGATATGAGGACGTTTACATAGTATATTCACTTAATGTAGTATTGAATCAAAATATTTCAAAGCATTTTCCTATATATTTTTATGTTGAACTTTGAACCCCTTTTGGGACCTAGTATAAGTCCGGAGGTTATGGTTTGTACAATTTACAATTATTTAAATTGTCTGCATATTTTAAGGTGCTTGCATAGTATAATAACAAATTGTAGCATTGTGGTTCTAGAGTAGAAGATTTTAAAACAATTTCCAACAATATTTGAATGTTGAACTTTGATCCCTCTTGGGACCTCAGTATTGGGTCATCGTTTAAACTGAATCATGTTTACACTATCTAAGGATGCTTGCAAATTAATATCACAAATTGTAGCATTAAAGTTCTTTAGGAGATTTTAAAATGTTTTCCATATATATTTCTATGTTGAAATTTGCACCCTCTTGAGACCCTAGAATTGGCCGGAGTAGGGGGTTGGGTTGAACAATTTAGATTCTAACTATCTGAAGATGCTTGCAAAGTAAACTCACAAATTGCAGCATTGTAGTTCTTGAAAAGAAGATTTTCAAGCATTTTCCATATATATTTTTATGTTAATCTTTAAACCCCTCTTGGGGTCCCAATATTAGTCCGGAATTCACGGTTTTAACAATATAGAATCTACATTATTTGATGATAATGTAATGATAGTAATCTCCGAAATTTTAGCATTGTAGTTCCTTAATTGAAAATTTTTAAACATTTTCCCTATAAATTTGATCGTTTAACTTTGAAGCCCTCTTGAGGCCCCTTTAAAAAGGGCAGGACTCTTTTCCAACAATTTAGAATCCCCTTCCCCTATGGATGCATGGCAATGAGTTCGGTTAAATTTTGGCCAGTATTTCTATAGAAGAAGTAAAAAAAAGTTCACAGACAGACAAACGGAAGGCCACAGACGGACGGACAGACAGATGGACACACAAAACATGCAAACAAGACTACTTCTAGAATGAATTAAAAAAAAACCAAGGAAAGCGATATCGACATGTAAGTGGCACTTGGTGGTGAGAAATAAATGGTTTATTAACACCAAGGATATATGAAATGTTATTTTAATAGAATTTTTTCACATTTATTGTCATGCCATGATATCGGTGTTGTAGCATAGTAAAATTCCCTTATATATATATTCTTTGATATGACAATACATAAAAACAATATATATTAAAAGAAGCCTTATTTATGAACACTTTGAAATCTTAAAATAGACTGTCGGACAGTTTATTCATCCAAAAAAGTCCCCCAAAACCCCCCGAAAAAGGCTCTGATTACCTTTTTTTCGGGGGGGGGGGGGGGGGGAGTTCTCCAACGCCTTTATTGTATATTACAACATTGCACAAAATTGGGACAGAGTTTTCCCCATGGCAAAAACGAAAACCTTGGTATAAAATTTCCCCTTCCTCTTTCCGGATGACTTTACTGAAATATTCTGCCCATGTGATTAACGTAATAGAACTGTTCAATTCACTATAAAGCTTAACTTTAAACAGTTTAGGAGGGAAAAGGGGTACTGTGATTAAGTGGTATTCTATTATAGTGTTTTTCCCAGGGAAACACTGGACCCGGGTTAATTCTTGCTAGGATGAATATCTATACCAGTTTACAGAATTTGATCCATCAAACTGTTAGCTATGCATATTTTGGCTACGGAATAAAAGAGATTGTAAATATCCTGGTAAACTTAAATATATTTTATATGTTAATTCATAAACACATGGAAACTACAATTTATTATTTATTACAGAAGACGGTCGGTTATATGATAAGAGGGTAAATAAAAGCTGTGCGTTTCTGCGGAGCTAATGTGAAAGTCTTTTTCAAACAGACATTTTGTCTAAGCAAAGCAGCTTTGCTCTGAGAGAAGGTGTGGTTCAACGAAACTAATTGTGAAAATGTTATCTCAAATAATGAAAAATTAATTGTATTGTGTTTTATTTTTATCAATTTCAAAAAAAGTCTGATGTAGACAACATTGTGACAATATCAAATCAGTTCATTAATTGCGTATTTTTTTTCAAAAATTAAAATAAAAAAAATTGTTGGAGGATTTTGTAGAAAAAAATTCAAGGATTATCACCATGCCAAGTTTAAGAGGAAAATATAACTATGATTATCCTTTTCATCATTGAGACAAAGTATTCAGAATATAAATAATTATCCAAGAAATTAACCATTGTATAAAATAAACATAACATAAGTTTGCTTCAATTACACACTTAATATATTTCATTTACAACTATAAAAAGCAGAAGTAAATCAATCTTATTTTTCTACTGTCAATTAAAAGGTGAATCAAAGAAGATTTGCACTACAAAATTTGCCTTATGTTTTTACATACCTCATCTTTTATCTCGACCTGTTTTTCTTCTTCGCAGATAGAGATATTTGGAATGAAAGGCCAGATTTTCAGGTCATTCAACACTGTAAATCAAGACGCAGAGTAGCAGAGTTACATTTTTGATTAGCCTATAAACTTTCAAAATAAAACTAACAAATGACAGTTAACAAAATGATTTTCTAACAATTCAAGTAAATAATATTCATTCCTGTCGCCGATCCTTCTCAGGAGAACGCCGGGCGATAACTTTCGTTTTGACGAAAGTCACATCAAGGTCTGCCCACTCGTTCGGAATGTCGATGACACCAGAAGCTTGGTGTATGAAGTCTTTGGTCAGCTCAAAGATGTGGATAAGATGTGGAAATAAGTTTGACGAACATTCGATGAATTCTGTAGCATAAGTCATCATGGCAGCTGAAATGATGTCAACATAATTATAAGCCTATACATGTATAAAATCTGTTTGATTTGTAATGATTTATTGCATTCAAAATAATAGAACGTGTGGGTTTTGGTCAACAAACACTTATCAATGATATAATCATAATATACTCGTATCTTGCATGAGATATATCTGCAAATCTGTATCCAAGATCTTGAT
Source organism: Magallana nippona (assembly GCA_033439105.1). Classification (NCBI taxonomy): domain Eukaryota; kingdom Metazoa; phylum Mollusca; class Bivalvia; order Ostreida; family Ostreidae; genus Magallana; species Magallana nippona. The sequence continues at coordinate 22,972,596 of CM065925.1, forward strand.
ATTAAACGTTTAAGGGTTTTTTTCTCGGTTTGAAATTATTTTATATACTGAGTATACCATTGAGTTTTGTAAATAAAAATTCCATTTTAAACATATAACGACGATGTGGAAGTTTCTTTTCTCGTCAAAAATAATGTTTATATTAATTGATTTTATTAAGATAAAATGAAAATTTCAACACAAATTTATATGTAAAAAATTATGTATTTAAATGAATTTCTTAACGTAAAACTATGTATTTAGGCCACCTTGCCCTACGATTTAAACCTAATGCATGCCCAAACAGAAAATATTATTAAAAGTATTGAAAGTTATTACCTGGTGTTGATTTGTAACGCTTAATTGCCAATGGTAAGCCTTCTTTGTGTGAAGAACCATTTCTGAGCTTGATTTTGCTGTTCATATCAAAACGCAAACTTTGAAGACCATTCGACTTTCGATGACTTCGTTTCATTTTGGATATCTTTAGCTCGTTTTCCCGGTAGTACTATATATATAAGTTGTTCACATTTTTAATCAACGATTTAAAGTGTATGTCATTAATATAAACACTTTTTGTTAGAAATTACTTAAAAACAAGAAAATATATTGACGATTTTCCATTGTTTTAGTATATTATCATGACATACTTGTATTTTTTATATAAAAAGGGTAACAGCACCGATTTGCATATTATGTTTAAGATCAACGAAATTGTAAAAAGAAGGTAAAATTCGCTTGAAATCAATAAAGCTTGCATCAATTTATAAAGGTATATTATGTTGCTAAACGAATTTTTATTGTATCTAATTTCCGAGGTTTATACACCAGTCAAGAACGCAAAGGTTTCTTTTCGAAGGAGTCATCAAGACTGCATTAATTAATCTACTTATTACGTGAACCAGGCCTTTACTTTGTAGAATAAACAAGGGATAAAGCTTTGTACGTTTACAAGGAGATGAAATTAATTGTCATGCATAAAAAGTGATATCGACATTATATACCGTACTTTATATGTAATATCATGATTTCGTAATATCAATATTGTCAAGTTTATTTTGTAAATATGTATTTAGTTTTTTCTGATCGTTCTAAAATTGTATCATGTATAGAATAGATGTTGAGGCTTTGAAATCAGTTTTATTGAAATTTTTGCAGAGAATGTGGGAAAAAATAGCAAAACGTTCATATATAGATTAACTTGTTCCGAAAATAATTCGGAAAAATAGTTAAGTCGTACATGTATGAATTTGTGGAGTACCTTACATTGTACGCGTTTCTTAAGTCGTTCTTTGAATTATTTTCATTTTTGTTAAGTCGTACAAGGAATTATTAAGTTTTTAACTTAAATTTACCTGATATATAATGAAGGCAGTTTATCTGTCTGTAATTAAAAGTTAAGAATAACTTTTGCGAAATATAGATTTACATTCGTTAATTTTAGTTATTAAGAGTAGTCAATCATAGTTATATAAATCGTGAAACTATATTTATCAGATAACCTATATATTCGTTATTTATATTTAAGAGTTGTTAACCGTAGTTTACATATCGTGAAACCTTATTTATAAGATAACTGTTTTGAACAAATGATTGTTTTCAGTTAGTTATAGTTTACACTTTTGAACCATGGATTATTGCGTTAACTATGATAGATAACTGATATAGAATATAGATTTACGTCGAAAACAATAGATTACGGTCCGTAGACAATAGCTTATAGCCGATAACTTAAGTTTATTGACTGTGAAACTATGTTTAGCTCATATTTGTGAGTTTGGCCTGCCACAGATATAACATCGTCCAAACACAATGCATTTGGACATTTATAATGCATTTGTTTAGTGATAAACTAGTGATCAACATGAATTTACTTGATATAACATTGTTTAAACATAATGCATTTGAACATTGTTAATACCCAATGTCTTATTTTGGAGCTTTGAAGAATCGTGTACCACTCCAACATATTTGCCTAGTTTCCATAATTTTTTTTTCTTTTGCCTTTATTCGAACAGATTGATTATCATATGCCATTTTTACAACCCGATATCAGTAATTTTTTTTAAAATTAGAGTAAAACTCCTCAATTAGTTAGAAATGCACATTACCAGAGTATGTCAATCCTATCTAATCATTAAACTTTAAAAAGATATTCGGAAAAAAACTATATAAAAGAAAATTGTTTGTAAATTGTAACACAAAATATTTTACCCTTTTTCTGTAGATTATTGTCGCTTCTCTAACACAAAGACTATTTCCATTCTTCCAAATTACCGACCCCGATTACTAAAATAGAATATTGTATATAACATAATGATGCACGGGGAAACTTCTTTTAAATTCTAATCAAATACAAATTGAGACTATGCCAAAAATAGATTTAATTTCAAACAAAATGAAAAATAAGGAAAAAGGAAATTAATGATAAAAGAAAGAAACGTAATTTATCAATGTATAACATATTTCAAAAGGCTTAAATTTCATATGCTTATAAACAAACACGATGAGAAGAAATATATGTTAGTTATATATAACAAACACAAAATGATCTTGAGAATATCAGTGCAATTAAAAACATACCCAAATGCTTGATTTTTAGTTGATAGTGTTTTAATGTTTGTATAAAGTAACTCTCTTACTTTTATGAAGTTATTTATTTGGTTTGAATTTGAAAAGAGAGTTTATGTTTAGACATCTACATATTTTTAAGGAAAAATCCGGTTATTGAAATGGTGAAAATGGCGGGCGGTCAGCTGCCAAAAGGTACCCTTATTGTATGGATAACTCCTCCTACAGTTTTCAACTTCTTCAGATTAATTTTACATACATCAGAGTTGTGCATATTGCTAGGATTTTCATTTCTGATAATTTATGAAAAAATAACAGCTGTTGAACTTAGTCATTTTTTGGCAAAATATTGCAGATAGGGAACCCCTATTGTACGGATATCTCCTCCTACAGTTTTCAAAATAGGAAGTTAACGTTGTTCTTTTGCAGATTAATTGTACATTTATCAGAGGTATGCATCTTGCTAGGATTTTGATTTCTGATAATTTATGAAAACAAGAGGCCCATAGGCCACATTATTGCTCACCTGAACAACATTCCTTGTAATATTCTATTTTGTAACATGTGCTATTTCTATTTTATAAACTTTGAACACCTTTTTGGTGCCCCAGTATTGGTCCGAGGTTTATGGTTGGCTTTAATAATTAAGAATCTACACTGTTTGATGATCCTTGCATAGTAATCTCACAAACTGTACCATTGTAGTTCTCGAGAAGAAGATTTTTAAACATTTTCCCTCTAAATCTCTATGTTAATTAACTCTGAACCCATTCTGGGGCCCCAGTTTTACACCGAGGGTCACGGCTTTCATAATTTCGAATCTAAATATTTGAGAATGCTTACGTAGTATTCAGACAAATTGAAGCATTGTAATTCTCAACCAGAATATTTTTAAATATTTTCCATATATACTTCTATGTTAAACTTTGAACCCCTCTTGAGCCCAAGTATTAGTCTGGGGTCATGGCTTCCACAATTTAGAATCTTCATAATTTGAGGATTCTTGCAGTAAAGTAATCTCACAAACTGTAGCAATGTAGTTCTTGAGAATTAAAAAAAAAACATTTTACCTATTTACTTGTATGTAAAACTTTGAACACTTTCTTGGGCCCTAGGGTTGGTCCGGGGGTCACGGCTTTTACAATTTAGAATCTTCACTAAGTGAGAATCCTTGCAGGGTAATTTTACAAACTGTAACATTGTAGTTCTTGAGAAGAAGATTTTTAAACATGTTTCCTATATATTTCTATGTTAAACTTTGAACCCCTCTTGTTGCCCCAGTATTAGTCCGGGAGTTACGATTTTCAGAATTTAGAATTTAAATTTTCCAAAATTGCATGCATAGCAATATCCCAAACTGTTTCAATTTAGTTCTTTATTAGAAAATTTGTAAACATTTTCCTATATATTTCTATGTTAAACTTTGAACCCCGCCTGGGGCCCCAGTTTTGGTCCAGGGGGGTCACAACTTTAACAATTTAAAATCTTCAATATATATAAAAGCTAATGTGTAAATATTGGCATTTTTGGTGCAGAGGTTCTTGAGAAGAAGATTTTTTAACATTTTCCCCATATATTTCTATATTAAACTTTGAATCCCGCCTGGGGCCCCAGTTTTGGTCCGAGGGTCACGATTTTTACAATTTAGAATCTTCGCCATATATACAAGCTTTTTTGTAAATAGTGGCATTTCTGGTTCGGTGGTTCTTGAGAAGAAGATTTTTAAAGACATACACTCTATTCTCGCTGTTTCGCAATTATCTCCCTTTTAAAAAGGGTTAAGCCCTTTATTTTAAAAATCTAAAAACCCCTTTCCATAAGGATGCTTTGTACCAAGTTTTTTAAAATTTAACCCAGTGGTTTTAGAAAATAAGTAAAAAATGTGAAAAGTTTACAGACGGACAGACAGACAGACAGACGGACAGACGGACGGACGGACAGGGTGATCCCTATATACCCCCCAAACTTTGTTTGCAGGGGGTATAAATACTAATAGTTTCCAGGTCAATAATAATATGTGGGTGTACATTTATTTTTATGACTGTATGTGAGGAGACAAGTGTGTAGCAGTTTACACGTATAGGCGTACAGTGTATGACTGCAAACCCGCTTATTATATAGTAATCAACATCAACTGTGCATGATGTTTTAAATTGATTTCATGCTCTCCGAATTCCATTCGCAAACCACTGCCAATATATTTTCTCTCCAATCTCACTGTGAGTCGGGAAGATATATATATGCAGAATCCTGACCGTGGCTGCAGACGATACCCATGGACAGTCTTCCAATACGACGATCCACAGTTTGACCTAAAATGACCAGTTTCATAACTTCTTCGAATTTCTCTAAAACGGACTGTCTAATTATTTCCCAGAATTCCAATTTACGCAAGCGCATTTGAAGTTCATCCCAACTTAATTAGTCGCGGGCTGACTAAAGATCTACGTAAGGTAAATTAATCACATTTTGCTAATACTGCGCACACACAATCACATGTGACAGGAAAAGAAAATGGCATCGATATCGCGTGCTGTTTACTAATATTGTTGTAATGGTTAGTCGTAAGTTTCTATGTAGATATTTGAATATAGGGTAAATATTGAATCTTGAATATATGTACCTGAAAAGATCTATCATGTAATAATGGTATGCATATGAGACTTGCACTGTTTTTGGTAAGCAGTCACATTATTTGGACTCTTTTCTTGCTGGAAATATCTTGTCAATAACAGAGGTCGTATTTTGGAATTATTTATCTATATCTTTGTATTCGTTTTATGCAAGACGTAAGTATACAATTTATTTCTTTCTTTTCTTTTTTTTCTTTTTCAGAAAATTGAGATCCATTTAAAATTATCGTGTTTTTTTTTAACTAACAATAAGACCGAATGTACGTTTTAGCACAATGATCATGAATCAAAAAATCATGTGTTTATCCGTATTTCATTTATTTAGTGAAAATGTACTTTCAAAACATTCTTACCGTTTATGGAAATGAATATTGTCCCCTTTATTGTTGATGTTCATAAAGTTAGATAAATTCTGGAAAAAACGACCAGAAAGCAGAAACTGAGCAACTAACATCAACGGAATCAACCTGCAGATGTTTTAAATGTTATGTTTCCAATTTCTTTTTACGTCATTTAAAATATTAAAAGAATGTTATTTATGTACCATATACAATCAAGCCACTATTGATTGTATACGTAAAGACATTTCACAACATGTGAAAGAAGACTTGTCTATATTTAACATAGCTTTGTTTACAATTTCTATACACGTAAATACACATCAATATCAGGGTTGTTATTTAATGCTATATGCATTGATGCTTATAAAGCCAAACAATTTAAAACATGGCGCGCTGGCTAGGCTTCTGGAAAATTGATAAGTTCTTTTCATAAATTTGAATACACGTCAACATCGGGGTTGTTATTCAATGATGTATGCATTAATGCTTATAAAGCCAAACAATTCAAAACAAGGCGCGTTGGCTGGGCTTCTGGAAAATTGATAAGTTCTTTTCATAAATTTACCGTAACCGGATTGATTTCTAAAAAAGATCGGCCTGAGAATGCAACCACTGTCTGTAATTTGATACATCGTCTAGAATCAGACCCGGATGCATTGCAGTAACGTGTAATCTTTTGTTAAATATTTTAATAGTGTACACGAAGCTGAATATGTTTTTTTTGGTTAAAAATGAGTCATTTTTATTTATTCCTAAAGCCACATTTGAAGCACTGTAAGCACGTGCTTTCTTTTTTTTTTTGAATATCAAATTAAAACATTGTTATTTATCTATTGCATGTTCCGGAAACCTTTTGCGTTTTTGTCGAACTTTTCCTGAAACATTCCAAACTAGTTATACGCTTTATGGATAGCTGATAGGGCGGTGCTCCATATGACACATTACAACAAAGCACATTGTACAACGACGTAGTATTACACTTTTCGAAAAATTGACTGAGTCTTAAGTTCAAAATTTAGTTCTATGTGGTACAAATTAACAAATATTCATTTCATTGCAATCAACTGATCAGCGCATCAATCCATATCAAAATGAAAAGAAGCAGTGGTGCTTTTTTCAGAGCACAGTTTGGAAAAGCATCTCTCCTCCAGTTTTGAAGGGAAAAATCTAACCTCCAAAAATAAAGGTTAATTGCTTTTGTAAAATTGCTTAGTATCGGACAATAGGATAATACTTGTGGTGGGTTCTAATGCTACATTTATTCTGACTAAACATTCACACAGATTAATACTTTCCCATTCTAATATTCATAATGTAAACAAATGTTGGTCTCAGCTCCATAAACATAAACATACAGCAAGCACTAATTGCTAGCTGGCTGATTTACTTATAGATAAGGATTTAAGTATTAATGGTTTCTAATGGACATTACATCCCTCCTTTCCTTTGAATTTTAACTGTGATCATTTATTGTTTGTTTATCCAAGTCACTCATGAAAATCATCACTGATATTAACATTGTCCAAAGTATGTAGAAATGTTCCTTTTGTTTATAAGATGCTATCAGTCACTCACAACATTTATACATATCTAAATAATACAAAATGAATTATAAAACTAAACTACACGGAACAAGCCAGAGGATTATTATGCCACCCAACACGACTTGTTATCTTTCACTTTCATAATCATCTAGGTATTTTGGACGATTTGTTTTCTGCCTTAAATTATCACGCGGAGTCATTGGTATCGCATCTGAAGACTTCATTGTTTCTGTGTTGGTTTCTGGGTTATTTATATGTCCGTTATCGCATTTATCAGATCGCTCAATAATTAATTCTGCTGTTTTTATTTCTTTGTACGCACTGGAGTTTCTTGTAACAGTTTTGTTTTCATTAGATGCCGTTATCATGGATCCCTTTTTCCCTATGACTTCTAAAGGCTCAATTTCGTGTGGAGTAAATAGTTTATTGTGTTTCTTTTGTTGAACAATAACTCTGTCTCCGTTTCTTAAAGATGAATGCTTCGCATTGTTTTCTTGTCTGCATAATGTTTCATCTTTTGTTTCTGATTTTCATCCCGTCTCCGCATTTCTGTTTTCTGAATTTCGTTGTTTTTAGATTTTCTGGAAGACGAACTTTAATATTTCTTCCAAATAAAGCTTCTACTGGTGGAACTTTTGTTGTAGAATGGGGCGTTGCTCGGTAATTTCTCAAAAATTGGAAAATATCCTGTTTCCAATTGCGGCTCTCTGCATGGGATGTTTTGACCACTTTTCCTATGGTCCTCATAAACCGTTTGATTTCTCCATTAGCCCTTGGCCATAATGGTGTAATTTTACGGTGCGTAAATCCCATATATCTTGTAAATTCTTTAAATTCATGGCTTTGAAATGGAGGTCCGTTGTCACTTTTGACAATATATCGAATTCCATGAGTAGCAAAGATCTTATCCAATTTTGTCATTGTTGATCTTGCTGAAGTTGAATACAGAATTTCTATCTCCGGATATCTCGAATAGTCGTCAATTACCACAAGCAGGTATTCTCCGGATGGAAAAGGACTGCAAAAATCTACGCTCACTTCTTCCCACGGTTTGTTTGGTAACTTTGACATCCTCAACGGTTCTATTTTGTTAGCAGGAACAGATGATAAACATGGGATGCAAGATTTGCATAGGTTTTCTACCATTGAGTCGATTCCAGGGAACCAAATCTTTTCCCTTAGCAATTGTTTCGTTTTTACAATGCATTGATGTCCTTCGTGTGCTATATCGACTATTTTCCTCTGTAGTGATGAAGGAATCACTAGTCTTGATCCTCTTAGAAGAATTTTCCTACTTCCATGCCATATTCTTCTATGTGAGAATTCTTATAGGTTGCGTAATTGTTGAGTAATCTTGAATAAATCTAGACACATAATTTGTCATTCCAAGAAAACTTTTCACATTGTGTTTGTCGGACTCTTTGCTGATTTGATAGCTTGAATCTTAGCAGGATCAGCTGTAATGCCATCTGCAAAAAATACATAGCCGAAAAAAGATAGCTTTTGTCTGTTGAACTCACATTTTGGTCGGTTTAGTGTTATGTTGCGCTCCCGTAGCCGTTCCATGACTTTTCTTAGACGCGTGTCATGTTGTTTTTGTGTTTCCCCATACATTATGATGTCGTCACTCATATTCTTTACCCCTTGTAAGCCTTGTAGTGATTCACTAACAGTCTCTTGAAAAATTTCAGGAGCTGATGAAATGCCAAAGTTGAGACGTTTATATCGGCGCAATCCTACGTGAGTTGTGAATGTCGTTATGTATCTTGATTGCTCTTCCAATTCAATTTGGTATACCCTGCATTCATATCTAATTTTGAGAAGATTTTAGCTCCATTTAAATCATGAAGTATGTCATCCACTGTAGGTGTGATGTGTCTTGTTCTTTGATTTGCCTTATTTGGTAAGCGCATATCCACGCATATCCTAATTTGGGTTTGGGTGCAATAACAATCGGTGAAACCCAAGGTGTAGGGCCTTCTACTTTCTCGATGATGTCGAGATCCTCTAGCCTTTTCAATTCTCTTCTACTTTCTTCCGTAAATGGAAAGGTATCCGTCGGTGAGGCTGAACAGTTGGTTTGCTTTTATCGACATGAATTTTCACTTTAACATCTTTTAGGTCAAGGTCGACATCATGATGGTCACTGAAATCTGAGCTCTCTACTTTTTTGCGTGTAGTGCATCAAATATTATGAATTGAGTGTTTATATTTGTTCCAGGGACTATTAAGTGTTTATGGAGAGTTCTGTCGAAACGTGAGTCAATATTATTTGCGCTTTCTTGACTTTCTTTTCTTTGAATATTTCAACATTGTATGACTGTAAGACTGACATCTACTCACGGTCAGTGTCAACATACCGGGACACAAAGACAAACAGGTTTAGATTTGTTAGTCCAGTAAATCAGCAAAACCCAGCTAAAAAAAAAGAAACCTAATGACTCTTTAGGTTCTGTAGCCGACGCAGAAAGTGATATTTCTGTTCTTAGCAATATTTTAGAGAATGCATCAAGTTGTGAAGAAAGTTTGCGCAGGGTCACCAGCGTTATATTGGGCAATCTATTCATCAAGAACGCTCTAGCAATGGAACTTGTTCCCGAATTTGACCAAATGAAAGCGGAAACAAAAGACCTGCATCGCCAAATTGATGAATTGTCCCAATATTCCAGAAAAAATTGTCTGAAATTTTGTGGCATTGCAGAAAGCCCCCATAACTCTAATGGAGACCCAGAAAACACAGATCAGTTGATCCTCAACCTGTGCAACAAAGTCGTCCTGAAGTCCACTGGTACCACCCTTAACCCATGGACCATTAGTAACTCCCACCGCCTAGGGCCTCCCTCAGTGACCCACCGAGGGACATCATTGTCAAGTTTGTGCGGTATCGAGACCGTGCCCTCGTGTATGGCAATAAGAAAAACCTCAAAAACTACAACAACAACCCCTCGAGTGGATATAAGGTCTTCGTCAATGAGGCACTGACAAAAACCCGCGCCAAGATGTTCTCGCGTCTGCGTAAGTGCAAAAGAGATGGCCTAATTGACTCGTATTGGACATATGAGGGTAATCTCTTCGTCAAAAAATCGCGAGGTGGTCCTAAATCGGTGATCCGAATCGAGGACGACGTACTGTCCATTGAATGTCTAGGCGATCAGAGTATCCACCAGATCCTGGAAACCTCAGAAGTGTAAACACATTGGTAAACATTGCTTGTCAGATGATTATCAGCTGTTTAAACCCTAATGTCTAGGTCATTTTTGAATAACCCTTTCGTTTCGCATTATAAACAATATGCCATTTTCATTGCAAGCAAATATTCTTACATGCTACTCTCATTGCTATTTTGTCATGTATATATGTTCGTTTTTCTTTGTTTAATATTTCCCCCCTATTTTTTCATTCCGGATTTTGTTGCTCCTTGTTGGTACCGGTTCCTATGTCTGTTGTTAAATGTATACATCAGACTACTACTTGGGTCCATGGCCATGCTGATAAGTATATTAATTTTCGATACTTTTAATTAAAATAACAGTAACTTACTCTAGGCCATGGACATTAGATATTCCAAGGTATGTTCAGCTTTTCTTAATATGTCATCCGAACAGCTGAACTGCTAGCTTACTTAAACAATTTTTTCTGTTTTGTACATAAATAATACCCGGTACCAATCTTTAAAATCGAGTTATTTTTCTTTTGTTTTTTCTCACTTATATTTTGTTGTTACATTGTACCATCACTGTTTGTCAAATTGACTTTTTATGGAGAGGGCTCAAATAGGCACATTGCCTGCTGCCCAATCCTTATTATGTAATATTTTTACGTAATAAAATATTGTTTAAATAAACATCTTTTATTTTTCCAATTCTTTGAAACAGGTCAGCAAACTCTTCACATATTTCATTCACATTAGTTGACAACGATTGATCACTGGTATAATACCAAGATCTACGGCACTTTGGTATCCGAGGAGTGTACCACAGTTTCCCTCGACCACATAGAATTTTCCAATAGCTATTTTGGACTTCGTTTCAATGGTTGCAGTGAAATATCCCAATGTTTTTATGTGTTTTTTTTCAACCATATGCAAAAATCCTTGTACTCGATCTGCACAGTTTAGGTTTTGAATGTAGTTTGGAAAATGTGATCTCATCCAAAATATTAACACTAGGCCCTGTGTCAATCAACATGTGAAAGCGTTGTCCATTAAGCGTAACATTTGACTTTGGTTGTTTTGTTGTAAGGTCATTCCTGACGCTGAATACGTATCCATCATCTTCATCACAGTCCTAGAATTGTTTGACATGTTTTTTTTTAAACTGGGGTTTTGATTTACAATTAGCAGCAAAGTTATTTTCTCTTCCACGGTTATTACAGATGTGTTTGTATGCTGGACATTTTGTTTTGTGGGGGTACTGGCCGCCACAGTTATAACATTTAGAACTCTGTCTATAAGTACCTTTTGTTCTCGGCACTAAATTCCGCCTTGGTTTCCACTGATGAGTCCTTTGTCCTGATTCCTTTTGGTGTATTTTGTTTACACTGGAATTGTTATTTTCAATTCCCGATGCCTGTTTTTCCGCCAGTTCTAATGTTCTTGCCGTTTCTAGTAGCTTGTTGAGTGTCATCTCCTCACTAAGCGCTTTTCTTCTTAATTTTGATGATGTGCAGCTTTGTATGGTCTGAGACTTGATTTCATCATCATTGTCTGCAAATTCACATTTTGTGGCGAGCTGTCTCAATCGGGTGTGATATGTGTCTACCGTTTCACCTTCCGATTGCTTTGTTTGTCGGAAAACGTACCGCTCGTATTCCTTGTTTACTTTTGGTTCAAAATAGTTCTTCAACGCATTTTTGGCTTGGTCATAATTCTCGTCATTCCCTGTATCGGCAAATGTGTCAAAAATGTCATAGACCTCCTCGCCAGCATAATGAAGGAGTAGCGCACGTTTCCTCTTGTTGTCTGTCAAATAAGTTTTCCAGTCTCTGTACCCATTTCCGCCATCGGGTACCTATTGCTCCCTCAGCATGGACAGGAAATTTAGGAAAAACTAGTAATCCAGATTCTGCCATTGTGTTTTCCTTACAACTTGCGTATTACACCAATTATACACAAAGCTGAATATAAATCCTCGTCGCCATTGTTAAATTGCTTAGTATCGGACAAAAGGATAATACTTGTGGTGGGTTCTAATGCTACATTTATTCTGACATTCACACAGATTAATACTTTCCCATGCATTCTAATATTCATAATGTAAACAAGTGTTGGTCTCAGCTCCATAAACATAAACATACAGCAAGCACTAATTGCTAGCTGGCTGATTTACTTATAGATAAGGATTTAAGTATTAATGGTTTCTAATGGACATTTCAGCTTTGACCTGGTTAAGGGGAAAGTCAATTTCCAAAGTACTATGAAATTTCAAAACAGGCAATAAATATGCGTCTGCAGCATATGGTAACCGTAAATTACAACTCTTATGCCCTTATGAAACAAATATACCAGATATAAAATTGCGTGAAAAATATTTACTATTCTACTACAGTTATTGCCGAGATCAAAGAGATGCCGCGGACATTATTCTCCAATATACCACGAACGTCATCAGTAAATTATCAGATCAGAAATACCTATTTGTCTCGCACTGATCATGAAAGTACAACTTCCAACCGTAAAAAGTTTTAAACCATGTCAATTTCACGTGTTAGTTCCAGTCAAAACGATGTGTATTGCCTCAAATGTTTATTTTTAAGACATCAATGCGGCTGTTCCCAGGACCTCCCTAGCACAGTTTCACTGCGTGTTTTTACATAAAATATATAACGTGTTGTAGTAATAATCGTGTTAAATTACCCTTAAAATATTAGGAATATGATTCAAAGATATTTTATAAATAAGTGAAGAGTATTAAAAATCCAAAGAAAAATTCTGTCGTCTGCATGTGATTCCTTTGATCGATACACATGTAAACATTACCAACCGTTGGGGTTACACGGAACAGCCGTCAAAATGACCTAGATCGTCTCTCTATAGGTGAAACGATCTGTAGAAATACTGGGCTGTTAGTAGAATAGAAGTAAAGTTCTTGTTATCGTGAATGTTGCAGGATAACCTCCTCGGTCTCGAAACGTTGTTTGAAATATCAAAGCCTCTGATAACGCCTCGGCTTTTATATTTCAAAACAACATTTCTCGACTTCGAAGGTTATTCTACAACATTCACGAAAACTCGTACTTTATTTCTTAAGTATACTGCAACTTATAATATAAAAATGTATTTAAAAATCCCACATTCACCGTATTGTCAGTCGTGGTTGCCTCAAATTAAAACATAGATTTATTTTTTGTAAAATGTATCTTCTTGATTCTTTTGTATCCGTTGGTGTCTGTTTTGTTCTGTTTTTCAATTTTCTTTTGTTCCAATATATTTGATTTGAGTATACAAAAGAAAAAATAACATGTATATCTAATAGAGCTTTCTCTGTAAGTACAATTACAATATAATGGTTGATGTATTAAATATATTAAATATATTGTACTAGATTAAATTACTGCCTCCAAAACTAAAAAATGTGCTCAGCTTCTGGGGTGGGGGGGGGGGGGGCTGCTGCCCCCAGACCCCCTGCTTACAAATATTTCGTCCCTGTCCCGTTAAGACGTAAAGGATGATGCGTAATATGACACCCTATCAATTGATGAAAAATAAATATAGGAATTTCTATTTCATTTTGAATGCACTTATTATTTGATATCCTAAAAGCATACATTTTTTTATCCAGCATGTGTTTGATAATACTGTAATAGCCATTTTCCTTCATTTATGCCAATACATTATTTGTTGAATTTCGACGAATGCTATTTCTGTTCATAATGTTTTCTCTCGACGTGTTATATTTTGGCGATAAACAATGTCACGTGATATGTCAACAAGTCGTGTTCGACAAATCCAAATTACTCACTTTCATACTGTCTTTTGTACAAAATCCTTCCCATTCTATTAATTTTTACTCATTCAAATAGTTGCAGGTCTGTAAATCCCGGTCTGAAGAAAATACAAATGGACGACCTGGGAGCTTCAGTTCCGAACGTGTTAAAAAGTTACAATTAACGGGACACAAAAAATTCCGCTAGTTTTGGATTGATTAATCTTATTTCTGAACGCATTCTGTACAAATATTTGGTTGAAAACAAAATTCTCGGACATTTTACTGCAGATATATCATCAATTTACTTGCCTCTAATCTTCTTTTACACACCATCAACAGCTCCGTAAAGTAAAGCGGTGCAGTTTTTTTTTTACATGTAAAAATGGCGACTCTCCATCTCGACTTCAATTTAACATACTTCATTTTCCGAGGTCAGTTAGCGTGATAAGGAGATAGTCTTAGGCAAGAAATAAAACGAGGTCAGTGGTAAATTGTTTGAGGAATTTAATGGTACTAATTATTTCAATAGACTTTGTGTGGAAATAAGGTTAAAGAGTCCAAAACTAGCGCAAGTTTTTAAGTCCCATGAATTGCAACTTTTTAACACGTACGGAACTGTAGCTCCAAGGTCGTCCATCCGAATTTTTTCAGACCGGGAGCTACAGGTCTGCAGCTATCATTCAAAGCTCTGGGATTTAAACTAGAACGAAATACGCTGTTATTGTGGTCTTCCTTGGCAGATGGCATACAGAGTTGAAACCCTTCGATCTTCGGGTTATGCACTTCTTATTATAATTGTGATTGGTAGAAAATACATTATGGGAAAATCAACATTTATTTCATTGGTCGAAATGCTGCTCGGCGAATGGAGGGTTAATATTTTCTGATGATCTTTTTTACGTACGACTTTACAAATTTCCAAAATTTCAAATCTTAAACAAGAGAGACAGCAAAAATATAATAAAATTGCTACGAATGAAATTTACGTTTTGATTTTTCAATAGAACTAGTTAAAAGCAATAGTTTTAGTATTTATTGAGGAAGAAAGTTTCCTTTTGTTTTGTGTAATCAGTTACGGTAATGGTAATGTCAGTATAACAAAAGTATGCAGTAGTATTCACATTGGTTTTATCAAAATAATGCGAGCTACCTAAGATGACTTTTCCCCACTATACTTAATCTCAACTAACTGACATTTCATATTATTACGATTTTTTTTAAATATGAGCATCCAGGCTGATCGTTCTATAAATTCTGTTATAAACCTAACTACATGTATACTATAAATATATTTTCATGACCACATTGTAACGTCACAATGGCGTAATCAACGCATATACTGTATGAAGGGATATTTTTGCTCCGTGTTATATTTTCGACCTTCTTTATTGCAAACACTTTCGCCCCATCTTGAATTCGACTAGACAAAATTGTTGATTAAAGAAAGACAATTGAAGACCCTGGAATTCGCCCAGTCTAAAATTCACCCACTGACAATGAGGGCGAAAGGACGAAAATATTTTACTGTAAACAGTACATTACATTACATAAACTTCGTCCTTGGTCGATATACTCTCATCAGGTCTATAAAACCATGTATTGACCGCATTAAAAGGCATAATTGTATATCAGTTAATATATTTATTAGTCTTCTTTTTTACTTATACACTTAATAATAGTTATTGAAGATATATAGTGCCGTTGTTGATTACAAACAGGTTTTTGAAATGTTTTGAAAGATGTGGTACAAACTCATAGTGCATTTGGATATTTTTCATTTATATAAAAAAATATGTTTGTCGGCACAAAATCCAAATTCCAAATCAATGTGAACGGTGTGTCGCCTGAGTTTTTGTTAGCTATACTGTTGGGAATCGACAAGTGGAAAATTGATCACCCTTTTTATTTGCGGTATAAATACATATTATTATAACAGTAACTTGATCCAAAGGACCGGATTACCGAGTTGCCAGGCGCGATATCATCAGATCAAATAAAACAAGAAGCCTCGAGAGAGTGGTGATATGGAATCGGAAAACCACAGTGTGGTGATCCGAAAATTCGTAAAATTGACAGTATCAAGAAAGGAAAATTGATGGGTATATAGTAAATCAAAGTATTTAACAGAAAAAAAACATGTGGTAGTGGTCAATGTAGAGAATTTATGGTCCATAATATGTGTAGGCATGGGGTTTGTGTGTTGTAAAATTTGACCTTTTATCACTTACTTTGAACATTTAGTACTAAATCTTATTAGGCTGTATAAGTCAAACATTGCTCAATCTTCAAAAGTTTATGATTTCTTATAAAATTTCAAGAACATGCTTTCCAAAGTTTTCCAGAGTAGGGTGTGAGGGAGGACAAGTTCAATTGTAGCTTAAGGACTAAGAGTTTAGTAAATCAGTACATCGCAACCGTTTCTACATGCACATAGCTCTTATCGTGTAATTTTATAAGAAATTTTTATTATTACTTATTTACATGACCGACTTAAGTTTAATTGCGCATGATTTTGCACATTCTAGTAAAATACAGTGTATTTATATCTTTTCTGAAATTTTTCGATTCCAATTATTTCATTGAAAACAATAAACAAAATACAGATTAAAATATTAAGATTTTTTAAGAAAAAATTTATTTGTTAAACAATTTTTATGTTGTACGGTAGGTAAGCGTTGGCATTGTGCTTTTATGACGAAATGATAAAATGAAGCTTTATAGGAGTACGCTATAAAAAATAACATAAAAAAGTAAAAATCGTACACCCTTTGATATTTTATACACAGAATAATGCTATCCTTGGGGTTATTTTTCTTAATTTTGGAACGAATCCATTGTACCTCTCTATATTATTAATACTCCAAATATATATAATTTGGTGCATTTTGATATTTTGAGATCCCCCCCCCCCCCCCAACTAAAAAGCAGACGGTAGAATTCAGTATTTTTTACTTAAAAGGTAGAAAATGATATTACTAATCATATATTACAATTTGAAGAAAATTGCTATTGTAGTAATTTTTTAATCTGCATCGAAGTGTGGAAAATGACAATTTTCTATATATTTCTATAGTAAATGTATCTGCATTTTGAGATGGTCCCTAAAAAGAACCAGATGGTGGATTGTCTTGAAACTTCGCAGATATACAAGAGTTAGTGTATATTACATATGGTTAAAAATAAAGAGTTTTGCTATTGTAGTTTTTCCGCAAAAAAAAAAAACCAAATCAGCCTCCTTAAAATAAAAAACCGAATGTTTTTGCATTCCTAATATAACTATCCACAGATTTTGTTGCAAATATATCAAAGTTTAAAAGAGAGTGTTAATACTTTATTTTGGTGTGATATTTTACTTTTTAACACAAAATTTTGATAATTTTCTTTTAATATGTGCGACTGTGAACAATTAAATTGGTCAAGTCTTATTTGTTATATTAAAAAAAAATCTTGATTTTTAATTACGTTAACGTCGGTAAGAGAGAATTCGTAAAGACAAGCCTCACTCCTTATTTGAACCTGGCAAAATTTTATGACTTATATTCACGACAGATTAGTTTAATTTCATACTTTCGATAAATTATTTCCTTAAAGGACCTGGTAGCTATTAACACCTTAATGGTCAAAAGAAAACCATATCAAAATAAAATGTATGAAGTTTATCAGAAAATTTCAAGTGACTGACACACACACACACACACACACACACACACACACACACACACACACATTCTCTCTCTCTCTCTCTCTCTCTCTCTCTCTCTCTCTCTCTCTCTCTCTCTCTCTCTCTCCAAATATGAACTGTTTTTTTTTATAAACCCTTTCTTGTATCATTTTAGATAAGAGTCTTACAAAAATAAAAATGATTCTATAAACTCTTTTTTTGTAATCACATTTTTTTGTATATGATATTAGATAGTAGAATATAAAATTTTATTTATCTACTTTTTATCTAATCTTTCTACAATTTCATTATAATAAACACAGAGTGTGGAGTTTTATCAATTATTTGCAAAGTAGATAAACATATTCATTATCAGTTGATAAAAGTTTTTTAACGAATGAATGAAAGGTTATAATTTGGCATTTTGATATAAAACTGACTTTATTCATGATAGAGAATTTAAAACTCAATCCAGTTTTCACCTAATACATTCATAAACATTTTAGCCAACTCATTACTCGAAGTAAAACTTAAGTTCATCAAATAATCTCTAAAACGTTAAATAACTCTTTATATAATTCATATAAACTGAAGATGAACAAATGATACATTTCATACGCTATTTTAAAGCGTTAACTTTCAACAAGCCATAAAAACTACAAAACATTACCTCTTTTAAGCGTTCTGTGGTATACTTTCTTTTAAAATTATCAGTTGTAATGTTTAAAAGGTGGTACAATGTAGGTAATACAGCTATTATAAGCACTGCTGTTGCATCATTCCTTTGTCCATAGAGTCTGATATTATCGAGCTAAATATCAGTGTGACATTACAATCATTTTTAAATGTTTATTAGTTTGACGAGATATAGGAAGTACAATCATTGAAGGAACCCCACATTTTGTGTATCAAGGAAGCATGACCACTACAAATGGGGAATCAATGGCTTATGTCATAGCTCGAATTTCTAAAGCCACAGGAGCACACGCTGCACAGCGAAACATCTGGAGATCAACAAAGATCAGCACAAACACCGATTTGAAAAGCAGGATTTTCAAGAGTAATGCACTTGGGGTCCTCCTATATGGTGCTGAATCTTGGAACGTGACGAAAGCCATCTCAAACAAAATAAACTGGTAAGATTAGGAGAGGAAGACCGAAAGAGACCTGGAGAAGATCAATTGAAAACGAAATGAAGGAGATCAACTGTGCATGGGGACAGGTTCAGAGATGGACACAGGACAGACCAGCATGGAAATCTCTGGTAATCAGCATGAAGAGGATTAAGTAAGTAAGTACTTCAAGAGAAAGAAAAAGTACAACAAAAAGAGACATACAGAGCAGCAATAAAATCAATAAAATAGGTAGACAATGGAAATACTGTATACAGGGTTATTTTCGCCCATGTTATTTTCGCCCTCTCCGCCTGCAAAGAGTTTCACCCCGTCTTGAATTTGCCCAGACAAAGTTGTGTGTAAAGAGAGATAATCTGAGACATTGAAATTCGCCCGCTGACAACGAGGACGGAAATTAAAAAAAAAAGGGGGGGGGGGGGATATTTCATGGTATACAGTAATGACCGATTACCATCATATAAAACAGTTTTAGAACTGTAAAAAATAATGACTTTTAAAATCTTGTTCTCCACTTCTGATATCTAGCAGGCGACTAGGTTGCAATGATATGAAAAGAAGCTGTTAAGTTCTGGCTTCTATAGATGGGGATTTAAAGCGGGGATAAAGGGTACTATTGATAATTTAATGAAGACGAAGGTACATGTATTTCACTCGTCACGTTTTTAGTTCATTGCCTGTTCTTTCGGAAGATTACCTTCGATCTCTTACACTTGGGGTGTATCAAATAAAACAGGCATTTTCATATACACTTGAACATTTAGATGAAGACGGGGTATGATATTTTTGTAGGGAAAACCATGCCAAATATAATACAGGGGAAAATACAATCTAGACACGTATCCTCAAAGTCATATTATCAGTGGGTACAATTCGATTCCGAGGACGAATTAGATCCAATAAAATTGTGGTATTTTTAAAAACAATGGTATTGTCAATATAAGTCGGGGCTCGTCTCGTGGGAAGGTGTGCCCACGTCGCTTCCCTTCTTTGGTATATAGGCATCCAGAGGCACAAGGACATGTCATTAAACACTCAGATAATGCCGGAGAATGTTTTGGATTGTAATAAATCTAGTATTGAATCTTCACCTAGTGATGTAACAGACTCTTCCTCTGAATCATCATCGGATTGAAAAAAAACATGCTTAGCATTTATTCCATGCGCCGATAAAATTTTAACCAGAGAATCGTTCACTTTGATTCCAATGATATATTGATAATATACTTATTATTTAGATAAAAAGAAAAAAATACATGTAAACTACATTTATTATTATGAATATTATTTTTTTAGTCCTGTTACCCACGATCATTTTTTAATTATTATTGCTCATTTTGAAAAAAAAACCACCTGGGGTTGGAGGAATCGAAGGTTAATTATGACTGAATTCTAAAAAAGACATTTAATTAAGCAGATTACTAGTATCCAACAAAAATGTCACTATGGTAATTAAAAAAATTAAAAAGATTTCACTAACCTTTCATCCCCCTCCCGCAAATATACATACACTTGAACAGTTAAATATAACAAATACAATAATAAAAAAAACAACAACAACAACAAAAATAAGAAAACCCCATAAGCCAAAAAAAAAAAAAAACCAAAAACCAAAAAAAAAAAAACACCAAAAAAGAATATTACTCCCATGAGTATACTCGGTACTTTGATTTTCGACTGGAAAATGTTGTCACGTGATATATAAAACAGTCTCGACCCAAATCTGTTCTGGCAGGCACATCACTCTATTGTACTAAGACCCGCCCATTATTTTCATCTTTATTCATATACAACAAATGGCCACAAACTATGGCGAATTCCCACTGTAATGTGGTCTTAAAAAACAACGATAATGCAGATACCCTCATAGTTATAATGTGTTAGAACAATTGAAACAATTTAAAAGGCATCATATTTATATATTCTTGTTTGAAAACTATCAAAATTTTTGTAGGGGCCGCAGGCAATAGTGATCCTTTAAAATACTGTTTAGTGCAGGATATATACTATAAAACTTCAGTTAGTTTCGGAACACAGTGCAGATTTATGTCTTTATGATAAAAAGTTTACCTAAAGGTATGATTACATGTATTTCATGAACATTGGGGCAAACTTTATCCTACAGAACAGTGTCTGTGATTCGGAGTCAAAAAATGGGGCCACCGTGTATTTTCTGTGAGGGACCTTATATAGCTTGTAAATGCCTGGGTCAATTTTAAAATTGTTAAACGTCATTTAGGTGCAGCCTTGACATTATAATTTTCTTGAAATTAGTAAAAAAAAATATTTCAGTTGCTAAAGACAGAAGCGAAGAAGTTAAGATTTTTAAACTACATGTATTCAAATGAAAAATATTCGGCCTCAGTATATAAAATTATACTCACTCACAGCTGACAATACATGTATTTTTTCCTTAACTACGCCACTATAATCATTCTATGTAAGAAAAATGATGTGACATTTAGTACTTTAAATACCATACACTTGTTGAGTCTAAGCACATAAAGTAGCTTCAACAATGTAGCCATCTCCGTTTTTTTTTGTTTTTTTTTTTTTATATCTGACGTTTACTGGAGAGGGCCACTATTCCACAGGATATCCGTAATGGTTCAATATTATATTTTGAATGCGGCTGACTTCGGTCTGAAAAGATCGTTTTTTATGTTAAAATGACTTCCTTTATATAAAATGATTTTTTAATTCAGGTTGAACAAACTAACCGTATATAAATCAAAACCAGACAAAACACATCAGCATGTTTACCAGTCGATGACAGTTCTCGCGTGATTTTATGGGATTTACGCTTGGAGTTTTGATGGGCTTCATAACGTGAATGTCAGTGTAAATAGGCGATCTTACCTCGTTCTATCACTAGACATCATTTAAGGAAAGGGTACATAATGGAAAATTCACATTTACCGCGTTAACTATTTTAAAATGGGGGGGGGGGGGGGGGGGGGGGGATCCTATATATTTAGTTCAAGATCCGCTCCTGAATTCTCATTGGCTGTCCCAAAATAAAACCGATCAAGGTCAGTAAACATGGCGGATAAATTCAACTTGCGTTGTTGACATACACTAAAAATAACCGATACATGGACTGTATGGTGGCATATTGCTGTCCCCTGCATTAAAGATAAATTATGTCTACATGCTAGATAATTATGTCTACATGCAAAATAATTATGTTGACATGCAAGTTACAAATCTTTTTAGATGATCTGATTTTTATATAGGTAAAATGACTTACTAACGCCGGACTCCGACATCATAGATGCAAGATAAAACATAATTATGACAATATTATTTATGTTGACAGAAATATGCCACCATAGAATCTCTCTCTCTCTTTCTTTCTTTCTCTCTCTCTCTCTCTCTCTCTCTCTCTCTCTCTCTCTCTCTCTCTCTCTCTCTCTCTCTCTCTCTCTCTCTGATATCAAATCTAAAATTCCCTCCATATATGAGCAATTATTTTCCCTCATGGGAAAAAAAACTTAAGAAAGCGATAGAATAGAAAAGCCCATATAATTTGTTTTACAGTCACTTTTGAAGTTTCATCGACTTAAATTACGTATTTTAAAAATTCTGATCTATGCCTCACCTAATGATAGTATCAATAATAAAACAGTGTATATACATGTTTTATATCATTATAGTCGGGGCGTGATCAGTTCCAGAAAAGCGCGAAGGGCTTTTTGACAGATTTTATCACGCCCCGACTGTAATATTACCTCATAATAATCAAAGAATAATTCCTTATTACCTATATTAATATAATTTTCAGTAATTGTTCCATTAAAATTAAAATAATGGTCCCTCATCCAAGCATACCTGAAGGATGTGAAACATACTATGAAATGAGCCTGAGGCTCAAGAGGGTATCATATATCATTACTTTCCCGAGTTCAGTGATATAATAGAGTATAATCACGTGACAACACTGTGTTCACAACCCCTATATAAACAGCTGTACCTCGTGCGACATCATTATTTGAAGAATTTGGGAGAAAAATCACAAACAAATAAATAGGATGGGTATATGATACCATCTTGAGCCTCAGGCTCATTACATAGAATGTCTCTCATCATTCACAGTGTCACATCCCTAAAGGTATGCTTGAATGAGGGACCATTCTATTAATGACATATCGCCTTTCGGCTCTGCGAAAGTATCATATAGCATATTCAAAGAGTTGTCACAAATAAGCAAGTAAACAATACAAAATGGCATAAAGTTTAAGAAAGATTATTTAATCTCAACTCAGATGAAACATTATCAAATATAATAAATCAAAAAGCATAACATATATAACTCACATAATGTGCAATATTTAAACAGTCAAGCGCATAAGTAGCAAAAACTTTATTATTGACTTGGCAAGTCCCTATGGTAGAACTGAAAGAATGTTTTGGTAGAAGTCTAGTTAGCAGTGTCCATAACGTCTTTCATTGATACATCGGATGCGAAAACTACTGAAACCGCAGTTCCTCGAAAAGAGTGAGCCGTATACATGGTTGAATCTATTCCAGATGATGATAACACAGTCTTTAACCATGGAGCTAGAGTACATGTCACTTAATTGTATGTTTTATATGACATAAACAGATCAGAACATTTACGGATATCTTTTGTTCTATCCAAATTTTCCATCAAAGTTTCAAATACCCGTAATTCCAACTTCTTGTATTGACAAAAATGACTCAGAAGGTAATGGAACACAAGGTTTAGATTTTTTTAAAAGAGTTTTTATTTGAAAACTAGATGTTGCCATTAGACAGCAATACCCGCACCAACTGTCTACCCATAAATAACACTCTCTTGTACCAATTTTAGTCGAAAAGAAGGCCACATGCAATTTCTGGTACATTTTAAAAATTATAATTTCCATAAAGGATGAGATCCCATCCCATAAAACACATGAGTAGCCCTTTATGTACAATTTGGGGTTGGAATGTTCGCATGTGAATTTTAGATTTATCAATAATCTAAACATTTCTTTTATATTGTAAAATTACCAAAAAATAAACCTCGGACCCCAACCCCCATCCCACCCCTGCAAACACAATTATTACACAATATCCTTATGTGCTTTTAGTTACATGGTTAATTTATTTAACTAAATAAAATAGTGCGAAGGGTTTTAAAGAATAAAATTGTGAAAATACATTCATGTTAGAAGTAAATGATCTTTGACCAAAGATACATACACAATACAGGTCTACAGGTTGCAATAGCGGGTACTCGTTTTACCCAGCACTTTGATTAGATGAGTTTCACGTGGTGTTCATGTACAAATGTGTTTTCGATATGCAGAATATGATTAATTAACATGCATATATGTTTCTTTTGTGAAGATAAACTAAAAGGAATTCATATTGTGCCTTAAATAGATTCTCATTATGATGCTGACTAACATTGGTAAGTATAATACATCATTACATGTATAGTAGCGCAATATTATGAGACATCGGTATACATTAGTACTACTTTCACTTTCTAAATAAGTGATCTCCCTTTGTCAACATACTGTATAATCATCTTTTAATATTTGAATTATTTTCTCATCGTTAACTTTCCTATTGCATTTGTACAGTTTCTTAAACCTTCCCCATCTAAACGGATCTGTGGATTAGATACATTTCTAATGAGAATGAAGGCAGCTTTTTTTTTTTATTAACCCCCTACCTTATTATCACGCACCAGTAATAGAAAAAAAGTTTATGAGTGTAACATGTGTAATTTTCTTTAATTTTGCTTATTCTTTTTGTCAAGAGATATGTGGTATCTACATGGATACAGAATTATCAAGATTTATGACTCATGAAAATTTATGCATTTTAATCCTGATTTTTGACAATATATACATGTATGATTAAGTATAAACATGTAATATTATTAATACTAGAGATATCAATCAATTGCAGAATTGCCGATCGGTTATTTATAACTCATTTTGAGTGATTAATGAGTTAATTGTATTGAAAATATACATGTAGAAATTTTTAAAATCTGACATATTATCAATATTTTTTCAAGTTTTCAAGATTGGTGGCCTTAAAAAGGATATACATAAACACTTTCTGATCAACAACGACTGATAAAAGTTTAGCAAGATCTTGATTTGGCTTTTGAAATATTCCTTTTGGTCATAATTATCTAGCTAATATTGAATAATGAATTTTTTTATAGTTGAAATTTGCTGAACATCTTATTTCTAAGTTTGGGGCACAGATAATTAAGTTTGATATGAATTCAACTCCTTAAATGATTGACATGTATTTTTTGACCAGGGTAAACGTTTATGGCGTAGTAGTCTTTTGTAACTATAAACAACTTAATTAGGGCCCTATTCTGCAGATGTCCTATGATGAACATTCTGTCCAATTCTGCTGATATGTCATAATACATTTATAAAGAAATGACCCCTGCCCCTGGGGTCATCCTAACCCCAATGACCAAGTATCTTAAAAACCATTGCATCATATATGTTTTATTCCTAATGTATTATGATACATCAAATGTTATGAAGGCCTTGACCCTATGTTCTGGAAAATACCAAATATCTTGAAAACTGTTGAAATCCTCTCCACTAAACCATATATTATATTCTTGTTTCTAATGTTACTCTATTATGATGCATCAAACGGTATAAGTTTAGTACATGACCCCCAGGAGTTGTTTTTAAATAGACACCTTCACCCCTCTTCACCCCATCCTCTGAAATAGGAAATGATAATATATTTTGAAAACTGTTGAGATTCCCATCCCTAAACCATATTCATTCTTGCATTGTGCATCAAATGTCATATAGGTTATGCCCCCTTTGAGACTCCCCGACTTTCCAGAAATTGGTATAATCGAGTATATGTAGTATTTGATCCATGTGGGTAATTCCTGGCCCAATGATGTCCCTGTTTTGTAAAGGATACTTTATAATTGCTTCAATTACACATAACATTTTATTTATTGTAAAGATTAAAAAGCAATTTCCAAAATCGTTATGTGCATCTAAAGAAAAATACTAATCAAGAAATGATTTTGCTGCTGTTAAAATGTAAGAAGATACTCTCGACTGAATCTTTAGATTCAGGTTTGATGGGGGTGAAGTATAAACATTAAATTTTAACCATTTATTGTCAATAACTGTAACTTGAATATTAGTTATTGATCCCCAGGAGAAAACAAAACTTCTGATCATATCTCAATACTAAATAGAACATTAATCAATTATGCAAAGTGTAAATATAATTTTTTTTTTTTTGGATAGGTCCATGAATTAGGTTTCTTAAGGAGGAACATCATTTTGCAGATACTATTGACCGTCGCAACAAATTTTCTACACCATATTGCACATCTATAGGTAAGCCCTTGTCATATCCCAAGATATGATTTAGCTATTCATTAAATCATAAGAGGAGTTCAGTAAACTAGGTTTTTTTTAAGAGTGATAAACTTCAATTTCCTGCTACTATTTGACTCCCTGGATGAAATTTAAATTATTAAAAACCTTATTGCGCATCTATGGAACAGCCCCTATCATAAATGGCATAGCTACTGCATAAATTGTTAGAGGAGTTCTGGTAACCATATATTTTTGCAAAAAAAACCCCGTCATTTATTTCCCCACCGACCCCCGTGAAAAAACCCCACTGAAACCTTAATACACATATATATATGCATCAACATGACACTCTAATCATATTCTAGTAGATTATTTGACTACTGCAAAAATGTTCACGTAATTGAAACCAGACTTTTTGTAAAAAAAAAAACAAAAAACCAAACGTCATTTTCAGGCACAATATGACCCCCAGGACAATATTGAAACTTCCGAAACCTTATTGCACATCTATAATACACCCCAAAACAAATTCAAAGAGATGATTTGTCTACTGTTGAAAATGTAAGAGGAGTTTGATGAACTCGTCATTTTTTACCCAATATTTGACCCCCAGGACAACCAGAGAATTTTAAAAACCTTTTTACAACATGACACCCCAATCATATCCTAATAGATTGTTTGGCTACTGCAAAATATGTTGAATTTTTGAAACCAAACTTTTGATAAAAAAAACACGTCATTTTCGGCCACTATATGATCCCTAGGCCTAGATTGAAATTTCCGAGACCTTATTGGCCATCTTTGGGACACCCACAAACATACTAGTATTCAAAGAGATGATTTGTCTACTGTTGAAAATGTAGGAGGAGTAGTTATTGATCCCCAGGAGAAAACAAAACTTCTGATCATATCTCAATACTAAATAGAACATTTATCAATTATGCAAAGTGTAAATGTAATTTATTTTTTTGGATAGGTCCATGAATTAGATTTCTTAGGGAGAACCCATATTTTTTTTGGTAAAACACGTCATTTTTTGTTGTGATGTGATAAAAAAGAATTATTCTGAAACCTGATAACACATCAACATGACACCCCTTATCATATTCTAGTAGATTATTTGGCTGCTACAAATAAATGGTGACCTTTATTGAAACCAGACTTTTTGTAATAAAAAGTCATTTTTCAGCCTCTAAATGAACTCCAGGACAAAACTGAAATTTCCGAAACCTGATTGCGCACCTTTAAGACACCCAAAAACATACTCCAAGAGATGACTTGTCTACTGTTGAAATGTAAGAGGAACCAGTTGAAAAAAACCCCGTTATTTTTAACCAATATTTAGACCTCCGGGACTACCAGAGAATTTTTGAAACCTTTTTACAAAACAACATGATGACACCCCAAATCAAACTCCAAGAGTTCAGTTTGCTGGTTTATGAGATGTATGAGCAGTTTGAGAAAGTAAAACGTGATAGACGGACGGACCGGGGTAACAACAATATGCCCGAACATTCTCTAGAGAGTGCGGGTATAAAAACTTTGTCATGATGAATACTCATGTAATCAATGTTCAGAGAGGCTCTGGGCCCTTGCAGTAGTTGTTATCGCACACAACGCCACCAATTTCAATGTTAACATTTTCAGAATCAACTTTTTAAAATGATATGTCTTTTCAAAAATGTAACACTTTAGATACAGCCCATGTAAATATACACTTGGGTCTAGGAGGATTCATATTGTAATACCCTTTGAGTAGTGTTGGTATAAAAAAAAATGATTATTAATCCAATCCACCCGAAATGGAGACTAGGTTTGCATAAGCATAGCTTAATTTGAATTAATGACAGAATAAGATCATTTTTGCTTTATTAAATATCCTAAATATTGAAAAACATTTACTTGATATGGGTTCCAGTATAGGTATTAATTTTCCGTTTACGACACCAATGAACCCATTTTCCCCCACGATACTGATATTGTTTATTTGTGGGACACAGTTACACTGTTAAATAAGGTATCATTCTCATCTCCTATGGATATAGTTTTAAAATATTTGTAAGGTGTTGATTAAGGTATCTCACGTTTTGATTTATTTCGCACATGATCATTATCTTTAAAATGAGTATGATTTTATTTATATAATCCGCACAGGAAGATAACTATTTCATAATTACACAACATTCATAAAGAAAAAAACCCATTTAAATTCAAATAACAAAACAAGTTTTGGGGGAAACTATTTTTTCGTGCGAAAGGTTTTTTTTTTTATTATTTCATGAAATTTTA
This sequence comes from Magallana nippona, assembly GCA_033439105.1. NCBI lineage: Eukaryota > Metazoa > Mollusca > Bivalvia > Ostreida > Ostreidae > Magallana > Magallana nippona. The sequence goes on from CM065925.1 coordinate 23,001,016, forward strand.
ATATACTTTTCTTTTTATTATACGTTATTCATTTAATTTAAGGTCAAGATCTAGCAAATTAAAGATGCCTACATGTTTATGAAATTCAGGATATAAATTCTTTCAATGATGGTTCATAACAATAATTTTGTTTGATATGGTGTACCGGGGCTTAAATTTTCATTTATTTAAATTTTTGGTTAACACAGTGAAAAAGCAAGTTCTTTCCTGTCAATATCTTTGTAATATTAAGGGAATAAGAAACAAATCTCTAGACATCACTGACCACCATGTCTTATTATGTCAAAATAATACTGAATACATCTCTATGCAAACTGAATCAATTTTATAAAATTCTTGATATTCAAAAAGTTTTTATTTCAATCAAATTATAACTATTAAAGAAATTGTCTATTTAAGTGCAAAAAGGTCATGAAAAAATGTATGCAGCAAAATTTTTTCGTAATCTCTCTATAATCGTTATGCAGAACTGAAAATAATATTTGATGAAATAATTTTGCTTCAATAAAACTACAAGCAACAAATGCTAATCGGGCTGAAATTACATTTTAGATGCAAAAAGGTCAAATTAAATGTGCTATACCTCAGAGGAATGAAAAGTGATCCCTTTTTTCTAGGCATTTTTAAAAATAAATTTTGTCTACAGATTACATTAATATACTTCTCAAAAAATTCTTGACACAACAACGTTTAGTGGTGAGATACATTAATTCTTCTTGAAAGTGAAGCAATTACGTCGTAAAATTGTTGTTGGGTTTTTCATAATGCAACATCTTCACCAAATGGAAACAAAATCAATCTACTGTATTTTGAGACTCGTAACTGTTATCTGTACTAGGCTGATTTGGTTTTCGCAGACATAACATTTTTAAATATAAAAGTAGTAGGAAGGTGAATAATTTAAGATAGGGGAGAAAAATAGTTCATCAAACAGGCGGATATAGTGGAAGAACCATGAACAAAAAGGACATTCAAGATCTCTGATTTGTCCAGGTGATCTTACTGATCATTTACAAAATGCATATGTTACCACGTAACATATTCAATGATATCTGAAATAACTTAATTGTGAATAATATTAGTTGATCAAGGCGTAAAAATGTACCCTAAACACATCAAGAATAGTTGAAAGGTTCGAAAATATATTTGAGAAAGTTGCATTCCCATTATGATTACTAAAGACTAAGCGCAGGGGGCACTTACTGTTGCGTTATTCACAACTCTGGTGTAAACATGGAGTGAATTTTTTTTTTGATTTTTTTTACTGGTATATATGCTAATTATAATGAAAATTTTACAAGAAAGAAATGTTTGCGTTTTTCCATTCAGCTACAAAAGTTATTTTCTGCAAATTATGCAGTTTAAATCAAACGCATTAAAAAGTATTAAATATAAATTCTCTTTAATTTATTTACTGTCAAGAATTTAATTAATATGTAAACCAATAATATTATAAATATGATCAATCTGTCAATATTCGATATGTTCAGGTATTAGCTGTTGATTTTTTTTTCTGTGATTGGTTCATATCAATTTTTCTTCAAGTTTTTGTTTTTTGATTTTTATTTGTTTTGCTACTCTTTCTCTCATTTTGAGTCTGATAATTCAAAGATTGAACGAAAGGTTTCGTATATTTTTTCGATTTTCTTGTGCAAATACAGTATGACTTGTTAGGTTAACAAGCCTCAAGTTATACAAATATGACTTATGTATCCATTATTCTGGATTTATTGATTAAAGTTATCTTTATGGGTTAAGATTTTTATTCAAAATTACGTAGTCTGTTTTATGGTATCAATTTTTGTGAATGAATACAGCGATTCCATAATTTACTATTTCATTATTCATTATCTATTATGTTCGAGTGATACGTGTAAATAACATTATTTTTTGACACTCAGAATTAAACTGAAATTTTATTAATTATTTTTGTCAATTTACTTGGAATCCTTTACACAGCATCTTCTACAATATGCTTTTTTCATTTTAAATTTTTCATAAGGATACTTATTTGTCTGTTATTCTTCAATTGATGAAAAATATTAAATGATGAATTCAAAAGCTTTAGTATATCACACGCACATAAACTTGTTTGAAACAGTTTATTCTCTATTATAAACGCTTCGCATATAGTGCCCAACCCATTTTATACTCGTATAAATTCTTACCTACTAAATTAATTGCATTACTTAAGGTCAGTCGCGGGTTTAAAATTTTGCGCCTTCTGCGCAGGGTATTGCGCATTACTTAAATATTTCGTAAAACGCAAATGCAAAGTAAAAAGCTTAAATACACAGTTAATCATAACGTGTTTATATTTAAAAAAAAATACATATAATAAAAACTATTTTTAGTAGAAAGAATCCTTAGAATAATGTTCAAACCTATTTGTATCATTTCAAATGAAAAATAATTTGCAGTTTCCTTATTTGTTACAAACAATATAGCAAGGAAATGATATTGATTGACATTTTAACGTTTGTAATCAACAAATTGTGTTTAGTTTATCATTTACATTTTTTCAAATGTTTTTGATATGTCATTTTTACAAGCTTCATCTTTAAAAATTTGATCTGCAAAAAGAATATTCCAACGTGCTTTCTTCGAAATGGCTCAGTCTTGTCTGTGCTAAAGCAAACATCATCCTTAAGACTTCTATTCCCTTTTTTGACTCGTTCAAATCCTTATTCGCACATTATTATTTAAATGATATATCTAATTTGCAATGTTATAGCAAGTTCTGTTCTGCTAACAGGAACATTGTATTATGAGGCATGCTATTTTCGTATATTATTAAACTTTCGATCTTTCAAACTATTGATCTCTTTAAGTTTAGAATATTTCCAGTGTCATCTGTATGCACTTTTTGTAAAAGAGATTTAAAGAAATGCTGCTGATACTTCATTTTTATAACCATTTTTTTTCAAATTTGATTTTTAAAACGAACATCCATGCCTTTCCTCCTTAAAAATTCCATCGTCTTGTCCATTCTAAAGCAGGTAATATCCCTAGCACAGCTAACCTCTTTTTTGGCCCCCTCGTCGTCTTTTTTCTCTTTCTTCCTTTTTTCATCTATCTTCTCACTTTCTCCAGATGATTGATTCGGTGTTAACAAACCAGAAACCATTCCAATAACGTGTACAGTATCAAGCGCAGAGCTATTTTCGAACATGAAAACAATAGATCCACTGTCACCTTTTTTGGCAAATGGAATATCAGCAATATCGGAAACAAAAAAAAGTTCAGCTCTTCCTCCAGTTATTTTAAGGTGGCACTCTGGGGATGTAATTAAACCCTTGGTCACCGATGTCGATGCCCCAATCTTGTAAACAAAATTTCTTCTAGCAATATTTTGCAAGTTTTCTAAGTATATCTTGACATTTGATTGTTGAAGAGTATCATTAAGCATTGATAGATTGCACCTGTCTACGACATCATTATCTATCTTCACAAGTGCAACATCAATAAAAACATCGATAGTTTTTTTTTGAAGGTCACTTGCATATAAACATTTTCCGATTCTTTCTCTTCCGGAATCTATGTCATCAGCAAAGATAATATCGTCTTTCTGGCAGACGTGTGAGCACGTTAGAACAAGTGTATCATTGTTTTGATCAGTAACAAAACCTCCTAATGTGCCGTAACTATTTTCGTCATTTGACCCTTCTGAGGATGAACTTCTCGTATATATTTTATCTCCCTGTTGAGAATAAAAACAAATGCATGGTTTGCCAACCATTACTTGTAGATTTAATTTTGTTGTGAAAATTTCTGTGAAAATTCTCAGCATATTTTCTCGTAGATGTCTTCTGTTGTTTTCATGCTTTACAAAAACTCGAAAGACGTCTTTATTCCAAATACCAAATGCATTGATTTCTCGTTTTCTGCAATGAAATATATCAAACTACAATGTTTTTAATTAACACTCAAATCACTACAACACAACAGCACAACTGTACAATGTTCTTCTAAGACCTTATTAAAATATCTAGTATTAATTAAGTGTAATAATTCTCAGGGAAAATCTATAAATAAGGAAGGGCAATAGTAGTTACCACAAACAAGCTATAGTTGCCATCATAAACATTTTAGCTGTGAAAATGAAGATGTTAAATTAACAAGAAGATGTCAGTGTTATAATTATAAGTGAAGTGATTTTAGATGTTTTATTTGGAAACAAATGCTGTATACACGATTATTTTCGCCCCGTGTAATTTTCGCCATTCTACACTTGCAAATAGTTCGCCCAGTCTTGAATTCGCACTGACACAATTGTGTTTAAAGAGGGATAATATAAGACATTGAAATTTTAAGAGGTTTTAATTATAACATGAAAACTTACACCTTATATTTTAGGGAAAGAGAAATACTGACCTGAGCAAATAATCTTTAATTTCTTCAGGAATATTCGAATAAGCTTGGCGTTCAGGAGCTCCATTGTTAACCATATCATTGAAAGCAACATGTTTAACTGTATTCAGCAGAACATCTAATTCCATGAAAAGCATTTCAAATTGATGAGATGCATCTGACATTTGCTTGTTTTGTTTGATTTTATCAAGAAGTTCCCAGAATGGAGTCTCTAGCAGTTCTGTCAAAGCCTCGTGGATTTCTCTAACTTCAGGGTCCGTTATTGCAGATCGTATTGAAAGAGTGTCCAAATTGCTTACGTTTAACATGTTCTTTGTTTTCTTGAATGTCTTTTCTCCCATAAAAAGGATCTAAGTTGTAGAGGAGTTTTATAGTCTTTTGTTTTTTTAAATGGTTAGAATAACTATCATTCGAATCAGTTTGCAATATAAATCATTATTATGTGATAATACTCACTCCATTTCTTTTGTTGATTTGCTCTGTTTTACAGACATATATGGCTGGAGTGGATGTCATACCTGTTGGATCCAGCATATTTTAAAAACATAGTTATAATTTAAAAACGGTTTAAAAAAATCAAATCAATTTTCTTAATGAAAGAAAAAAAATCGACACAAACCTTGTCCGTGAAACTTCGACTGTGTAGTTAAGGTATTTAACTGATGGACTTTAAAATGAACCTTTATCCTTTTAAAGGAAAGTTGATGCTGTGGGATTTTGATGACTTTAGCAGCCCGATCTATGAAATCCGTGGTCAGGTTGCAGACATGGATAAAATGTGGGAAAAGTTTGGCGGAACATTCTATGTCTTCGCTAGCACCGGGTATCACGACAGCTAAAATTTTTTTAAAATTTGGAAATTGATGCTATTTTCGAAAATGTATTATCTCATGAAACCTCAGTTAGAAATTGAAACCGCAATATATGTCTCAAAAAGCATTTTATAGTGTAAACTGCAAAAACTTCTAGCGCAGAAAAACTTTTTATTCTGTATTGTCTGTATTTAGCTATATAATATTTATGTGATCGTTAAGGCCTATGGGCCTCTTTTTATGAGTGGGTTCTCACTACATATCTTTTTTTTTTTTTTATCAAGGAATTAGGCAATTTTGATAAAATGTGTACATATTCTTATCAAGAAAATATTTAAAGAGTAACCAACTGAACATGCATTAAATATCATTCTATGAGGTAATAGTCGTATTTTCATAATGCCTGTGACCAAACAATGCTTTATGAAATTGAAAACAATCGAAATTGTAATAAGGATGGTTTATTGTTTCGAGCGGATATGGCTACAATAGGTTCAATATTTTCAGTTTGGAATTCGATTTCAACAAAATACTATTGTTTGATTTGTTTATTTGTTTATTATTTTGTAAATGTAATTTTAATGGTACGCAGGAATTTCTTGGTTTTGACTGTTACATTTTAATTACAGTAGTTCGTTGATCGCGTATACATTATTCATCATGATGTTATAAAATAATTTTTTTAATTTGTTTTCCTCGAGGTTATAAAAATTGAAAAAATACGGGGAGAATACTTTAAGCTTGGTCGTAAAACACAATATGGCATTTTACATTCACTGTTTAGTAAATCATTATTTCATACAAAAGGTTAGATTTTGTATTTTGATCAATTAAAATAAATAAACAAATCAAACAATAGTATTTTGTTGAAATCGAATTCCAAACTGAAAATATTGAACCTATTGTACAATTGTGTATTATATAACACATTACTACCCTAAAAAAAAAATAACTTACCTCCCTGCGTTTTTAAAGTTGAGAAACGTTGTTTAGGTTTACTAAACGTCAATGGTACTTTTTCTTTGTGGGATAAGCCATTTCTACGTTTACATGTGTAGTTGTTGATAAAATGGGAATGTTGCAGATCATTTTTTAACGTCCTAGGTAGCCTTTTGACTTTTGGCATTTTAAATAATTACTTAGTATCTTTCGTTCCAATGCTAAAAGAAAATGATGAAATAGAAGTTATTCACTGATTCATATAATTTTTAAATGAATAACAAAAACTATAATTAAGGGACAATAATTGTGTTTGAAGTAAAATCATGTGAAACCCATAAAGTATAACACTTAATTGCATACATGGTTCATGTACACACAATATTACAAGCTACTCTAAGGGAACTTAAACATCACATAGTCTGTAATTATATAAAGTAGGAGGCTTATATTGTTAATGTATATCTCACTGATATGTAAATATACATCAAACGTATTTTCAATTGGTGCGATTTAGTCAAATGTCAACCGTCCGATGTATTTCTAGTACCTCTTTTTTTTTTGAAATTCTCCACATGAGTTTGTTCTGTCTGTCCTTCTGAAAATATATAGGTCTGTTCGTATGCAAATACAATTCGTAAAGATCAGTAAATATATAGTGATGATATCCACAATATCTACAATGAACTATGATTTGATGAACTCGAAAACATAACAGACATGTACTGTACATTTTCAATATTTCCTTAATTTTTTTTTTTTTTAAAAATTGGATATTTAATAGTCGTGATTTTACCGTGCTGTTGTGAGTAGTCCGTTGAAGTTGTTCTAATACAATTCCTTGTCTTGCTTATCAAATACACTTACCATATGTAAAACACAGGGTGTTTGCTAAATAGTTTGATGGAAAGGCTTTAAACAGAAAAAACTGTATATAAACCGGTGGGTCCTATCTTCACGTGATGTCTTCCAATCAATGCATTTTTCAGAGATAAATAATGACTAAATATGTATATTTATATAGTTGTATTTTAATCGGCAACTGATAGATAACATTTACAGCTCGGTAGTCTTCAATGATTTATATCTAACACATGGTCAAATGACATCAGGAATGCAAAATATATCGCAAGAACAGGAAATTAGAGCGACAGACACAGGAAAGAAATATTGTAACGGGGATGAACATATCTATAACAAATTATCATGCACATTTATATACGTTGTACGCTGATAGATAATATTTACACTTAATTATCTTCAATGATTTATATCTAACACAAGGACATATATATGACATAAGCAATACAAATTTTAAATTAAGAACAGACAACTTTGATAGATTTAAGGAAAGAAATATTGATAATATGTATGTAACTGGGCGAGCGGGGCCCACTTTAAAATTAAAGGACTCTTTAAACAAAAAGTACGATTCAGGGCATTTAAATTATATAACCCTGATGTTTCCAGCGCGTCCTCTTCCCGACAAGTAGAGTGTGAATTTGAAACCCTTATGCTTATGATATCAGATAAGATTCTTGTCAAATTATCTAATTCTAACTATAAGAAAAATACAAAGTTAAAAAGGTCTTTAGTGTCAAATACATACATTTGGTCCAAAAATGGATCCAAAACTTGGATTTTATCTTTTTTGCAGTTTTGTTTTATAAAAAGGGGGTTTTCCATTTTTTTAATGACACTATTGTTTCAAAAATTTATGTATAAAAATGTATACATACATGTTAAAAACCTTTGACAACATATGTTATTTATACACACCACACATTAACAACTGTTAACATTCTAATATGTATTATAAAGAAACATTTTTGGTTATTTTGTTTATTGAAATGACACTTTTATTTGTTACTTTTTAAGTGTTTTCGTCATTTACTTGTGGTTTTTAATGTATTCAAAATTAATCACACCTGAAAGTTATTAATCATACAGTATTTTAGGTCACCTGAGTCACTCAGGTGAACTATTGCAATTAGTGTTCGTCCGTCGTCGTGCGTCGTGCGTTGTCCATCGTGCGTCGTACGTTAACAGTTTTACTTTTTTACTTTTAAAACTACAAAGCCAATTGTTACCATTTTTGGTGTAAAGCATCTCTATGGTAAGAGAAATCAAAATTGTGAAATTCATGGCTCTACCACCCCCGGGACGCTAGGTGGGGCCAAATATACAAAAAAAGCCAAATTTTCAAAAATCTTCTCTATTCCCACACACTGTGGGGGAAAAAACGAAATGCATGGTTATAATGTCCATGAAACCCTCTACGAAAATTGTGAAATTTATGGCCCCAGGGCCAGGGGTTCAGGCCCTAAGGTGGGGCCAATATGGACATATAGTGAAAATGAAATCTTTGAAAATCTTTCTCTCTACTCCCATATACATTTGAAAAAAACTAAATGCATGGTTAAGATGTCCATGAAGCCTTCTACCTAAATTGTGAAATTCATTCTCCCTGGGACAGGGGTTCATGCCCTAGGGCGGGCCAATATAGTGAAAATATATTAGATCTAAGTAAATCTTCTTTACTCCCATACAAGTTTGTGAAAAACCTAATGCATGGTTATGATGTATATGATGTCTTTTACCTAAATTGTCGAATTCATTGTCCCTGGGCCATGGGGGTTCAGGACGGAGGGTGGGGGCCAATATGGCCATATAGGAAAAATGTATTAAATCTTAGAAAATCTTCATCTCTACTCCTATACATATTTGAGAAAAAACTATGATTCTGATGTTCACGAAGCCCTCTACCTAAATTATGAAATTCATGGTCCCTGGGACAGGGGTTCAGGCCCTAAGGTGGGGCCAATATGGACATATAGTGTAAATATATTAAATCTTAAAAGAATCTTCTCTACTCCCATATATATTTTAGAAAACCTAAATGCATGGTTATAATGTCCATGAAGCCCTCTCATAAATTGTGAAATTCATGGTCCTTGGGTCGGGGGTTCAGGCCATAGGACAGGGCCAATATGGCCACATAGTGAAAATGTGTTGATTTGATATTGTTGTCTGTACTATCACAGTCGTGGGAGATAAAGGAAAGTCGTGCATTGTTATACTGTTCATAAAGTCCTGATGTTAAATTGTGAAATGCTGTTTGTCATCCATAACCATTTTAATTCCATCTTTAAAACAATATGATAAATTGTCACTTGGCAATATTGAATTAAATGTGTTCTATTTTAGGAAAGCTACTTTAATATCCTGTATTGTATACTCATAGAAAAAAACTGTATGCATTTTGTTTGCATTATAAATGAAACTGTGAATATCAGATAATCCGAGATTTCTCCGATTCCTGTACCCCCCCCCCCCCCCCCCCCCCCCCCAATCATATTTTCAAGAAAAAATGTTTTTCAAACATGAAATAATAAAAGTGGGATTAAAGTCAGAGGAGTCTCAGATTAGGGTTTAGACTTCAATATGAAGCTTAAAATGCAAACATGAGACTGATATGTCAATCTAAGGGCTATGGTACTCAGGTGACCGTCAAGGCCTGTGGGCCTCTTGCTATATAAATAGCTTTGTTATAAATTTTAAATATTCATAAAATCTATTCGTATATTCAAAACAAATTACTAGTTTTCTCAATCGTGTAAAAGTTCTTTGTCATGATAAATTTCAAAAAACAAACAATTTGGTTAATATTTCATTTCCTTGCGGCTTAGTAAAATAACCAAATTTTTCAAACGTTTTCAGTTAGATTTAAAATGTATTCTAACCTTCGGTGTTAGGGTTAGGAAGGGTTCTGGTGGGATATCTATAAATTATCACAGTATATATTATAAGGGGCTCAGATACGTCTAAAGTCTTTATTCATAGATTTTCTACTTAAGAATTCCGGCAGCCCCCTCCCCCCCAAAAAACCCACCTCGAATGTTTTAAATCACCGAATGTAAGAATTTTATAGAAACAGGAACGCCTAGTTTGAATCATTGCCTACACAGAGTTAGAAATCATTTACTAAGTAGTATATTTTAATTAAAATCGATGTTTCAAGGTCTTTAGCTCCAAATTCAACAAATAAGATTTTTCCTTTTTGTAATTCAATCATTATGAAAATAGGGCAGTTATAGGCGCATTTATAGGTGTAATACATTTGACGTTGTTTCCGCTTGTCGTAAGGCCCAAAAAGCTGCGATTTGCGGTAAAATGACCCAAAAGTACATGAATGTGAATGAGAGATAGTAATCTATTTGACCCTTTTAACGTTTTTGATGTATAATTGCATTTGATGATAATATTTTGTATGAGTGTCATCATGTTAAGACTTAAGAAAAAAATCATGAACGTTTACTAGTTTAATGCTTATTGTACTCGTAAGAATGATATCTTTTTAAAAAATAGAAATGCCAAAATTAAAACTCAGTCGAAAAATTTTCTGGAACATTCCCATTCTGCCAATGACGGCAAACGTAAACGAAGACGCGGTTTTCCATTCACAAAAAGTAGCTTATTTTCCAATGTATCCAATTGTTTATTTCACAACCAGGTGGTTTATATTAAAGATAACATGTATTATCAGTTAAAAATTATGTGTTGGAATCTACAATTAAATATTGTTTTCTTTCTCCGTGATAAATTAAAGCATCCAAATCTGATTAAATCTGTTCAAAGTTGGTATTAGATGTATTTCTAAAATCACTTTCTCTTTTCCTTTCTTGGCATCGTGCAAACAAAGGACGTATAACCTTACGCAATTTTAATGCTTGTTCACTATTAGATATTTTTTGCACAGGTGCTTGAGGACAGGACCCAACGCCCCCCCCCCCCCCACCCCCACCCCCGATTTAAACCCCCGGGGTAGTTGACTTTTTGATAGAAATTCCTTTAAAGTCATGCACACAATATGTTCCATTTTAAATATCCAAAAATTAACGGAAAATAAATGATTAGTGTAAAAACACCCCCCTTCTTGCATATAATAAGAGGAAAGGTATGCCACTCCGTTTTGTTTACATTACTACCCCTTCGTCATTTTGGGACTTTAAAACATGTATCCGCTTTATATATCCAACAAGCACGGAATGATATTATCGCAGTGAATATATCTCTTCCTCATTATGCTTTTAAAATGAATGTACGTTTTTCTGTAAACCTACTATATCATGTTTAACGAGTTTTTCGAAGACAAGCTAGGTAGCTGTGACGGAAGTCAACATCTTTCAGTGACGTAATGTACACTCATGAACGATAAAATCCGAGGAGTCTTTTAGCGCGCAAATAGTATTAAATCGATTTTCTCGGATGTTATCGTACCAAAGTGACTGAGAGTTGTTTACTTCCGTCACAGCTACCTAGCGGAGTGGCATACCTTTCCTCTTTTTATATGCAGACAGGGGTTATTTTAAATAAATCGTTTATTTTCCATTAATTTTCAGATATTTGATATGTAACATGTTGTGTACATGACTTTAAAAGAATTTCTATCTAAAAAGCGACAACTACCCCGGCCCGGAGGTCTAAATCCGGGGGGGGGGGGGGGGGGGGGGTCCTGTCCTCAAGCACCTGTGATTTTTTGTTTATAAAAAAACAAAACAAATTCAGATGAAGGTATGAGCCAGTTTTTAATTCTACATTGATCAGTGGCTGAGACATCCACTCTTACTGAAGACGTAGTAGATTGTTTCCACGTCTCATCCATATTCTCGACTTGAGTTGACCAAGGACTTCATAGAACGTCACAGGTGCTTGAGGACAGGACCCCCCCCCCCCCCCCCCTTTAGACCTCCGGGGTAGTTGTCGCTTTGGGTCCTGTCCTCAAGCACCTGTGATAGAACGTGTGTTCGTGTTTCCTAGATTCATAAGGATCGGTTCACTTCCATGAGTTGACGAGAAAAACTTCGAATAAAAGTTCATTGGTCGGACACCTTATCTTCTCAATCGATGTTTTGCAGTCAAGGTCTGTATATGAATGGAAGTGTGATGTTGTTTTTTTTTAAAATTACTAAATTTTCTCTTAACTAAACAAACGTTTATGGCTTATAAAATCAATTCATTTGTGTATCATCCGGCCTCCTTAAAGGTTTAGATTAGCTTTCATGGTATCGTTTCTCCTTCTTAGTTGTTAGATGCAGCGTTTGATTTTTTGTGGTCTTTTTGTTAGTTTGCTTACTTGTGGTTTTGCTTTGGTTTTTTGGTTTTTTTTAAAGCATTTATGATATCTCTCTGAAACCATAGGGGCGATTTTAATTTGATATTGGCACAACGAATCTTTTGGTCCTACCACAAAAACAGCAGACGGTGCGACAAATCTATAAGATTAATTTTGTATTAAATGATATACACAACAAACTTTCCACATGTCATTTAAAACATTAACGGTTTCAGAAAACCGATGTTATTTCATTGAATGTATAAAACTTAAATTCCCTATATACAAGTTTTTCCGTGAGACGTGAAATAGCACTCAATCTATCAATCAATTTTCGGCAAATACAGTCTGTTTAAATATCATTATGATACACGATGAATTATTAAATCTCAATGTAAGTGGTATTTGGAAAATATAAGTAACGTGTATTGAAAGTATTTGAATGACATGTGATTAAAGGATGACTGCACTTAAAGGACATTTAAAAATTGCGACAAAATAAATGGGCATGTTTCTTTTAATTGTAGGAATTCCAATGTCTTAACTTTATGTAATTACATCAATATAAAGTTCATATTTACAAAGAACAAAGTCGTTTTCATAGGTAGGGGTCATTACATTTTCTTGAATCTCCATAGGATAATGAGGACGCCCACTTTTTTACTGACTTAATACATAGTCAGCGCATGTTTGTCTATTGTTCTCCTTTTAATGGTAGTTGTATATTTATAAATATAAGCTAATGTTAAAAGGAGATCAATAGACTAACATGCGCTCATGGTTAAACAAACAAAAAACTGTTCCTTCTTGCAATCGCGTTCTCTGTTGTTAACGGTATACTTTGACCTGTTGAATATTATAATTTACCACGTGATTTCTAATCCCAGGTAACTTTGTGAATACAAGACGCCCGTCATGTGACGTGTAAGGTAGCACGCATTCTGCTAGACGGTTTTATTTGTCCATATCTATTTCAATTCATTCCAATCGAGTGATATTTACTTCATTTTTCTGAGATATCTTTAAGAGATTATTGATTCTGTGCATTACTGATTTATCTACTTGTTAAATCTTTTCGAACAGGTAAATTGTTGACATCAGTGACCGTACTGTAATGTCTAAAGCATATATGTCTTTTCAACTATCCACTGATAGTTTAACTGTTTTGATTTACCACACCAATTATGTTGAGTCACGATGCAAATAAATCGCTCTTTATACACATCTTTAAAACGCAAACATTCATCAATCAAATAAAAAAATTATTCTTATGAAATCTTATTGGTTGTTACAATTCTATCCCATACATGTATATCTACCATTAAATTTATACTTATCCTTCAAAAAAAAAACCCAAGCAAGAACATCATACATTATTGTTCTTTTCTTTTTAAATAATCATTAGAAATTGATATAATTGATGTTTGATACATGTCTTTACACCTTTCAACACACTTTTTGAAAAGTAATTTTTGAAAGATTTGCCAACACCTTTCAACACACTTTTTGAAAAGTAACATTTTAAAGACTTGCCAAATCGTCTCCATTTAGCATTGTCTGGAGCTATGGTGATGCAATTTTTAAACATTGAAATTTTTCCAATATTCGAGAATGCTCTTCAAATACATTTAAACAATAAGATGCTTTCTTTGGTGATTTATGCGGGATATGAAGGTGGCAACATTGCAAAAAAAAATACTTAACCCGCATTAGCGGCGGATAATGCCATTTTTTCTGCAATGATCGCTTAGCCAATAAAATTCAAGTATTCTGATCACTTGGATACCTCAAGTTTGAGAAGGACGTGTTTATGTACCCTAAGATTTTCATTACTTTGTAAAGTTTAACCCACCACCATCCCCATCTAACTGTCCCAAATATTTTTACACATTTAAAAGTCATAATATATTGTACCAATATCAAAAATCCATGGTTATGTTTACATAGTATTTTATCAAAGTTGTCAGTATTTTGGCAGAACTTTGTATATGTTACCTTAATTTTTACATATTTATATTAAGGGAGATCACCCTGCCATTGTTGAATACTATTTTTGTATATAATTTACCTGGTGATCTCCAAATTTGTTCAGGTGTTTTTTGACTAATAAGGGAGATCCCACAGTACCTGTTCAATAAGTCATTTTGATAAGTTAAAGTATTGTCTTTGTTTGGGGTCTCCCTATTTGTGATGTAGTTTATTTGTAGTAAGTTTTGATTCGTCATTAATAAATGACAATATTTCGTCAATGACTATTTAGTTGTTTTTTAAGGAGAAAAATTGACAAGCTGCAGTTTATAGTTGGAACAAAATGGAGATTATTAATTGAACAGTCTTTATTGGTAATCTTTAAGATCAATGGATGGGCATAAAATGCTTTCCTTAGTGATTCATGCGGGATAAGAAGGTGACGACATTGCATTCTGCAATGATCGCTACTTCATAATCCGCATGAATCATCAAAGAAAGCATTTTATTGTTTATATTTACATCTCTCCTTGATCGTTAAAATTAAGAAAATTAACTAAATTATTGTTACAGTACATTAGTAAGTTAGATAAAAGAAACAGCCAAATCGTCTTCTATGGGAACTTGAGTCTGACATTATCATGATTATTTCGTGCAGTCCGTGATATTTTCTTAGTTGGCTGAATGGTTCAACCAATCGACAAACGGGGCGTATAGATTTTAGTCCTGTCAGTTTCTACAGAGCAATGTGCATCCAATTTCCGTAAGAAATATAGGGAATCATACTCAGTGGATGTAAGTATTTATAAATATTTACATTCAGTGTATATTTCCCCATATGATTGCATTGAAATCTGCGACGTCAATTTCCTATGAATACACTTAGCCAATTCATGCGCCATGAGCACAGATATAAACGTCACCACGTGTTTGGACGATTTTTAATAAAAATACGCATACCTGTGAAAGAAATGCAATTAAAATCGATGAAAGGGAAAATTTCCAAGATAACTTCATTCACACATTATCATTTTTCACTTGGAAAAATTCACAGGAACGAAAACATATTTCTTACGGATATTTATAATTGGGAATGTTGACATCATTTCTTCACTCGGAAGTCACTCGGAATACCTCGCACAATTTTTCAACGTTATCATCCGGGTTTTTTGCTATACAAAATCAACATAGACATTACATTTTTAGCCGTGTATTGAAACCTGATAAGCTAGAAGGGGCGTTTCAAAGGAAAAATCTTGGAAATATTTCACAATCTTGAATGAACATCGTATGAACCCTGAGGTATTTACAAACATGGAGTAATGAAGCAAAATGTGAATCGAGGATATCTCGGGACAGAGTATACACTACATGCATAAAGACACATCAAAAAGATTTTTCAGACTTCAGTACCAACATCAGTTTGATTTGATTACCCCCCCCCCCTCCAAAAAAAAAGAAAGAAAAAAAACTAATAAAAACCTTAAAACAAAAATGCTTTAGAATCACTTATTCCTGAATCTGACTTTTGTATGGTAACGTCTTTATATGAACACTGTTCATGAAACCGACATTTGCATAATGACGTCTTTGTATGAATAAAGTAGTATCGTTTGGAATTTAAGATTTAATATTCTTACATAATTTGTAGTGCTGAGTATCAAATGCACAATACGCAATACATGATCTCAACCCAAAAAAAGCATAGCCGACATGACAAACAGGATAGCTTTCAAAAAATTACTACGCAAACAAAAATTAGCTTTCAAAAAACGAGGGTATGTATATATTTGGTGTAATTCTCAAGGCATGGAGAAGAACCAGTGAAAGAATATAATTTTATCTCATACGTGTGGTGTATACTACCCGTGTGATAAACCTTTGCTTTATCAAACGGGTGATGCTTTATCAAATACTTCCAGTCCGAACTATTTTTGACACAACCCCTCGCTTCAACGCTTCAGTGACCTATTTTCGAAGACTTTCTAGTATTTTCCATATTGCTATATCTCCTACCAAAAATTGATTTAAAATGGATTTTGTCGAAGATTTCAATTACAAATATAAAGGAAAACACATAACTGTGAAGTTTATAAAACTGCAAATCACGTTAGCTATCAAGAAGTTCATTCTGACTACGAAATGAAAACAGAACGCTTTGGCTGTGTTTGTATACAAGAACTTAACGAAATAATGTCTCCCAAGACTTTTATTTCACCAGCAGTAAGGATCCTTATTTGATATTTTCAACATCGAATCATTGGGCTAGTGTTCGTATTATAAAACATCAACAACTGTTCCTCGTTCGAGTCAATTCAAACTAACGAGCATTTGCAACTTTGTGTATATCAACAAACTTGATCAGTATTTCCATTTAATTAAGTGATTAAGCTCTTAGAAAAATTACTTGGAGATAAACAATTATTTCAAGGTTTATTTCAGTGAAACTTAATATTAAAACAGTTATATTTATCTCCGAAATGACGTACTAAATTGTGTTGCGCAAGGTCACAATAACCGCATTACACGACGTTGCATCATCGTTAACTTTAATCTTTGAAAAAATCGATTCGGGTCATATTAGGGGCTGTCTCAAAAGCTTCATAATATAAATCGAATTGTATGAGATAAATAGAACATCTATAATTGTGTGATTTTATATTTGCTTTATCCAACTCGTTGAAATGGTTATATTCGCTCGGCAAGCCTCGCGAATATATACACCATTTCAACTCGTTGGATAAAGCACATATAAAATCACACAATATAGATATCCTCTATATAAATGCTTGGTATATATTCGTGGAATATAAAGCAATAAACATCTTTCATTGACAACTTCCAAAGTTCACTTAAATGGATTAACAATCAGACTGATGATAAACGACTGTCAAAAGTGACTTAAAAATGAAAAAAAAATAAATTTTAAAAATACATGTAACAATAAAACTGCCCAAATAGTTCAAGTTGATGCAATTTTAATCAAAGTTGATTAAAAGTGTTTAATATTACATTTTTGTCTAAATGTGCAGACAGTAAATTCGAGATACCCGACGAAAGTATAGCCGATGATCCAAATCAACCGTATTTTCGATTAACACTTTCCATACAGTGGAAGAAAATTATTTCTTTCATTTTATTAATTCTATTCAATGGGATATGCAATTGATAAGTAAAATATTTTTATTTGTCAGGTAAGAAAAACTCAAAACAAAAGTGGTTATATGCTCTCAAAACAGTGATCTACCATATCGCATATATGTAGTTTTCGAAATCTTTACGTTAAACAATTCCTAAATTGCCACGTTGGCACTGTCATAATTATTTGGCAGATTGATTTTCGATACGAAAATTAAAAATTTTACAATTTCAAAATCACAAAAAAAGAAGAAAAGGAGGAACGAAATTAATAATATAAATATATGCAAACCTGAACTGGACATTTCTTCTGTTTGTAACAATATAAAACGAAGGTCGGTTTTTCTCGAGAAATTCAGATAAGCGAATCACATCAATGCATTTCATAACATCGTACCACGTGATTTAGCTTGAAATCGTTATTCATAAAAAATTCGATTTATTGCGACCGACAGAAGTAACAAGAGTGTAATCGAACAACAAAGCTCACCTTGAAATAAATACTTTGACTCTATTTCCTCTCTCTGAAGATAAAACCGTTACTTCCTTTCTTAGCTTCACTCAAACCAAATAAAAATATCGATCAAGAATTTTTTTTCTAAACTAAAGTATTATGCATAACTTACCGATTCTATGGGGTAAGGTGTGACTACGAAGGTGGATCAATAATCGTGCAAACATTCTGATATAGTGTAAGTGTATATTAATATTTTTAAAATAATTTTTATATAATTTTTCGAACTCCGAGCAATTACTGGATCACCAAAAAGAGGTTCAAACATTAATATAGGAATATAGTTTAGATCTATATTAAATTGTTCAAACCATGAATTCAAATGAATACTGTGGTCTCTACAATCTGATTAAAGTCAGCTGTTCTGATACGCTGCCGCTCTCGAAGCGGTAGCATCAGAAAAGCTGACTTTAATTAGATTGGTGGTCTCTGAATTAAAATAAAATTCCATACAAATGCATTAAAAAAATATTTAAACATATTTTTTCCAATAACTGAAAAATGTTTCAATTTGTAATATCCGAAAAAATATGTTTCATTATAAACAAGAAAATTCAACTTGTCTAGTTTGTTTTTTGGGTTTTTTTTTTGTGTCTTTGACTTCATAAATTAAGCTCTTTTGATCAAAATTATGGCTATTGTTGCTCGTGTGAGCGAGGAGGACCCTCTCTCTCTCTCTCTCTCTCTCTCTCTCTCTCTCTCTCTCTCTCTCTCTCTCTCTCTATATATATATATATACATATAGGCTAGGAAACAGGGGTTTTTTTGTACCGCCTCCAATAAAGCTTCAATAAAGCTTGAATTCTTCATCACAAAACCTTCTGAACAAAAGTTACCATAAAGTGACAAATAAGAATCTGTGACTAGTGTCAGAGTCTCAGCCATAAGTTGGTGTGGCTGCATTACAATTTTGATTGTATTTCCACTTAGAGGCACTCAACAGTCACTCATACCAAGTCAAGATGATTAGGAGGCGATTGTTTCGTCGTTGTAGTTCGGGTTCTTTTTCGGGGGGGGGGGGGGGGGGGGTCTCGTTTGTTTACTGCTGGAGGTACAGACTATGTTACAGCATCCAAGATAGCTTGCTCAAGTTTGACAGACGTTGTGCCAACGTCATACATTTGACCGTCGATCGCGTATGACGTTGGCCCAATGCTATTTTAATCATTGACAAATGTTTGCCGGACATATTTGACCAACGTTGGTACAGTGTCACATCAGTTATCTTCTGATATTGACCAAACGGTCACAGACATGTGTTACATTTAAACAATAATGCTTTCTTTTGTGTTCCATGCAAGTATGAAGGTTGCTTGCATTGCAGAAAAATGCATAACACGAATTAGCGGGTTACTTGATTATTTTTTGATATATACAAGTTTTTTGGCAATAGATGTATATACTGTTTCATAATGAGTTAAAATCGCCATGTTGTGACGTACCGTCATAAAAAGTAGAAGTCAAGTGGTGTTCAGGATCATAAACTGTTGCATGACATCTACATAAGAATATTTGTATCTCTTAGTAAGTAAGTGTAAAATAAGTTTAAAAATTTTCCTATTCATAATTGTATGCATGAATGTCATCATTTAATTTGATTTATGTTATAATATATTAGACAAATGTACTCATAATGCAACTCTTTTTGATATATTTAACCATTTATCTATTGTATGTATTATATTTTGTAGCAGATGGATATAATACAGAGGTTTCAAAGATCTGTTTTGATGTAGCCTAAATATTTTGTAATGAATGATCCAGGATCCAAAACATTCTTCTTGAGTTCAAAGACAATTGCAATGTGGTTGCTAATTTAGTGACAGATTAAGGTAATTCAATTTAGATAAGGATTAATACAGGCATGTATCCAGTCTCCCCCCCCCCCACCCCCACCCCCTATTTTTTTTTTGTCTCAGCAAAGATTTTTCTTAAAAGTGAATTATCAAGGAGTCCCCCCCCCCCCCCCCCCCCCACTTTTTTGGGACTATGTGAAACTATGTGTAAGTGTACTTTAGAATATCATTTCACCCAAATGATTCAAGCTTATTGGCATCAAGAAAATATTTACCTGTATACATTGTTTTCCGCTTACATGTATGAATTATGTTTTTATATCATATATTTAAAAACTCTGATTATTGTATGTACTTAACCCTTTAACATTTGGGCATTTTGAAACAAATTGTTAGGGCCGAAACAAGGTTTTGATTTCTGAATGAGTAATGTGAACATCTAAAGATATATGTATCATATATGAAAACGATTGTATTGATGTCAAGATATCATGCATCATGCATGACATAAAATTGGGTTGCCATGGTAAATTTCACGCATAGGCTGGGAAAAGAGCACAAACAATATAAATTTTCTATAAAACCAGACACACTGTCTTAAAAAACATTTAAGTTTGTTTTAACATTTTAGAAAGAAGTTCAAACAAGCATTGTCATGGGAAAACATTAAAAAGTAAGAAGTTAGAGTTGAACAGAAATCAGGATGAATATACTAGAGGTAAAAAATTATTTTGTCAAATTAATATTGTCTTGTGATTGACTTTTCTATTTTATCTCTCTCTCTCATTCTCTCTCTCTCTGTCTCTCTCTCTCTCTCTCTCTCTCTCTCTCTCTCTCTCTCTCTCTCTCTCTCTCTCTCTCTGAGCTTGCAAATAAAAGACAAAGTTATTAACAATTATAAGAGGATGAAAAACTTTCAAAACTTTCTTCATGTTGTATTTGCAATAAAATCTAAATGGATCCTGTTATTCTTTAACAATATTGTTGAATGAAAAAGCAACTAAGGCATTTGTAAATTTAACCTTATCATACAATAAATTTAATGTCAAATTCTTTGTTTTCTTTTTCAGAAACTATTAAAGTACAGAAGAATGACAACAATATCAATCTAAATGTAATCATTTGAAGGAATTAAATTCATTTTTAATCTCAAAACTGTCTTTTTTCTTTGACACTTATTTTAGATTAACAAGTAGCTGGAAATGCAAAATGAATTGAATGTTTCCAAAGATCCACTGAAGTTACTGAGTAACCAATTGAAGTGATTCAAGCAGCAAGATGAAGTGTATGAAGAATGAACAGAAAAATTGAAAAAATATTCAAGTAATTTAATTTTAAGAAATATACATGTGATACGTATGTAATACATATGAAAAACGTACGTTGGATCCACATACGTTAAACATATGGCATGTATCACGTATGTATAACACACGTGTAACATACGTTTCACATATGTTCGTTAACGTACGTTAAACATATGTGGTACTTAAATCACGTTAAACGTACGTGACGTCACATACGTATCACATATGTTTAACGTGTGTGAAACATATGTGGCACATTTTGCTGTGTACTCTGTTTTGAAAATAATCGTTCACAATAAGTACAAAATACCAGTACACAAGACAAGACTTCTCCGTTTTAACATGTATCAGAGTAAAATATGGCACGATAAAGTACAAAATTTAGTTATTTTGAGAAAATAATCCGAGCACTTACCATTTCACTCAAAATCTTGGAAAATCAAGATCCTGTGAAACACAACTCAACGTTACCAATCAGGATTTCTGCCAGGAGCATTATGTCAGCAGGGGGATGGGGGTGTGTTTGCATTAATAAAAGTGTTGCTGAAACATAATATGTGTAAGAATTAATTTGATAAAAAATTTTAAAAATATGTTTAAACAAATATTTTTCATTTTTTTTCAAGCTCACTTTTATGATTTTTCTTCAGATTATCCGAATAATATCTGATTGACTGTTTATTTAAGAATGTTTGTCGTTATTGTCAATGTTAAACGTGATTATTGACAAAAAACGTTTTAATAGTCCATGGTAATACATGTACCATCCTTATATTGTATATAATGAATATTGATAATATGCACATATTAAAAACAAAGTCAATCAAAATTATTGATTTTGAAACGCTTTGAGCAACAAAATGGTGTACATAAATATTGTCTGAAAGGTTGTGGATTGACAATTTCCTAAGAGAAAAAAAGACATCGATTTTATTTGATATTGAAATTTTTATCTTAAACCTACGAATCACAGTCTTATCCCATTACCTAATGCGAAACATTTAAAATTAATAGGATAAACACGTATATAAATTTTATCAATGCAAAAAAAAAAAAAAAATGACTATCAATCTGATTCTTTTTTTTTTTTCTAAATCAAATGAACAAGATTTATCCATTCAAAAATTTGACTATCAATTTGATTTTTTTTTTCTAAATCAAATGAACACCATGGTGTTCAATACTTTCCGCTTTCAGATTGAAGAACCTCTTCCCTCCCCGTTCCAAGGTTTTCTTCCTGATCCCATTTATGCCGTCATAGTAACAAGATGTGCAAACTAATTTTCAATAATACTGGTGTCCGTGGGACGGGATGAATTATTGGTTGTCAATAAACAAAGCAACATGCCGTAAAAAGACTGTATATTTCATTTTAAATTTAGAAGAACATCAAAGTACTGAAATGTAATTTCGAATGGCAAGAAGTTTCTGAGCTGTATTTGAATAATTATGCACATTTTTTTTTCTTTATATGAATTTCCTACAAGAATTCCGAAAAACCCTATGAATCATATGTAATATTTAAATATAGAATCAACGCCATCAAACTCAACGATGCATTATTTATCAGTAATAGAAATATTTCTGGAAAATGGTATCCAAGCAATTTTTTAACAAACAAATAATAAGTCGTACTGGTTCTATCTTAAGATGGGATAGTCTGCCCAAGTCTGACCAAAGTTGCATTTTTTATTTAGACTGTAGTGTTGTGTAATGACATGACAAAGAAAGTCTTTTTCACAAGAATATTTAATCAAAATGCTCACACGAAATGTTCTAAAATTTATATAGCCTTGAAGCAAGTTGATCCGGTTGGGTGAGTTTTCTTCTTCATGAAAATGAGGTTATCTTTTCTTCGTAAAAATGAGAATTATGATAGCATACTTTGAAAAAATACGCACTTTGAAATTGTTGTTCAAAGTGGGTTAACTTTAGGACCAAGTCACATCACTTGAAAAAATATCTTTTCAAAGGCTTTGATATGGTCTTGAGGAAAAAATACAGGGTATTAACGAAATTCTTGAGGCTTTCAAATATCTATACTACTATATTAAAATAATAGACTCGAATTTTTGGCCTTTAATACCGATAAATCGGAAGAACACTGCCTTTTGTTTTATATATTTTAAACATCATTGGAACTTGAAGATTACCAATTTGTTTTTATTTTTTCTCAATTAAGCTTCGCTAATTAATAATCAACGAAAATTCCTCAAAAAATTTCGGGAATCATCTGGATTGTTTGGATTTTACAATCTTGCGCGTACGCATTACATTCACGCTAAATCACGGGAGGCTCATCATGCTCATCATGGTGTTTAAATCAGAGAAGACAAAAGTTATGATATATATTTGTTATTTTATAATTTCTCTCATAAGAAATCATAAATATATATGAACAGAATACATAGCAAATTTCCAATGAAAATTTACACGTATTTGTATTATCTTTCTGAGTGTATCCATTGAAATGTGATATTGTGGAAACATAAACTCAAGGCAAAGAAATATTTGATTTCATGCAAAAAATTCACATTATATTTCCTAGGAGAGTGTAGATAGAATGTTCTATCGTTAAAATGATAAATGTCCTACGGACCCGGTTTAACGATAGAATGTATTGTCTCTGTAGCAAAGAAAATACGGGAGATAACTCTAACTCAGTGCATATACTATGAAAAATCCCGAGAGTTCCGAATGTCAACGTGGTGTGTAAATTTGAAGCGAGTAAAAAACGTTTGTGAAAAAGTGTTGAATTCTTCCATTATATTGATTAAATTGTTAGATGAAAGGTATTTACAGTCTCAAAAAGGTTTGTTGTGATTAATTTGACTGTTATTTTCAATGCAACTTCATTAATTTTCTCCAAAATCGTTTCGGAGCGATTCTGCAATTTTCTGCTTAATGACGGGTATATGGGAGGCATTCTAACTGTGGTGAGGGCCTGTCCCGAAACACAGTTAAATTATTCTAACTAAGGAGAGTGTAGTGAAATTAATAGCATTATTGTAGGCTTATAGGTTTGTTCAATTTCTCAAATAAAAAAAAAAAAAAAAAAAAAAAAAAAAAAAAAAAAAAATACCAGACTTATATTCACATTCATTGTTTATTTCAAAAGTACCTAACAATATGAATGTGTCGATGAATCTATTTCGTAAATGTCCGATATGTAATGTCAACCCGTGCACGCACGGGTCAAAGTCTAGTAATTATCATAACTTAGTTCAGCTGAAAACAGAGAACCCCTTTGATTATTAAAAGCTAACCTGATTAACAGTTTTCTCATAAGCTGGTGATGTGCTGGTGTAGTTCGACAATTTACAAACTAATAACAACAGTTGAAGAGCGAAAGTTGTAATTTCTGTAATATGCGCTTAACCTTCAGATGTTCCTCCATTTTAAAAAAAAAAAATACTTTGTGAATATGTATGCCCCTCTCCGTTCCCAATAACGAATATTCATCATGCAGTGAATATGATCATATTCGTCAGTGTTGTCTTCCATTTAAAAAGGATTATAGAATTTGAAATTTATACACATTTTTTTTTTCAAAATGCGTTAAGTGTCTCCATGATAAAATAATGTTAATATTTAACAGGCGTTTTTTCACAACGTTAATTTGAAAAAAAAAAATAAAGTGCGTTTTCGTTGAGGGTTCTTTTGTTCGACGATAAGATTTTGTTGATACAATACATGGAATGATTACAAATACTGATCATACATTTAAATCAGAAGGATCATGCCAAAATTAGTATGAAACAAGAAGTTCCCATTATCAAGTACACGGGAATCGGAAGTCAAATGTCAAACGTATGACTATGACAAGGAGCTTTGCTTGACATGACGAAGATGCAAGTGACAAGCTTTATCTGAAATGAGTAGGTCATTTCCGGTAGCTCCCGGAAAATCACCTTAATTAAATGATTTTTGATCATTGGATAAGACACATTTATGAAAAAGGGGTCGCATGCCTCCTAGTTTTAAACATTGCATACACAGAGTTAAATATCATTTATTAATAAGTAATACACCATGTATCTGGCATAAAATCATCAAACATCTGCTTAAAATTACCTGGAAGAGGTCTTGACTATTTAATTATATTTTTCTACCTCCGAAAATTTAGATAAAATTTTAGTAGAATTAGTAACGAATTTAATTATTAATGAAACGTAATGCAATAAATTGTACTGAGTCAACCCGGGGGGGGGGGGGGGGGGGGGGGACTATTGTCTTTATCTGCAGTAAGGTTTAGGAGGAGTGATTAAGAGGTAACGACGCTTAATGAAACAGTAACGACAAAGTTACAAAGTCCCTCATGATTTATTCAGAGTTAAAAAAGAATTACATCTCTATATATAGAGATAGGGACAAATTTTCTCAACCTATAGATCAAAATCGCCTGTTTTCACTCAGGTCTAGGTATATTTTGTGAAGAAGTGGTTAACACTTGTGAACTATCCAGGTAGGTAAGGTAAGATATTAATAACCCATACATGTATGATTTCTTGAAAAAGGTTTTCTTTTGATTGTTTAATCATCTTGAAGCAAGTGTTTAGTTATATGCTATGCTACATAGTGTATAAATGACCATGTTTTTTTTAAACGTATGGAAATGTTGCTTAAATATAACACTACATGATAAATTTACTGAATGAAATTTTTTTCTTATTTTTTAATAAAAAAAAAATATTTTTGACATTTAATTATCATTAATGATTGAGATTATTATATTTTTTTAATATAATTATATAATATAAACAGTTAAACATAAAGTGGAAATCCTAAGAAGTATCATAAAAGATTCTATGTGAAGTATGTAAGCGTTTAGGAAAAATTGAATTTCTTAGAATGTTTTATTTTGTTTTGTCTAATCTAGACTGGCAATATCGCCATAAGATAAATGGTGTTACGTGATGTTTTCTTTTTTTATTCCTGTCAATGATTAGATTTTTGTCCTCTATAAAGCAAAATTGACTGGTTAGAAAAGTTTTAACTTGGCCTTGATGGATTTTAACAACATGGCATTTTTCCGTAACCAGTCAGTAGCAAACAGTATACTATACAGAAAGTTAAATTACCCTGTAATCTTATCATAAATGAGAAACGTCAAGTCATCACATGACAAGCAGCAGCAAATATATACAAGAGGCCCAGGGGCCACATCGCTTAACTTGGCAACAATAGCCAACAAATTAGACCGTCTTTAGAGTATTAAATACAAAAGATCTAGACAAATTAAAAGAGTATATCTTTATCTCCCACACCATGACCCCCTTGCGCTAACATCTGTGTCAACGAGATATACTTATATAAGTTGTTGAACTTGTTTATCAATCGTTTTAAAATAAATAAAGTTCATTTTAGAGAAGTATATCTTGATTTTCAAATAAATAAATATATTATTTTACATATTCTTACGTTCAACAATGAGCTCATTTTGTTGTTTCAGTTTTTGAGAATAAGATTTTAAAAGATTTTTCTCTATTTATTCCTATATGGGAAAATTCATCTCCATTGTGACCCAGGCATTATGCTTTGAACAAATAAACTTGAATCTACACTACCTTAGGCTGCTTCCACACAAGTAACACAAGCAACAGCAGCTTTCTAGCCAATTTGTTTGTGAGAAGAGGATTTTGAAGAGAATTTTCTCTATTTATTCCTATTTAAAAAAAACCTGCCCCCCCCCCCCCCCCATTGAGGCCCCTTCCTACCCCCATAAATCATTATTTGAACAAATTTAAATCTATACTACCTGAAGATGCTTCCACATATGTTAAAGCTTTTTTTGGCCATATGAGTTTTGAGAAGATGATCTTTAAAGATTTTCCTCTATATATTCAAATATAATTTATATTTATATATTAAAATTCGACCTCCCATTGTGGCCCCACCCTACCTCCAGGAATCATGATTTGTACAAACTGGAAACTAAACGACATGAGGATGCTTCCACATACGTTATAGGTTTTTCTGGCCAAATGTTTTTGAAAAGAAACATATATAGAGATTTTTCTCTGTATATTCCTGTGTAAAAATTCGACCCCCATTGCGGCCTCACACTGCCATCGGGGATCATGATTTGAACAAACCTGAATCTACACTTCCTAAGTATGCTTCCACACAATCTAGCCAGTTGGTTTTTGAGAAGATCTTCAAAGATTTGTCTCTATATTCCTATGTAAAACATCGACCCCACATTTGTGACCCCACACTTCACACGGGGATCAAGATTTGAACAAACTTGAATCTACGCTTCCTGAGGATTCTTTGACACTTGTAACAGTTTTTCTGGCCAAATTGTTTTTTAAAAGAATATTTTTAAATATTTTTTTCTATATATTTCTTTGTAAAAATTTGACCCTCATTATGACCCTACCCTACCCCCGAGGATCTTTATATGAACATACAGTCTAGACTGCCTTATGTGACTATCCAAGGGACTAAATGAAAAGGTCACATAAGACAGAGAGTCACTTAAACTCAATCAAGTTAATTGTACTTTTTTCAAATTATTAAAATATTACATATCTTTTATCTCAAAACTAGGTTTAAACAAACTAGATTTCAAAATTAATCACCATCAGAAGGATTTTTATTAATTCTAAGAATCATTTATAAAATGAATTAAGGAGAGCATATAAGTTTATGCTTCCAACAAATGGACTAAGATAGTATGGTTATGTATTTATGGCTGGTAAGTAACGCATGCAAACCTCGTGGTGATGTTATCTATATCAATGCAAAATATGATGTTTCTTTTCATGATTCATGATTTTCTCACAAAATTTTATATCTAACACGACCCTAAACCCAAAAATACACGTTTAATGTCCTACTCGAGAAAGCACAATGTTTGATCTATCCCCCCCCCCATTCTGACCACACCCTGCCCCTGGGGATCATGGTTTAAATGAATCTGCACTACCTGAGGATGCATCCATACAAGTTACAGCTTTCCCGGTCAAATGGTATTGGAGAAGATGTTTGAAAAAATACCAACAAATTTTCAAAATTATCTCCCATTTAAAGAGACGGTGACCCTTCATTTGAACAAACTTAAATCCCCTTCACCCAGTAATGCTTTGTGCTAAGTTTGGTTCAAATTTGCCCAGCGGTTTTAAAGAGGAAGATGAATATGTGAAAAGTTTACATTGGCGACAACGAAGAAAACGACAGACGATGGATAAATTTAATCTGGAAAGCCGACTTTAGCCTTCGGCTTAGGTGAGCTAAAAAGTGGAATCATTAAACGTTGTATTTTCTTGCTACAGGATGCCTATACCACCTCTCTTTTTCCAAAATTCCAGCTTGCCTCTCGTTTGATGACGTGTAAATACTCTAAAACAGAGCAGTACGAATATTACTGAATTGTTTCTAACACACCACAGACGAGTTTATCTTATTTTCTTAATTCAGCAGGGAAAATATATTTCATCCTTTCTGACTACCCCTCTCACAGGAATTCTTTAACCTATTATACGCCTTTTATTTTACGTGTTAGGATTAACAAACGAGTAAAAATTTTGAAAAAAATTAAATCGTGATAAATATAATAAATATCAGTTCAATTGTCTATTAATATTAACGACGAAGTTTTAATTGAAAATACTCTCTAAATTGTTTGAAATTTATCTAAATCATAAAAAATAAGAAATTCTAATAAAGTTGTTAATCCCTTTACCGTTGAGATATCACCTATTTAAAAAAGTAATATCACCTTTTCAAATTTGTAAAATCACCAATTCTAATGAAAAAATGACAATAACAAACCGTCAACCATCTCAAAAATTCATAAAACGAAATACAAATTCAAAGCAGAGCAACACAGACCTCCAAAAAGATAGAGGTAGGATCAGGTGCCTAGGAGGAGTGAGCATCCTCTGCTGACCGGTCACACCCGCCGTGTGCTCTTTGTCGTAATCGGGAAAAAACCCCGGAAAAGTCCGTAGACAATTAGGTGATAAATTACGGTCTAACAATTAGTATGAAAAACGTCAGTCAGCATGCGACCCAGTGGATGATTGTATTTGCTGACAATGTCATTGTATCGACCATAGAACTTACAAAAAGATGGCTTCAAACGAGCCTGTTGATAGTCCTGTTTTATCAACTTGTTTGTCAGTAGCTTGCCTCGTCTTAGAAACTGTTCATACGAAGAGCATGCCCTTGCGTATCGAATTAACTGAGAGACAAAAATACTATATGCAGGTAAGGAAGATATATTGCTACATAAGTAAGGAAAGTTGACTATAGAAAAATTGAAGTCATCGCGTTTATCATAAAGTTTTGTTGTTAGGTTACCATCAATGTCCATTTCCAGTAAAATATCCACATATGAAACAAATGACGCAACTGAATTGGTGATAACCTTTTCAATAAGGTGGTATCATTTTATTCACATATGTGATATCACCCATTAAAACGAATTTGGGATAACACCTAATCAAATACGTGGTGTAGAATAGGCAATATCCATTAATCTTTTCAAAAAGGTGATATCACTTATTCAAATACATGATATTGCCTATTTTATTAGATAATATCCCCTATGCTGATAAGGGATATAACCTATTCCTTTTGAATTTGTAATACAACTTATGATATCACCCATTTGCATATTTTTACGTCATAACATAATGAATGATTCTTCTTTGAAGACAAGCGTAGAACAAAATATGACGACCTCCAAAGCAAAGAATGTATTCAAAGATATTTTTGCTTTTTAAGCATTGAATGTCATACTTTTCTAAAAATGTGATAAATTAATTTGATAAAGAATTTTGAACTTGGTAAACCTAAGAGACGTAAATAATACTACTTTAGCATAAATAAACAAATACAAATAAATACCCATATCAATAATGAGAACTTCTTATTTCAGCACCTAGGGTAATATATTTTGGTAAGATATACACGCAAAATCGTAAAAGATGCCAACAACCAAATCTGTGATGTGTTTATGTACAAATGAAAAGTCAATGATGATCAAGATAAACGGTCGACAACTCATCATTCGTGGGATCAGTTATTATTTCAAATTAAGTTCGAACAGGTTTTATAACTTATTCAATTTATTTTTACCAAATAGGTGATACCACTTATTTGAATAAGTGATATCACCTATTTGAATACATGACATCTATTCCCATAGATGATGACACATATTTAAGTTGAATAGACAATATTACCTATTTCAATAGGTGATTTCAATTATTCGAATAAGTAATAGGCCTATTACCCAATCAAAAAAAAATGATATCACCAATTCAAATAGAAACGTGACACCACATATCTGAATGATATCAAAATAAGTGATTTCACTGATTATTGATTACATCGAAGATACAGTATTTCAGGATTATGATCATCATCTGATTTCATAGTCATAAACGCAAAAAATAATTGCATTGATGACTTTTTATTTATACGTATTCAAAGGAATTAGACCAGCGGCAATTTCTTCTCATATATGAATTTGATTGACAAAACATATTACAATCCAATGAGTGACTCTGGCATAACTTTCCTGAAACTAATTTTTTTACGGGTCATTACACCTGTGAGAAAAGTTTCTCAAACAAGCTTAATTTAATAATATTTTAAAAGGTATATTATCCTTGCATGTGTATAATTTGAACAACACTTGGAAGAAATTGTAATTTTGTAAGTATAAATCCATAACAAACGATTTAATATTATAAGAATCCCATATTGTGACATAATGTTATGTCACGAGATTTTCAGGACAGTTAATTTTATTTCTAAAGTTTACAAAAATCATTCAGTCCTACAATTAAGCATTTGTTGATGTGTTTATTAAATATGCATATACATGTAACATTTTATATAAGTATCATCAATTAAGAGACAAATCATGTGCTTTCACATAATTTCACGGGATATAATTGCACTTATACCTATTTTTGGAAAATAAAGTACAATATTTAAGTATTTATGGTGTTTATTTCTGAAAAAATTAAATTAATCAAATTTGTTCTGTTCATAGCACTGGTAAGAAAGATATCTTTTAGAAAAGAAATGCCAAAATTTAAAAACCAGTCGAAAGATATTCTGGAACATTCCCATTCTGTCAGTGACAACAAAAGTAAACGAAGGTATGGATTTCCATACAGAAAACACTTCTGTTGTATTCCAAAGATTATCCAATCGTTTACATCACAACCAGGTACGATTAAAATGATTTTCCATGTTTAAATGTGTTTTAAGGAAGAGCGGTTTCATATATTTGATGTTCCATATATAAATAGTTAATAAATTATGTATTCGAATCTAAAATTGAATTTTTATTTTTCTTTCTGGTTATCTATAGAGTACATTCTAATTTTAAAAAATCACTTTCTCTTCTCTTTCTTGGCATCATCTATCAGTAGCCGAGAAACCCACTCTTACTGAAGACATAGAGTGCTCTATTAAACTGTTTCCACATCTCGTCCATGTTCTTCACTTGACCAAGGACTTCATAGAAAGGGCTGCTGGTGTTATCCGGGTCCCTAGGGATCAGTTGTTCCATGGGTCGATGATAAAAGTTAGAATTAAAGTTTGTCGGTCGGACACCTCATCTTCTCAGTCGCTGCTTGGCAGTCAAGGTCAGTATATGAATGGAAGTGTAATTTTTTTTAATTCATTTAGAGTTGTTTTTATGGCATTATTGTTCATATGATGAATCATGTTGATTTTGATTTTAGTTTCAACAGGGAATTCATACATTCAATTGATCATTCTTTTAGAATTTTGCGAACCTAGAAGATGGCCATTTGTTCCAACTATCTGTGTCTGTAAAATAGATCAAGCGAAAATAAATAATGGGGTATGTATAATTTATTTCATGTGATAAAACAATTCATCACATGTTTATCTCAATTTGCGGTGGATATCACTCATGTAATAAATTTTTGATATTCCACTGTGTGTTCTTACGCCACATGACGTCATAATTAAACATTACGTAGCTTCAGGCGGATGATTGACGTAGAATGAAAAAGTAACAAAACAATTCAGTTGAAATGTGTAGAGTTGTAAATGTGAAGCATTTAATGCTGTTTTAATTTTTTCTTTCATGAATTGATAAGAATATGCTCGAAAATGAAATGTTTGTTTGTTAATCTTAAAGGAACTCTTTTCCGTGCGTAAAGTTGTTGACGCCTGTAGTATATGTGTTGTGCGGTTCACAATTATAATTATTATAGAAAAGATTGGGGTTTTAACAAAATACGTGGTAAAACATGTGATAAAAAGAATCTCTCATGATTTGCGATGGTATATGATTTTTATCCAACTCGTTGTGTGTTTTCTATCCCCTCGCCAAGGCTCGGGGATAGAAAACACACAACTCGTTGGATAAAAATCATATACCATCGCAAATCATGAGAGAT
Organism: Magallana nippona; assembly: GCA_033439105.1. NCBI lineage: Eukaryota > Metazoa > Mollusca > Bivalvia > Ostreida > Ostreidae > Magallana > Magallana nippona. Next base: position 23,033,375 of record CM065925.1, read on the forward strand.
CCTATATATATTTAATAAATAACCGACATATCCGATATAAATACTGTACATTGAAAATTCCTCCATTACTCAGGTTCTTTTAATGGACGAACATAAATACGAGAAAACCAAGAAAATGTTAGAAAATAGATGTATGGACACAAAGGAAATACGATCTGCCATAACTCACCCTGATGTTCGAGAAGTGCATGAGGCTTTAACAGAGCTGTTAGAGACTCCAATATGGAAACTCCTTATAAAAATAAAGCAAAACATGGATACAGCAGATGTACCACATCAGTTGGAAATGCTTTCCATTGAAATAGACATCCTATTGAATACAGTTAAACACCCTGGTTCCAGTGACTCTGTCAAAACTACAGCAAAAGCGAGCGAAGTCTGTTCGAATATTCCCGAAGAATTGAAAAACTATTTGTTCAGGTACTTTTCATATGAAAATCACATTCATAATTTTAGTGCGATGGCCGACAGGGGCCGTCACTTGTACAGAATCTTTGTCAATATCAGTGTTGAATTGCTTGAAAAGAGGCAATATAATACATACTTGCATAATCATTAAATTGACTATTTTTACAAATGTCTTTTATTAATTAACAATTAATTAACAATTCTTTAATTGTCAATGAGTCCATGACTAATAAAGGACAAAGTTTGATTTGCATTTTTGATTTTGTAGAAAAAGGGAAGTTTCTGGGTTTGGAATTTGGAATACCGAAGAGTTTCGAGTTTTCGTAAATCAGGAAACCAAGGGAAGGCATATACGGGAAAATTTGCAGAAAGCTTTTTCTCGCTTTTTCAAAACAAAGCGATTAAATGTAATGATTTGCAAACCTTGCTATCATCCTTATTTCAAACCCGGAGATAAAATATTTCAAATCAACTCAGCACTTGCAGAGTCACAGAAAAAAGATTCAGATGCAAAAGAAGAAAGATGTGGTACTTTAGGAGGATTTGTAACTGATAAGAACTTGAATACCTATGCTCTGACATGCGCGCATATCTGCAAGAATGAAGGACACTATGTCTTTGCAGCTCACGGTGACTCAGAAAGAGAGAATATTGGCAAATGTGCATTTTCAAGCAATCTCCAAGCTGAACAAATCCCAATTTTTGCTGATGTTGCTCTTGTTAAGATCGATGAAGAAGTCCAAGAAAGATGCAAACGATCAATGTTGAATTACGATTTGCGCGAGTCAAAAGTTAAAATTTTCTCTGGCAACCTGGAAAACTTAGTAAGAAGAGGCTATGTCTACAAAATCGGAGCAACGACGCGATTGACGAGGGGATATATACTGTCTCCAGCGTTTTACTTCACCGGTAGAGATGAAACTTTTCTAGTTTCTGATTTTGGTGATGTCCAATTTGCCGATCGAGGCGACAGTGGGTCTGTAATTCTTATGAACGAGAACAATTCAGCACTTGATACCATTAATGTCATTGGAATGCTTTTCGGAGGTTGGACATTGAATGAAGAAGACTGTAAGGAAAAAAGTGCCTGTTTTAGAATGGACACTGCTTTCGAGTTTCTTAATCAAAATGGCTGGGATATTCGTTTTGAAAATCAAATTTAAAACACATTTCATTGTATTTTTACTAAACGTTTTTTTGAACGGAGAGACTATATTTGTAAAGATAACACATGTGATACTTACCTGACAAAAACATGAAGCGATTACTAATTTAGACGTAATATTGCATTTTTTCTTAATTTTCTTAATTGTATAAATGCATCAAATGACGCGAGGAACGTCTACTTGAAATGAATGCACGGGCCATATTGAGAATCCTACCGCAAGGTGATTCCCTCCGTGTCGACGCTAACGGTATTACCAGATCAAAGCTGGCCCACCATTCGCAATCATCAACCTACTTATCATAGAAACAAGACCCACTCGTTGAACATATTGGTCAATTAAACGTTGGGGATGGTCAATTGAAAAATGTGACCTGTGAATTGCCGTTATTGTTATATTTTTCTTGATATGTGGAACATGTCTTAAAACAATTATGACGGCACATAGCACTGTACCAGAGTATGTTTTAATTGGTTTGGTTTCATATGCATTATATTCTTAACAAGGCCACGAAAGCCTTAGAAAGAGTTTCTAATTTGTTTTATTCTAATATACATGTATCTAAATATTTTAATTTTGATACTTAATTTTATAATCCGTGATTAATAATTTGTTAGCATGATCAAAGGTGGCTTATAGGTCCCATGGGCCGGTTGCTTCCTATGTACTTTTTAGGAAGGATTTGTATTTTATATTATACGCCACACTTGTATATAAATTGCACATGTCGCTAAAATAAATAAATTACTTACTTTACTTACTTTCTTGCTAGAACTAATCGTTCAATTTATGGGGCGAGGTCTATCAAAAATTATGGTCGCCGAGTTTGACTAAATTGATATATTGGGATCGAATTCACTTTAGAGTTACAAAAATGAAACTGTTGTTCAACCAGCGGAGATACTCGGGTCTAGGTTGTTTTAAAATGGCAGAAGAATGCGAGACTTCCAAATTTAGATTTTGTAAATCAGCATAAAATGCTCTGTGTCACATTGAAGCTTGCACATTGTATTTTCCTTATTAAGCTATTAGTGATAATTGACATATTTCTTATTGGTTTCACTAGACATAAACCAAAGTGCTTTCTCAAACATGGACATGCGCACCGTGAGTTTTCCTTACTTACACAATGTACAGGGTTCGATCGAACTCGCCCATGTCCTTAAGAACATTAAGAACATGATAAAACATGTAAGGTTAAGAGGGCTGGATGGTCCTGGCCATATTTACATTATATAAATCTCCTTTAAAAGAAGAGCTTTGAAAAAAAAATATAGGAAAACATTCAAATTTTAAAACTAAACTGTTAGGAATTTCTCTTTACTAAGCAATAATTTATGGCTTAAAAAATCAATTCTAAAATTTTATGAAAGATCTGATGGTTAATTTGTTGACTCTCCCACCTACTTAAATGTTTGGATTAGTTTCGAGATCTAATTGCTCCTCCTAAATTGTTCGAATCAACGTTGATTTTTTTGTGGTCTTTTTGTTTGTTTTGGGTATTTGTTGTTTGTTTGCTCTTTTGATAATTCTTTTCTGGAACGATGGGGACAATTTTAGTTACGTAGTTATCAGCATGAATGCTGGAAAACAACAGCACACAGTCCGTATGCGATGAACCTATAAGATTAATTTTGTATTAAATGATATGCATAACACATTTATAAAATGTTATTTAAAAAAAAAACATTATCCCCGATTTCAGAAAATCGGTCTGTTATTTCCTCAAATGTATAACACTTAAATTCCCAATATCTACTAGTGTTTCCGCGAGACGCGAAACAGCAATCAATCAATCTATCAATCTATTTCCGCAAATACAGTATGTTTAAATATCTCTATGATACAAAATGAATTGACCTTAATGAAATTAGTATTTGAAAAACATAAGCCACTTTTATTGAATGGATTTAATGCATGTAAATTTGATTAGTCAAAAATACTACGTATTATGTTTAAGAGTTCCACGCCACAATCATCTTGATGTCCATCAGAATGCACATGCACATCTTGCTCTGAAACCTCATGACAGGATTTTTGAAAGTGGCTTTTATGCACACTTTATTTAAGTATTTAATTTTGAATAGGATAGGATAGTAAACAACTCATGATTTGTCGATTAAAACAAATGGAGCCTGGAGAGGTCAACTCGTGCAATAATTTTTAATCCAAGCTCGTCTTTAAAATGAAGGTAAACCATATTAAATCATAATCGTCAGTATCACATCCACCAAAACAGCTGTTGTAAACTATGTAATAATAAAATCATGATCTGTCAAACAAGTTTAAAGGAGCACATGAGAGATTTATTTTGGTAGAGTTAGTCCATATAAATACGGAATACTTACAGTAAACACACAGCAATAACAAAGTAGTTGCTGTAACCGATCATTTTAAAAGTTTTTAATGTTCTTAAGAACATTTGGTTAGACATTTAATTTTCACCGGAAAAAAGTATTGTTATTCTTCTTAACTATATAGAAGTATATTGTAAATGAAGCAGGATATTTATTTTTAAAGTATCAGGTGTACAGTTTTAGAAATTACGTACTTCTTTTACGCTCACTGATTAAAAAAAATTGTCATATACGGTGTTTTTAAAGATACGGTGTTCAAGTCTATACTACCACTTAAATATCAGATCAATTATATAATCATCAAGACTCTCGTGTTGATACTTGCATCTCGTTAATAATAATAACAACAAGAGGTAATTCAATTTTTATTCCCATTTTTGAATAAATTACTCAATGTTCCATTCGTTGATAAATCTAGAGAATGTGATATCTTGAGTTCTCTTTTCCGAACGTCCTTTCCTTCCTACAAAAAAGTTCTGACTTTATTTGTAAATAATAATATTATTAATATTATTATTAATAATCTTTATTAACTAGACAACATTGAGATGGCGACATCTCAAAGGGCCCCGCTTAAATAATGGATTTTTGTGTGATCTGATATGACCTTGACATTTGACCTACAATCATAATGCAGGGTTAATGCACACCCTTTGATCAGAGGCACCCTGTGGGTGAAGTATGAGCTAGATTGAACCAAAGGGAGAGAAGATATGCTCCAGACAAGGATTGTTCATATCATTCAGCTATGACCTTCACATTTGACCTTGGAACTTGCTTAAAGGACACTGTCCAGCCTTTAATCAAAAGCTCTGTTTATGAGTAGTATGAGTTAACAATGGCTAAGTGTATAGTATATTTGCTCTGAAAAAAGAATTTTAGCATGGTCCAATATGACCTTGACCCTTGACCTACAAACTTCATTCAAGGTCATGAATACCCTTTGACCAGCTTTCTGTTAGTGAAGTATGAGCCAGATTGGACAATGAGGAAAAAAGATATGATCCGGAGGAGGATTTTTCATATAATTCTGCTATGACCTTAAACTTAGACCTAGAAACATGGTTCAAGATCACTGCACACCATTTACCCAAATGCACTCTGTGGGTGAAATATGAGCCAAATTGGGCCAAGGGGAGAGAAGATATGCTCCGGACAAGAGATCTCGGACGGACAGACGGACGGACGGACAGACTGATCACTATGGAGCGCCCGCAGACCGGGGCCCTAATAATAATATATAATAATGATAATAATAATAATAATAATAATTTTGTATGTAAAAGGGAAAGAAGATAAGTAAAAGTTTAATTGACACAGCCATAAAACACTGTTAAGCTGTTCGGTTAACTTTTTCCATTAACGGTAGAGCAATGGTTTTTAAGGAATCATGAAAGTAAACTCATTTTATGTGGATGATGACAATTTTGTTCGACTAACACGACTTGTCTCGATGTTTATCGGGGAATCTTCAAAATAAATGTAATGATAGTGACTCTTACTTACAAGGAACATATTGGATTTGAATTTCTATTTTATTTGGAAATTCGTCATTATGTTATCAGATAATACATCTTACTTGGATACAATGTGTTATTGGTAACAGCTAATAATAGAGTGAGTCAAAAATGACTGAAAGGTGACTTATAATTCATCAGAAAGTGTACTACAATGTCTAAAGCATATCAACTATCTACTCATAGTTTAACTGTTTTGATTTACCGAGTCACGATGCAAATAAATCGCTCTTTATACATATCTTTAAAACGCAAGCATTCATCAGTCACATAAAAAAAATATTCTTATAAAATCTTATTGGTTGTTACAATTCTATCCCATACATGTATATCTACCATTAAATTTATACTTATCCTTCAAAAAAAAAACCCAAGCAAGAACATCATACATTATTGTTCTTTTCTTTTTGAATAATCATTAGAAATTGATATAATTGATGTTTGATACATGTCTTTACACCTTTCAACACACTTTCTGAAAAGTAATTTTTGAAAGATTTGCCAACACCTTTCAACACACTTTTTGAAAAGTAACTTTTTTAAAGACTTGCCAAATCGTCTCCATTTAGCATGGTCTGGACAGCTATGGACCGTTGCTGACTGCTGCTGGACCGACTTTTCATTTTACCCGTGATAGTCGGTAAACTGTCCCGTCGCCGTATCTCTATTTTCATATAGACAGCGTAAAACTGAAACCGTAAATGGAAAATGCAAGGATAATGATATATCGATTTATACATGAATGGTTATGCATCTGAGCTATGGTGATGCAGTTTTAAAACATTGAAAGTTTTCCAATATTCGAGAATGCTCTTCAAATACATTTAAACTTTGGTGATTTATGTGGGATATAAAGGTGGCAACATTGCAGAAAAAATACATAATCCGCGTTAGCGGGTTGTGTAAATTTTTTCTGCAATAATCGCTACCTTCATAACCCGCATAAACCACCAAAGAAAGCATTTTATTGTTTATATTTACATCTTTCTTTTAACAAATTAATAAAATGATTGTAAAAAGTAAGTAAAGTTCACTAAATTACTGTTAATGTATATCAGTACGTTAGCTAAAAGAAACAGCCAAATCGTCTCCTATGGGAATTTGAGTCTGACATCATCATGATTATTTCGTGCAGTCCGTGATTTTTCTTAGGTCTCTGTAGGTTTCGACCAATCGATAAACGGGGCATGTAGATTTCACTCCTGTCAGTTTGAGTCTCTGTAGGTTTCGACCAATCGACAAACGGAGCGTGTCGATTTCAGTCTGGCTGTTTCTACAGAGCTATGAATTAACTTAAAGTTTCCGTAAGAAATAGAGGGAATCATACTCGGTAGATGTAAATATAATATGGTGAACATGCACGCAATTCAAAATGTTAAATTAAAAGTCTATGAATTTCTTTTCTTTGATTTGTTTTCTTACTTTAAATGAATTTTTCGTTACCTTGGGAACAAAAATCAGCACTAATGTCATTGTGACCACAACTTGACAATTTAAGAAGGCCATGGAATAAATCAGATCGGGGCCGACTGTTTCTGCAGTAAAGTAGCTGAAATAATTCAAAAAATTGATAGCATAGCATAGTTTAACTATCATTATTACGTATGGTCCAATAACATACTAGTTATTTCAAATGAACATGTAAACATCTAATTATTATTGCTTTTTTGCCCAAAAAGTTTACCAACGGTTCTCCTTAATTGTTATATGGTTAAAAACAATCAAACTGAGTAACATTTATCCGATGGAAGGAGTTTTATACAGATGAATACGACCATGTTTAAAGAACTGGTTAGGTTCACTTTGTTTTTCTGTAAATATTCTGTTGTGTAATTGTCCAACTGAAAAACAATCATTTAGCAACTCTTTATCTGTGTGCTTTGACTTGCAAAATTATGTACTAGTATTTAAATTAAGATTGCATTTTTGTAAAGTAGAAAACGCTATCAGAATGCAAATACATGGAATAGAAGCACTGTCCGGCATATTGAGCATCGAGTAGATCATATCATACGTCAAGAATTAGCCGACTCATTAGAAAATACCGATAAACAGATGCTATGATTGACCATTGATGATTAAGAAGTCCTAGATATAAATCAAACGCATTTGAAAGGCTTATACGGAGAAACCCTTTGCCAATATTCCTCGGTATACGGTGGAAACAGGAGCGGTTGAAGTATCGCTTGCTGTCCTCCAAAACTGTTCGAAATCGATTTATACCAATCTGTTAAAACCCCAAAAGTCCAGTAACGATAGCCTTCCTACATGCAAGACGACAACAACACAAGCAAATATTTCAAACATATATGAAGTAGTGTCACTGCCGGCCAATTATTGCCAGAGCTAAAAGAGCGATTGTCTGAATTAAAGAGCAACCACTGCTTATTTTGAGTGGAAAAGAGTTTAAACTTCTCCATTCGGCATTGGATTGGTCATAATATAGGGGGTGTCCTTAATGACCATAAATTTTATCTTCTTAACTTAATGCAGAGAATGATATGTACAGTGCCCATATTTATCAATTGTAATCTTTGCATTGTAGTTGTAGAAAGTAGGAACCTTAACATTACCCAATGATTCATGAAACCTAAACAAACACACATTTGAAATATCACTGGGAAAAAATGAATAAGTGAGAAACATCTCCCGTAGATTCAGATTTAAGATTATATGAAGTTTGACAGCTTTTTCCACAACTAAAAACGATCATTGAGAGAGAAAAGGAGCAAGAAATGGAAGCTATGTTCATCATTAAATCTTCTGGATTTCGTAATATTTTGATAAAATTACAGTATTATTTTGAAATTTGTATTCCCAATTATGCAACATCATATTGCTTTGAATTTTAAAGATCAGACTTATTTGGTGATGTGTAGTTAAAGCAAATGACCAGTGTTTTTAGAACATTAGTCAATGTTTTTATGACGAATATTGAAATTTTTTCTTCTAAAAAAACAAACGTTGTAAAACTGTATCGTTCCGTAAAAATAAATACATCTATATCATGATAAAAGGAAGCAGGATATGATTTGAACATCACCAAAAAAAAACGGGTGGAGAATTAACCTTGTTGCCGCTTCATGTGCAGAAATGGATGAAGAGGATTAAGTAAGTAATATTATAATAAAACGCACTAACTTGACAATCAAAATGAAAGTACTAAGGAGGATGGCGTTGTAGATGGACCACGTGATGTGTTTACTTTCGTTGAACGTGGCTGGGGCCTTGCGTACCGTAAAACAAAGATATACTCCAAACAGCAACATTACTATTTCCACTGAAATTTGAAAATCGAAGACATCTAAATATAAAAATGCATAACTTTTTAAAAAAAGAATGAAGGTATTCTACGTGAAGTTACTCAATAATAAAAAAATGAGTTTTCAAGACAAAATAGTGGTCTGACTCTGTTGCAATTATACAGTAGAATTACTACGAATTTTTTGTACAAAATCGAGTTTGGTTGGTAAATCGAGTACTAAACGTTTACATGTAGAAGCATATTTGACTAAAATTAACTTTATTTTGTGTTAATATTCATTGCCTTTTTAGATTATTTACTTACTTCCGTAAGCGGAATAAGACCACCAGTTATCTTTGCACATTACAAATTTCAACCCTGATGATGTCTCTTTCATTTGGGAAAAATCGTTGTTGGCAGCTGTCCAAGCTACTAGATACCCGAATGCAATAGCCATGATCACTGCCATATGACGTAATAAAGTTCTGTCAGGTAGGTGAACTTTTTTAAACTGTCCTTTTCGAAATATTATCGATATTCTATTTAAAAACAAACACGGGAAATGTTAGTGGCAAGATTAAATTCTCATACGTTGGCATGTTATTATTTAAGGAATAAGGAATCATTCTTTGAGTATTATGAGGTGATAATTTTGGTCGGGGCATGATCAAATCCAATAAAGCCCGAAGTGCTTTATGATAGATTTGATCACGCCCCGAACGAAATTATCACCTCATAATATTCGAAGAATGATTCCTTATTACTTATATTTATATAATATCCAGACATTGTACCATTAAATATTTTAATATAAATAAACAAACTCGTTAGCGCCCCAATTTTACGTCATTTATACGAATTTATTGGACTGTATAGTACGAAATCGATACGTAGAGTTATCACAGACAAAGACACTGAAAAATCTAGTATTAAAAGCATAAAATTGCAAAGAAAAGCAAATAAAAGAATTGAACAGGTCTGATGAGTTTCACATTATCAGAAATCGGAAATCATATTAATTGATCGCCAAAACAAACCTCCAGGTTTTCAACAGGAGGGCCCCATACATCAATACGAAACCTAGATGGTAAGGCCACGGCAGCAACATGCACAGCACGTCATTAGCATTGGGAAACATCACAAATAACTGCAATATTCATGTAATATTAAGTTTGTTTTTTTTTCCATTGGAAATATACTGGTATTAATAATCTGATGCTGTGTAAACTTTAAAGTTGTCGTGGAGGACAGTTATGACAAAGAAAAAGGATCAGACTGGATATTAGTAAGTGTAAACTTCACATGGTGGTTGACATCAAGTTTATAGGCAAAGGCAATTTACTTTGTCCTCGGGGCAATTAAAGTAAGACGAGTTTACATTTGATTTCAGTCTTGCATTTTTTCTACTTTCCTCTTTTGTAAAAGTGAGACTGAGAGCAAAGGTGAGCTCGATCGTCAAAGCAATATCTATGTCAAAAGGCATCATGACAATACTACGTTATATATATTTTTAAGAAAGAGAAAACGCAAGTAGATCTTCATTTCTGAAAGAAAAAAAAACAGCAGCAAATATAATCAACTATTAATATATAAAAACAAATTTTTGAATATGGATATATCATGCATCGTCACCGATTTCCTTTCTAAAAACGAGCGAGACACTATAAATTGGTTGCTAGGGGCATCCGTTGCCATGGTAACAAAGGCGTAAGAGAAAATATTTCAAATCCTATCTACTTTAATGACGTACATGTACAATAAGGTTATACTCTTACAATATGCAAATTCACCTTCGTTAATTTAATTAAAAACACTGAAGAATGGCACCATGGAAACCGTTGAAAACAAACCTCTCTCTCTCTCTCTCTCTCTCTCTCTCTCTCTCTCTCATATATATCAGGCTAAATGGGTTACTAATAAATTATACACCACTATCATTGTTTTTACGACACGCTTTTAAATTTAACATGTGAACCCGTTGTTACGGAGCAAAGCTGAAAAAAATGGCGAAAATTAAAGCGATATTCAGAGGTTGCTACTATTTGATTAACATTTTTGTTAATTTTTTTGGTGTGATTTGTTAAAAACTGTCATTTTAATAATCTTATTATAGAAACTTTGTATGCAACACAAAAGTGTTGGTACTATGGAAATTTATGTAGCATTGGATTTTTTTTTTAATTTTTAAAAACTTCATGGCAACGACATATATTGTTGGCAAAATTTTCAATTTTATATAATTGGAACGTTAAAAAGACAGTTGGTCTTCTTTATCAATTCATTTTAATTAATGTTTTAAATGTACTTATTTCAAAAGTTCCATTCAAAAATGCCTCAACACTTTTAAATATCCCTCATTTTCACCATAGCATTGTTTTTCAATTTTCTTATACAATTTCGTTATTGCACAGCTACTAAAGTGGGCCAAAAAATTATAACATAAGCTATTTGTTTTTAATTACTTATATTAATCATGGTAATGCTTATTTCAAATTTTATCCTGGTGACCCCAAATCGTTACCAGCATTCACAATATGTCCTTTCTGGTCTTGTTAACACAAGAGTTCTTCTAAGAAAAGGGTTTTCTGTGTTTCTTTTATTTCAAATAGTTAACTCTCTCGTTCCATGGCGAGGTTCATCTTCTACTTTCCAATGATAATATATGAATGAATTGATGTTAAATTTTATCTGCAGCTTGTTATCATGACAACAGGACCGCATACCAACATTTCAAGAAATTCTTGCTTTTTTGCTTATCAAAGTCTGTAAGAAGAAAATCGTTGACTATCCGTGACCACCGAATTTCGATACTAACATATAATTGAGTTTTGATGTTGTCAACACAATACAGTGTGCATCTTATGTCATGCAACGTTCAGTAAGTTCAGTAAGATGCTGGAAAAATTTTTTCTGAATCGCTTCTCAAAATCTCTTACCCCTGAGATGTAGATCATTGCAAATGACCATGCTAGCGTATATTGATAAGGAGTGAGTGAGGAATTTTTTTGCACAAAAAATGCATTATCATTGTGTCCTGGTGACTTTTCTTTCTATTACATTAAATTAAGTTTTAGAATTCAAACAACTGCAATTTAAGATATGGATATAACATTATACGTACATGTTTACGGGTAGCTTTAAAATCTTTGAATTCTAAAATACACATGTACATTTTAACGTTTTTCATAGAATGGAGTGTGAGTTAAAACAAATACCACGTTAGTAGATGTCAAATGAGAGCATTACCATTTGCAGAGAGGTCACCTTAAGTAGAATAGTATTTTCCCTAAATAAAGTCATTTAAAAATGTGTAATTATCATGATCTAATTGTATCAGTTCTTTTATTAATAATAGATCAAGTTAAAAAAAATATATATTAACTAAGGAACTCATAATTACTTGGAGAATATCAAGATGGGGAAAAAATCAATGTAAAGTTTTTCTTAAGCAATTACCTGTAAGCACATTAATATGCCTCCAAAGGACATCAATAGGAGAAATATAGGACTTCCACTCTTTATCGCCTGGAAAATAATGAACTTAACTATGATACTTTTAATCCATGTCTTCAATATTCAAAGACAAAGAAATGATTGTATGATCAGCTCAAAGAAAAAACTTAATTTTGCCGTCTTTCAAAAACTAACGTTAGAACTATTTACATTATAAAACATAAACACTGTCAATATTTTCTACAAATTAATTGTAGTTCTGTTCAACAATAAGTTAAAAAGGAAATACAAATAATACATATGTTTGACATTTACTAATCAATACTTCAATTTAAAGATAGTTTAACATTGTCAAATGAGTATATTAATCTTAGTATAGAGTAACAATACCAGATCAATGAACAATTTCCGAAAATTTTGAAAATAATTTTTGTATGAAAAAAAAAAACAACTTGAAATTACCTTGCTTTCTTTCAAGCGGAAAATGATACTCGATGCTATAATGATGAAGACAATGTCGATAATTGTCAAGATCAGAATTAGTACTTTGATGAAAACATTTCTAGTGAACAGACAGGGCGACATATCAGTGCAAACTTCACAGCCCGGGGCACATTTGGTGCATCTGTACTTGATAATTGACGTCATATTGTTGATGTCAAAGTCTAGATCTGCCTCGATATCGTAACCTTTGAAAAAATTTTCCTCTGCGTTGCTGTTCGGAAAGAAGTATCCTTTTGCACATTTGCAAATGTAGGCCCCACGACGAAAACCGGCACCAGGAGTAAATTCACACTGAAAAATATCAACACAAATCAAAGAATTTCAATATACGATTTGGCATTTACCTTAAATTGTCCTCGATGATTTTTTTAGTTTGGGGAGAAAACGTTGTTTGTCGGCTTTTAATCGGACCTTAGGTTGAAATTGAAAATTCCTTAACCTTATTGCACATTAACAGAACACCACTTATATCCAAAACAATTTTGCAACTGTCTAGAACGTTAGTAGAGTTTAAGGAAAAAGATAATGTGGCATTCATATATATAGATATAGATATATATATATATATATATATATATATATATATATTAACCCAATCGGTTTTAAATGATTTTAAAAGATTTCACTCCGTTTTTAATTTTTCCACACGTCTTCCAAATTACCGTTTTAAGAAAACGAATCTGCTGACACTGAAGACACATAAGGCAAAAATAAAACAGGGCGAAAATTTTTCCATCGATCAAATATGAAACGATCTCGAGGAAAGCTTTCTTTTTCAATGCAATGGAGCAAATCATGCTTACTTCAGTAGACGGCTGACAGAGATGGGTGCCCCTGAAGACATCGAATGTAGCTTTTTGTTTGGGTGTATTGGTAAGATCGCATTGATTGATATCAATACTAGTGAGCTCGATATCTATCGTCGCCACTCCCCTAAATGATCATAATGGAAATACATGTATTAACAATTTTATACATTGTACATATGTATATTATACAGGACTGAATATTTAAAAGTATGTCTCATTTATAGTATGCAGAATACATCATGATATGAAAGCATATTTTGATATGAATATTAATATTACAGCTTCTTTAGCTTAAGAAAATAATTAATAGCCCAAAAGAAATTTCAGGTAATTCACGATGCTCCGAGACGGTGTAAAATTTACAAAAGGTTTCTATTGCATTATAATAATTAATATAAAAAAAAATATATTATTATTAATAAATTATTAAACAAACTAAAAAAAATACACAAAAATACATTCAAAATCTCTTCATAGTTTAAAAATTTTCAAAAGTTTTAGGCTTCGTGTAAACTTAAAGACATGTTTAAAAATCAATACCTGAAAATGACCGTCTTTTGGTCCTGTTCCAGTCCAAATATTGGAGAGGAGTAGGTCACCATCCAGATGTTCCCCCCTCCGCAGTCAAAGTACGGCTTGGTCCAGTGACCGTCGTCAATGTCCGCCACAGGCTGTACGATGTCTATCGGGGGCAGGAGGGCATCCCCAGACCTGTCAAAACAGTTTGTTCTTTTATTGATATTGATTCTAAGCTTTCCAAATTGTCCCAACCTTTTTTAAATATAATTTTCACTGTATATTCGATAGAGATAAAAAAAAAAAAACCTTCGCGGATATTCAAGCACAGCATGTTGTTTACATGATTCCATTTTTTATTTTAAAAATAAATTCCCCAAAATAGAGAAATAAAATCCAAAAATATCTTCTTTTTTTTTATTTACTGTTTTTCATTATACAATACATATAACACATTCACACACACATATCTATATTCTATATGTATTAGATCATGGCTTGTATGTGGACCAAAATGTAAACGTTTCTTGAACTGACTTGTTTATAACAAAAAACTGATCAAGACTGTTGTCAAAAGATAAAAAAGCTATAAATAAGAGGTTTTACGTGTCGTTTTATATGAAATTGCGTACACAAGTAAGAAAACAACGCCTTTTTAACCACTTAGAACTGCGCAGCTGCAGACTTAAACTGAAGATTTAAAAATCTGACAAAGATTTGAAAGGGCGTCATTTGTATCCACTCTACAATCATTTGTTGAGAAAAAAGTTGAATCTTGCACATTTATGCTGTAGCTTTTCTCAAAATAGGGTCCTCAAATGTACAAAATGGCCGGACATCCCGCTTAAACAACACGCCATAACGCTAACACAACCTTACACAATACGTCGCACACAACAAGGTATCGCGCCAAAAAACTTCACACAACGCGTGATCGTACAACACGACATGCGCTTTCGCATCGAAATCGTGACAGCGCAACGGCGAGATGCATGAAGTTGTGTTAGCACTACGGCACGTTGTGTGACGGAACCTTTTCCTGAAGGCGCAGGTTTGGGCTTTTGCAATGGTCCAACCAGAGATCAAAGATCCTATCTGGACACCATATTTCGGATATGACAATTGCAAAAGCCCAACATTACTAAAATAGTGGGTTTCCCGGAGATTACGGTCCAATAATGACAAATTTCTTTGTACTTCAAAAATTCTCTCGTACGCAAACTACCTAATATTCTTGGTCATCAGTAAAAGTTCCTATGCATATCAGAGCTTTGGGAGAAAAACATTTGTTACCATTACTTTTACAGCTAATGTCACTCTCATTATTTCACACATCCCGATTATTAGAAACGAATAAAGCAAGATTTGATTGATAAAGTGCATCGAGGCACGCGATTCTCGCGTTTCCGGTTTGGTCAATAAAAATTACGTCTCAAAGACTCACCTGAAAGATACTTTATCCGTAATTATGGAGATGTTACTGAAGTCCTTATACCTGAGTATCTGATAGTACTCGGTACTGGGGTCCGTGTAGTTGTACTCCACGGCGAGATCTTTCGTGAGTACTATCGTCTCATTCTGTTTTCTGTATGCGTATGGACAAAAGAGTGGGTAGCGCAAGGACGGATGGGGTTCGAATGGGATCCCGGAACCGAATATGAAGGACTTCAAGTGAACGTTGTTCCGAACCAGAGCAAAAAGGACTTTGTCGGAGAGAGAAGCAAGGCTGTTGTTATTCGTGGTGATTATTTTAGTGATGAAGTTAGCTAGGCGCACGGCAGCTAACGCGTAGGAATTCCAAACGGTGTGGTCGTATATCAGGTCCAGGGACTCCCCCGTTCCTAGACTGCAGTTTCCAAGGTTCTCAATTTTAGCCACGTAATCTAAAGCCTGGCGGGCGGCCCTTCTTTGCACTGAATGATGATAATAAAACACTGCCATCAATCATAATGTTTAGCCAGACGACATAGATAGAAAGAGCGATTGTTTAATATTCTGGTTCTCTGGCTTGGAATATTTTAAAAAATAATTTGTACTTTCCAGATACTGGTGTTTTAAATTGACTTTTTATATTTTTTCTATTTTATTTTGTAAATCTTGTGACAATGAATCTTGCGACGATATATTTGCACATATACACTTGCCTTTAAAGTAGAAAATTGAGTATAGGAATCGTTATCCCTTGTCTTGATTTCTTTCATATTGCATGTGTAAAAGCAGATCAAGGAAAACTCGCATGATTTCGGGATTTTCAAATTGTGCGGAATATATTTATATCAACATCAATGCAGAAGCAGGTCTTAAATCATATCTTACGAGCAGGAAAAAGACGAATGATTATCGAACATCATCAGATACCAGGTAATGCGAATTTAATGTCCCTATGTCTTTGATACTTTTACGCAAAGCAATATAGAATCCGAGATATCATTACAATGCATCCCGCGGATTCTGTGATATTTTATCGCCTGGAAGCCAAATCATTGTTCAATAAAGGCAACAGGATATTGTGGAGCCAATGAATTTTAATGATGAGGTTGCTTCAGTTTGCAAGAACGGGATAATTGTTTACGGTCATATCTTTTTAATTAAAGACGTTGTAAAAACCTACAACAAGATTTTCTTGAAAATTTGATTCTGTCCTACTATAGTACGATTAAAAAAACCCTTAGATTTCGAAGTGAATATGAGAGAGAGAGAGAGAGAGAGAGAGAGAGAGAGAGAGAGAGAGAGAGAGAGAGGGGGGGGGGGGTGATTGAATCAATGAGTTAAAATGATTTTTGTTTTTCTTTACGTACATTTTTTTTTATTAAAAATAACGCAGTCTAATTTATTTGGTTAAGGTTTATGTCCAGTCTGCTGTTGATCTTATGAGGACATACAATGATGATGTAGTTTAATAACCTATTATAATACATGTATCAAAATTTGCAAAGTTTAACTTTAAAAATACCTCTATAAAACTCAAAACAGTTTCTTTTAAATATTATCTTGAAGTTCCAATTTGCACATCTTTAATTTATATTATGATGTTATTATAGACACAGATTACTTTTACGAATTGCTTAGCTACAATTTAGTTTAGGTCTTTCCGTCTTTTTTTTTTCTTAAGTTATTTGGGATCTCAGTAAAATAAGATTTCCGTTAAGTCAAATTTAGTGTGTAACTTGTTTTAATGACCATCTAGAATAGATGTATTTTTATCAGAATGATAAAACTGCTCTTAGCGAAATCGGCGAAAGAGTTCCTAATTGAGATCGATTTAAGATCTAGAAATGCGTTGTAGGAGAAAAAAACCTCTTGCACTTGTAAATACGAAGTAAAAAAGGAATTTAACAATGTTGCGATACTAACCATTTCAAAGAAATTTTTAAAAATTTGTAAATAGTCAAGAAGATTCATTCTCTACCAAATAACATATAAGATTTTTTTTTTCCTATAAATACTATTCATTTAAGTAAAGGTCTATATTTGTATATCTATCAGAGAAAACTCTGAAGTTTTTATTCACTAAAATAATTTCATAATCAAAACTCTAAATGAATGATATACAGTTTAAGATGTAGTAATTTACCGAAGTACCCTCAAATCAAAACCTTAATTATTTTAAACTTTAAAAATAGAAAATATTACATACCAGTATAGGAATGAACCTTTAAATAAGAGTCCAAATAAAAGAAAACCATGCACATAGGGAACAATCTCGATCGCAGCATCTTCAAATCTTATAAACTCCTGAAGCTATGGCGACACATCCAGCTGGAGACAACCCACAATTATATAGAAAGACCGCCCGAAAATAATTTTTATCGAGCTAAATCAATTAATACACGGGAATAAATCAGTAAAACCGATCCAATGGGAGCAATTCAGCGGAAACAACTCGGCATAACGTTATATTGCGCATGAGCTCAACTAGAGATGGCACTTCTAGCGCTAATGAAAAATTGTCTTGTACGTTTTCAAAGAAACAACTTTTAAAAGTGCTGAGCTTGTATGCTATTTCTTTTCCCCTAGAAAATGAAGACAGTCACATGCAAAAGAGGCTTCAATGGTAGAATATGTGATCTTTCTGGTGAGAAAAATCCTCCAAGATGTAAAGGTGTCAACAATACATAGTCACAGCGTGTCTTGTCGAGCGTACCTGTGTATTATCGTTGTCTATATAGACAGACTAGTTCGTAAGGATTTCCTCGTATAAGGACTTAACGTTATTGTTGTAGATCTATAGTAAATATCGAATCCAATATCAATAAACAGGAGGCATCTTATTATGCTTCGCACTTTGACTTGTCACAGAATAGTTAATGATCTTTAAGAATTTGCTTGTTTCATAAATGGATAATGCGTCTTCTTTCATATTTTACGGAAAGCAGAAATCAATATTACGTCTTTGTGTGTCGCCGTTTGTAACAATTTGGACAAATTAATATTTCAAGGCATACGATAGCCACTCAAGCGGTTCGGACACACGTGACCCTAGGTTTGATTTAAGAAAAAAATTTGCAATTAGACTCGGATTAAAATACAGATTTCTACATAAACAAGCGCAGAGGGATCTCTCTGCGCTTATATAGAAATCTGTATTTAATTCGGATTGCTACTAGACTTTGTCCCTGTAGAATTGAAATCAACAGCGCCCAAGTGTCACATATAATATACATGTATTTCTAAAACGCTTGTCTCCTTTTTCTCCAAGAATAAGAAAAACGAAACTCCACAATATCGATTTGTTAATAAAATAATTCTTTAATTGTGCAAGCTTCTTGCTTAAACAGTACATGTACAATCAAACAAATATATACCCACCAGTTCATAGATTTATATACATTAACATGTAAATATCATCAAAATTACATATTCAGTCTTTCTGGCAGAGGTTCATTGATAGATTTATGTAGGTCAGATAGACCTTACGTGTATCAATAACAAGTGAGTTATAAGTATATAAAGTGCTAAAACTGCCAGTAGAGTGTTATTGTCTTGCATATACCATCTTGACCAGCAAAGGGCTATTAGTCCACTCTACTTCCCATAAACACAACCTCGCTAGCCTAGTGTTTTGAAAACATGTTTGCTACTAGAGATGTGTACATACATATATCCAAATGCATTGAGCAAAAAATCAGAATGATATGCATTAAAAAACAATGATAAACTATTTTACTATTATAAAATGTATGAACTTTTCTAATTGCACATACTGCAAAAATATACAAGCAGTTTATACAGAATACCCTTTTATTTACTGAATCTCATTCTTATACTTTGCTTACATAAATAATCAAAAAACAAACAAATTTATCACAGAATTTTAAAACAACAAATGTTGCATGCCAGATTTTTGGCAATTGTAAAAAAAAAAAGAGGCTTCACATAATATAATTGGACAATAATTCTAATTACCTGTATAAGGAGACTGAGTGGTCAACAAATTACTCATGAGATCTACCTTCAATATTTAGACATGATTTTTTAAATTAAAAACCATCATTAAGGAAGCAAAAAATCCATATATTTAAGCTTTAAATTTAAATATTTTCCTCTATCTTATTACAGAGCTTTTCTTCTAAAGGAGATCAAAATGGTCTAAAATGGCCAAGACAATCCAACCCACTTAAAAATATTGTGACTTTGTGAAAAAACATCATGCAAAGACAACACATGAAGCAAAATCATATTCCCAATATTCTGAAGATTGTTTCTTATGTATTCAATACCAAAAAAAACTTTTTACTGAAGAAAGAGAACAATATTTTGTATCAAAATTTCATTCAATTGATCATAAAAGTTTCAATTCTTTGTTTTGTAATCATCATTGTTTTAGTTTTTTGGTTGGCAGAAAGCCAACAAATCAAATTTACAGCTATTAACATTCCTAAAATATCAACACTTTTAAAACAAGCAAAATTTTTGAAAGAAAACTGCCACCTTTGGGCAGTTGATTTAAAATGATTGTAATGACTTTTCAAACCTTTAAACTATAGCACAATTCTTCAATCTGAATACAATAAAAGGATTAAATAACATAAACAATTTCTAAAATATCTGCTAAAGTATCCGACTTAAAATATTGAGAGAATTTAAAACAATGAACATAAAGTTCTTCTTGTAGCAAAAAGCCCAAATGGAATATGATATCAAATTAAATGCAATTCAAAATATCAAATTCAAAGTGAAAAAAAAAAACAAGCAGAAAAACCTTAACATTCTAGTTAAAGTTAAACTAAAAGCTTGCAGCTTAAAAACTTTCTACAAATCTTATGTTCTGTAAATTTTATCTTAATTGTAAAACATATGCATTTATTTGTTTTTTTACACAGTATATAAATTATACATGATGCATTAACATTTCTTATAAAAAGTTCAAGATCCCTTGAGATCAACATTTGATAAATTTTATCTTTGAGGTATGTGCAAAATAAACCATATACTTATAACTCTCAAAAAATGTAAAATTGATATGAAAGAAAAAAAAATAAATGAATTAATATATTACATGATTTTATAATAAATATGTAGATACTGTGGAATCATTTTTATTCATGTGTATAGCCAAAATTTTCTTGGTTCGTGGGGACGTAATTTCGTTGGTAGTGTAATCGGGATAAATTTAATAAATATTAAACAAATGATTGTGTATAGGTTCGGGGGTATGTAAAATCATGGGCAAAGGTTACCCACGAAAGCCACGAATATTGGTCCCCAACGAACAATGATGATTCCACAGTAAAATCTAAACCACGAAGAAGTCAACATCATTATATGATAACGAAGCAGAACAATGCCATAATTATTGTTTGATTAAAAAACTGATTGTGCTTATATATATGAAGTACAGCTTTTGAATCCATGCATGTACTAACTTGCTCTTTGCAACGTTTGAAAATTACAAACTGATAACTTTAATTGAGAGACAAAAGATCACATGAAATGCATTTAAAAACAAGATATCTGTGAGCCAATGCTCAGTAAAACAGTATACCCCCCCCCCCCCCCTTTCCTTTGGAGCAGTATAATTAACTCAATCACAATTGGAATGTCAAACATTTACCATGTAGAAGCTATTTGGGTGAACATTATGCAAATTAGAATTGCCATATATTAGCATAAGAATGATAAACAGCAACATGAAAATACTAGACCATGTAGACTATAAGTGTATTTCAATGAAATTTACTAATCCAGTCATTTTTCAAAAATCTGAGTATCAACCTTGTTTGGTCTAAAAAATTAAAAAATAACATAAGCTAATATCAAATCATGAAATGTACATAGTATTGAAATCATAATAATGATATATTAATATATTGACAAAATTTCTATAGGAATATAATAAGTATTTAAAGTAATGATTAATAATTATCGTAATCTTATACACCACCAGTACTATATTTTTGAAACTTTTTTCCAATCAAAGGTGCTATGTCATATGAATTAAACTAGACTAATCACAATTTTGGTAATCACATTTTTCTCTTTGTATATATCTGTTTTCTAATCTAAAAGCTTCAAATAAATTTCAGAGTATTTAATATATATAAATATTTAATTATCATGTCCATTTCAATAGGGGCATAACATCTTTTAATATCAATTCGATAAATTAAACATGCAAGAGGACATCTGAGATATATAACCCTCTAGCTTTGAGGAGAAGTGTACAGTATTATGGTAAAAATCTCCCTCTGATAAAAACAATAATTCTCAATGGAATAAATAAACAGTGCTAAGTCAAAAATATGTAATAGTTTATAAAGATATGTTGTACCTTAAACTGAAGTGTTTTTTGCTAGCTGTACGATGACAGAATAGAGACTGACAATACTACATAATACTCCTAGTAGGATGATCACAGAGTCCTTGAAACAGACGAGCCAAGGAAGGTTCCGGTGACAGAGTTTCAGATGAAATAGACAAGGCAGGATGTAGGCAAGTAACGAGCTTCCTATGGCACCTGGTGAAAATAAAAACCAACGATAACAAACACATTTAATTATATATCAAGTATAATAGAAAATGAAAAATAATAATCAAAATAATTTTTACATAAAGCCATTGATAATTTTTGCCACTGCTCTGTTTCCAAAGTATGTAAATACCCGGTAAGAGGAGCCACAGTTAAGCCTGCAGAGCCATTTAATGATTTATTGGCATTGAGCCATCAAGATGAACCTCTTCTAAATCTAACAGAAATGTTTTTTAAATGGTTCTGTTAAGAGATATTTTGACACTAATTTCAATTGGTTTTCATAAAGTTTACTCAAAGTTCTGTCCCTCATGCATTAAAACCTGCATAATTATCAACTGAAAACCAAGAAAATCTAATGTGCAACTCCTAATCAAATTGTTTAACACATCATTATAAATTATATTTCCCTTTTTTGTGCAGTGATAAAATTTTATCCAATAAACTGTGCATGTATTTAATAATTACTGCAAATGTGTTTTTTATTTTTAACCTTCAAATTACTTTCCATGGAAGATAATATTCAAAACACCTAACCTGTAAATGCAGCAACCAGGGCAAAACTATTTCTGAAGATAATGGCCAGTCCAGTGGACGACAGCACGATCAGCATACGCAATATGTTTCTCTTCCAAGCTGGAACCTGTAAAACACATTACATATAAGATAAAAATCTCTAGCATTGCTGAAAAAATAATGGGAAGTATGTTAAGACTTTTTTTTCCTAAATATAAATATCTAGGATATTTCACACATTGCAACAGAACGTATATGACTGACTTGTAATTTTTTTTAACAGTATTGGGTATGTGGAATTTAATTGCTATTGTAAACTATAACGTGTGTAAGAAAAATCAGAATAAAAAACATTACTATTCAATCTTATTTTTTTTTCTTGAGAATATGACATTTGTGAATTCAAATTCTAGCTTTGTGATATACTGAATTTGGATCCCCTTTATGGTATTTGAATGTAAGATCACAAACAGTTAAAAGTTCCATATCTTTATTCTTAAAAATTTATAGAATACATATAGATATAACTCTGCATTCAGAAATAAGCATCATTTTGTCTAATAATAGTATAGTACAATATAGTATGATGTCATTTAAATCCTATAGGGCAACATTGTGGGAATTGCTTAATTTTATACAGTTTTGTGTGGATATAGTTTCCTGGATTTATTGGCTTTCTTGAACAAGGGAGAGGGCTAAATAAGTTTTAGAACTTGTGCCCAATCCAATTGTAATTATATTACAATAAAATAAGTTCAAACCAAACCGAACCAACAATGAATAAAGATATTGGTTCATAATTGTTGTACATGTAAATTTCTGAGTGAAAGGTACCAACAAAATTCATGAAAATTGTGCCACTTGGAATTCTAATGCTTCCACAGAATAATACATGCAACTAAAAATTGAAAGATTGAAATAAATAATAAATAATTTTTTTTAATTTTCAACCATGCAATGTTATTTTAATATGCCAGAAGCCAC
The DNA here is from genome assembly GCA_033439105.1 of Magallana nippona. Taxonomy (NCBI): domain Eukaryota; kingdom Metazoa; phylum Mollusca; class Bivalvia; order Ostreida; family Ostreidae; genus Magallana; species Magallana nippona. The sequence goes on from CM065925.1 coordinate 23,056,818, forward strand.
AGGCACATGAGGCAAGATCCCCCACCCTCTCAAACCCATTTCATATTTGTTTTATTTCTTTACAAATCTGCATGAAGCCAAATTGAATAATCATTTTCTTCCTATGAAAACATTCTCGTTTGCATATCATTTTATAGAAAATGAAACCATTTCAACTCTATAAGCTATTTTCAAAAATCACACTTTTTGACTGACATATAAAAAAGAGAGAAGGCATGCAACTTTTTCCTTGATGTGTGTCTACCTCACTTCCAACTTCCTGTGATTGTATATTGAATGGAATATGTTCACATCAGTTAATTTGATAGACTTTCTTCTTTTCTTTTACTTTATTTTTAAAAATAATAACAGATTACAAAGCTCACCGAGACGAGACATCACCTTTATGAAGCATCACCTTTATGAGAGTACCTTTATCATATTATATGAAAATCATAGTTAATGATCTTGGATATACATGGATACTGTTTTGACACAATATCGTATTTCTAGTATATCATATGAAAAATATTGTATGATAATCATATGTTCATTTCATACAGTATTAATGGATACAATGTTCATCAATACAATAATATAAATACGATATTGCATCCTATGATACTTACAATATATATCATATAATACAATAAAATACTGTAATAAATAATGATGCAATATGATATAGTAACATATGATATGACATTGTATCGTGTTATACATTATTGTATTTGATCACATAATACAATATCATAATATACAATATATGATACAATATAGTATTATATGATACAATATCAGATCACATAATACATCACAATATTGTAACATATGATAATATATTGTATAATATAGTATGATATTGTATTTGTATGATATTGTATCATATGATACAATATAATTTGATACAACATTGCATCATATGATATAGTAATATATAATGTAATACAATATCATATTAAACAATATTGTATCATATGATACAATATTATGTATAACAAAATCATATATTTCATTTTCATGTGACATATTAGTATATTATATAAACAATATGATAATATACAATATTGTATCATATGATACGATATAATATATAATACAGTATTGTATCATATGATACAATATTATATATTGCAATTTCATATGAAACAATAGCATGTGATAAAATAGTATATAATACAATATCATATTATACAATATTGTATTATAATATTCAATACTATACATAACAATATCATGACACAATATCATATCATAATGTACAAAAAATTGATACAATATCATATCGTATCATATAACTTTTTACAATATTATATATGATATAATATTGTATCATAAAAAACAATAGAGCATCATATCATACAATACTATATCATAAAAATCATGTTATATCATTTAACAACAAACACATCCATCAAGCAGGTTTAAGTGAGGCAGGATATTTTTTTGGCATCCATGATAATGGAGATCAGGCTCTGCATCTGAAGCTACCTCTGCTATTCATTTATATTATACTTAAATCAACTATGCAAGCTATTATCTATAAAACATGTCACCTGTTCCAAAAAACTAAACCTCATCCAACATCCTAAACCTATGGCTCAGATTCAGCATTCAAGCCTGTCAGGTGCATCAGTATCATAAGACGCATCATCCATGCAAGTTTTGTGAAGTTAGGACCAGTAATAACTAAGATATAATCATCATAGAGCACCTGCTCCAAAAACTTTAACCAGCTCTTAAAACCTTAACCTCCTCCAGCATCCGAAACCTATGGCTCAGATTCAGCATTCATGCCTGTCAGGCGCATGATGCATCAGTATCATAAGACGCATCATCCATGCAAGTTTTGTGAAGTTAGGACCAGTAGTAACTTAGAAATTGCTATTAAAGGGCAACTGCACCAAAAACTTTAACCTGCTCCAAAAACCTTAACCTCCTCCAGCATCTGAAATTCATGGCCCAGATTCAGCATCCAAGTCTTTCAAGTCCATAAGTAGGTCCAGATGCATCATCCATGCAAGTTTGGTGAAGATAGGACAAGTAATAAAATAGATACAGGACCTGCAACAAAAACTTTAACCAGGTCCGGACGCCGACGGTATAGCATAAGCTCGCCCCGACTTCATCTCAGTGAGCTAATAAAAACATTAACAAGAAATAAGTGCGAGTTCGCCTTAGATTTTTGTTTTCAATAGATAAAGAAGGGGAAGGGGGGGGGGGGGGGTATCCATGCCTCAAGTGCCTGTGCCAGAAGCAACATAAACAAAGTAAAATGACTGAAAGCTAACTCAGTATATTTCTGCTACCGGTAATTTACATAAGCAATGTCTTTCTCTATCATAATCCCTTTTTTCTCTCTTATAATCCTTTTGTTGCAGGTTCAATTTTCAATACCTATAACTACTGTTCACTGAATATTTTTTCTAAATTATTATTTTTGCTTATGACAAGGTGTAAACTTGCATACGTCAAGATAGTTCCGATAAAAATGAATAAAATTAATAAGCCATCTGCATGACATGACCATCGTTGGAAATATGCCAGAGGTCAAATGTATACTGGCTTTATCATCTTCACATGTCACATAGGTATATCATATGTAAACAATATGATGCTAAATTTGTTTGTTCATAGGGAAACAACAGTTACAATCATTAAAGAAAAATGAAGAAAATGTATTCTTTCTACTTTCCCTGAAACTGTAACATACTCAGATGAACCAAAAAAAATTGAAATAATGAAATAAGTTATAACACTTATTCCAAAAAAAAATAACTTGATTATCCTCAACTATGCAAAAATGTTCGATTCATCTTCACAAGTATTTCAGGAAATGACACAATGCTTTCATAGTTCTCAAAGCTAATGGTGGTGCGATTGTTATAGACTTTTCACAAGGCCATATTTTACATGATGCTCTATTGATAAATATATCACTGGTGCAAACTTACTCTTCATATAATACATGTTTATCACTAGTAATTATATAGATAAACTAAACTAAATACTATAGGTAGAAAGCACTTTTAACTTTTGAATTACTCAAATATGTTAATACACTTGTATGTCAAATTCTCAAATCAGACTCTCTTATACCTAATACCAAGTTATAAAAACTTGTACTCACTTTCACAAATGGTTTTAATTCAATTCTCCATTAAAAATGGATGAACATGCCATATATTGTGTACATATCCTCTACCCTCATAAACTACTTACCCATATAGCGAACTATGACCAATGAACATAAATATGTCAAATAAATTATGCAAATGTACATGTATAAATCTTATTCTTACATTAGCTTGCAATGAGCAAGAATTTACCTTTAATACCAACCTCATATCAAATAAACACAAAAACATTTTTCAGAAGTCAAAGTTGAAATTTGGAGAAAATTAAACAACAACAATGCATCCAGACTTTGCATGCATGTAATAAATATACCCAGTAAATAGAAAAATAACCAGTCAAAGTTAGTACGGGCCTTCAGAGCTGACCAAGTACATGTATATTGTAAAATACAAAGTCCAAACTAAATTAACAACGAATCCAATTCAATTGAAAAGGGAACAGAGTAAATAAAACACTTTTGGCTACCCATACAAAATATAAACATGAGACACTGATACACTACTTGTAATCACACCCCATACAATACAATTCTCAGGCACAGTTGATTGGTCTTCTTCATCCAGATCTCACAAGCTTGATCTATTTAATGTCACAACTAACATAGGAGTTATCTACCTTATAATCATTATGTTTATAAAATCACAAAATATCTTCATTCACAACCAATGCTTGAAGCACATGTATACAATTTAGCCATTCTACATTCTTGCTTCTAAAACTATGAAGTTAACCAACAGATTTTGTAAGTATAAGTCTATCAAAGTAAAAGCTATAAAAACTACTTTCATATTTCTACATTTATGATTTTAAGAAATTTATCGTGGTGAACGCTCAGGTGAGCTAATAAAATATATGTCTTAGTACAATGCACACATATAGAACTTACCGACTTAGGAATGTGTGCTGCTACGGATACTGGAAGAGCTGTATAGGACTTGTCCGAGGAGTCAGGTAGGAGGGACTCCTTGCCCTCAGCCTCCTCATCTTCCTCACTCAGCAATGAGGAGGACCTCTTCTTAGGTCCGCAGAGAGCACCTTTGTTATGAATAAAAAGATGCAATAGTTGATAATTTTTTTCTTTTTTCTTATTTTACGTTGAAAGTGAACTACATCATATGCCTTAGAACAAGAAAGCATCAAAGTCATAAAACAATGACCATTTTCATGTACATGGTGTATGTGAACTGATATAAAATGTCAATAATCATTGTCCATGTATTTTTAAGATCCTTTTCTAGACAAATATAAGACGTCTTTGTGAAATACTATATGTCCTCAAAGATGACAAAATCCAATGATGCAAATATGTTCTTTGACCTAAATTTATGACCTTAATTGTTTAATGTCATCAACATCTGACCTTGACCTTTATAAGACCAAATACATGCATACAACTAGTACAGTAAAAATAATGTAATAGCCATTAAGGGAACACACAAATAAAGAATGATAAATATATCAAATAAAATAATTTCCATAATCCTCAATCTCATGAACATCATTAAAAAAAATTTTGGGGATATAAAAATTTTCAACCCTATAATTCTTTACACATACTATACCACTCTATGAAATATGGATGCATTACCTTCTGAGAAGAGAAAGATTTCGCACATTTCTATCACAGGGTAAATTTGAAGCGGGAATGTCAACAGTACTCCTAGGATTGCACAGATATTTACAGCCACCGATACCCAGCTAGAAGCAGGAATGTTCGTGTTCAACATCTGGTTCAGTTCCTCTCCGAACCGGAGATATCCCATAACACCGAATCCTCCTAGGATCACACTCAGAACACCTATTGCACCGTGAAGAAAGGCGGCAAAGTTGTGACGATTTCCCTCCATGCTAGATTCTACTGGAATGATCTAAAAATTTTTTTTAGAAAACATTGATAGCCAAGTGGAATTCAATTGATTTGAAATTCAATCTTCATATTGTCTTAAAACTGGTATACACCATAGGAGCATCTTTGATGATCAAAATTTCATTAGATTGAATGGCAATTGTTTTTTTTTCTTAATTGTCATGATTTTAAAGCATATACATGTATAATAAGAAAATCTTTTAATTTTGTGTCTTGTACAAATTGTAGTTGTTTACTCACAGGCATATAGAGCCTCTGTATATATACATCTAAACAATACACGTTCACATAGCCTCAGCCTATACATTACCAAATAAAAACTTTCATACTATATCACATACCAAACCAATCCCTTCAAATGCAGCAGTCACCATACCAAAGAATATAGGAAGTCCTTCCCATTTCATCCATATTATTGTTTCATGAATTTGAAAGTCTGAAATTGTAATAATCTGCTGTAAGTGTTGTTAGATTAACAAGTGCCAGAGCTACAAGTTGATATATATATAATAAAGATATTTTAAACGATATACATTTGAACTATTCATGGTTTTTTTTTCCAACTGATAGAGAAAATTCAAAATGCAATGGTTAATAGACATGATAGAGGATTGTTACATTATTTCAAAGCACAAGTCAAAATAAAGAAAAACCTGCCAGTCTGACGAAAGGAAATAAATCACTAAAAAACATGATATCAAAAATTCTGTTTGGTAAAAGTGCATGGTTCCAGCATAATTTTCAGTAATAAAAATACATATACATGTATAACCGGTAATTTCTTAGCTATATACTCAAGTGATAAATTCTAGTGCAATGTATTTCTCTTACCAAATCCACTTACCAACTATCAAGTAAAGGAAGACAGAGGCACTGCCCAATAAAATGGACACATTAGCCATTACACTAATAAATCCTAATTTTCTAACATTCCTGAAGAGTGCAAACAACAGAAAGAAAGGAAGAGGAGCCAGCACTAATAGCTTCAAGTCTGGAGCACTGGACTGGATAACTTCTCCTGTAATATTCGAAATGGCTATGGATGTTGCATTTGCAAAAGGCATTTGTGTTGATGTGGAAATATTTTCAAAGAATGCACTTGTGACTGAGCCATTTAAGTTTGTCAAAGGCGTATCAGATGTGTCTGTATCATTCTTTCCAGGTAGGAAACCCATTAAAGAAGAATTTGTGAAATCAGTACTAATGGATCTTTTCATGGGTTTGATATTAGTACTCGGTACTAGTCCTAAGTAGCGAAGTTCACAATAAGGCTCTATTTTAGCTATTGAGCTTACATTGTCAACATTTACAATGCCATTGTAACACACATTGGATGGAAATAACGAATACACAGTATTCCCCAGGAAGATGGAGTAATTCACACAGAAACAGAACTGTGTCATTGCAATACAGAAGTTCACAATGATTCTGCCCACTTTACCCATGCTGATCTGTCCTATGTCGCCATAGGACATGTGCTTCAGCATGTGCTGTTCCATCAATGACACTTCATCCACGTCATATATAACTATGTCATCATCTTCGTCGTCAGAAAAAAGTTCTGCACCACTGTCTCTGGCGGATGAAGAAGCACCATTTGGGTATTCTGTGGAAGCTTTGTATAATTCGATGACACGTTTGATGGCATGGTATTTTGTTTTAACTATCAGGTGGCAGCAATGATCGGTCAACAAGGCGATCAAAAGCAGTCCGCCAAATCCCAGCTGCAAGGAAAAAAGGCAGTTCATTATAGCTACAACTGTTGTAGATTTCATGTTAGTACATATATATGTTCAATATTCTTAATCTAATAATCAAGATATATATATCTTTTCCTTCTCAAAATAACACAATTCTGGTCAACATTTAATAGAACAAAGATCGTGTAATATTCAAATAAATATACAACTGTGTTATTTGTATCATTTTTTTATTTGGCAATAACAACTTACCCCTAAACCACTTTGTAAAAATGCATAGGAAACTGTTAAGTAGTTGGAGCCAATAAAAGCCTTTAGCATATTTGCAAAATCTGCTACATAATTCTGCCATGCTGGTTTTGGCTTACTGTAAAAGTAAAAATCACACTTATTCTTCAAAATAAGTATATATATATATATATATATATATATATATATATATATATATATATATATATATATATATATATATATATAAATCTGATTTAGGCATTGAGGAGACCATACCCTAGAATGTAGTTTAGGGAGACAATATACACAATTTTTATATTTGCTTATTTTTTGTTGCAAATAGTCATTTAGAGGTCTTAAAGATTCCAATAACTTCACATGTTTTTTAATTTTTCATTATATCTTGTCCTTAAAAATATACAGGAAAAGTGGTCTCCTTAATATTTTGTTACTCTTTCATAAGGCTTAAGGAGACTGCATATATTTTCATATATATTTTTATGGCTTAAGTAGACCATTCTTTTTTACCATAATTTTCATGATTTGCAAGTGCTCCATCATTTTTTATCGCCACGCAACATAGAATTAAGATATAATGCAAGGTCACTGTGTATGTAAGCTATGTTAATATCTCACATATTTGATGGTGTGGACTTTTAATATTTATAGATGGTCATTTAGAGGTCTGTGGAATGGCAATAATCTCACATCTGTTTTAATTTTTCAATACTACTATCCCTTAAAAATATACTATATTGTCCCTCTAATATTTTGCTACCGTCTTATGTGGCTATGGGAAACCGATCATACATTTTTATACATATTACTTAATTAGTCTTTTTTTTACCACAACTTTCGTGATTTGCAAGTACTTTTCACTGTGTGGAGATACCCTAACCTGTGATGCTCGTGCCTGCACCTTTAAAAAAACCTTCATTCTTATATAAGGGTGCAAGGTTTTACTACTCTAAATATTTAGAAATTAGAAGAACATCACCCACTGAAGATTATCTTCTCAATTCCATCCATTCTACATGTATCCTAATGTATTTTAGAATTTCACATAAATAAATCAAAATAATCTTTCAAGGTCATGAACAAACTTTACTAATCATTGAAAATAATTTCAAACAGATTTCATTCATAATTTATGGACCAGGATGTAAACATTAGTTCAATTTTGAAAGTTTAAACAATTAATCTTTTCAAATTTATTAATAGAGCAATCATTTGCATTCAAAATTCAGTATACATAACATGTCCATTATTTTGGTGAACTTACAGTTCAATTACAACAGTTTCATTTTTTTTCTGTGCAACAAAATCATGTGTGTAAGGATCTGAAAATTTAAGAAATCAAAATATTCATAATCTATTCTCAACCTTCTTTTTTCAAATTTCATACATTTCAAGAAAATAAAGTTCTTAAAATTGATTCACTTATTCTTCATAATTCATATATTACAATCAAAAAAAGTGATAAAAAATCATGTACTGAATGAACCATTCATTAACAAATGTTAATGAATAACATTGATAACAAGTACACATGGAAGAAATTGACAAAGTTTAAAAGTTAATCTGGGAGCAAAAATGCATGGCATAGAAAAAATATTTAAGGAGGAACATGATTATGCAGCTAAAAAATTATTAATTTTTTTTCAAACATAAAGACATTAGGATGCAGTCTGCAATATATATCACGTTTAGGGCCACTTTCTTGCCTTATAAGAAAAATATATTATCATAAATGCCCTAAGTCTTGTTGTTACATTACATGTAAAATGATGCGATTCATTTTCGCTTTTTCATCGATTTCATTTCATTTAATTTTTTAAATGTCCTAAGTCTTGTTGTTTTTCTCTCGTTGAAGATTTTTGATCTAATCTTCAATAATTTGGTCCTCTCATCAAGCCCTTCCAATGAATACATTTCATGCTTTTCCAAAAACTCCTGGATTTCTCTTTTACCTTGAAAAGATTTTTAAAATAATATGAACAATCAGAATTATTATATTGTCACATATTCATGTAAAAAGGATAATACCTTTGTATAGATACAAGTCATACCATACTCTGTCCTGAGTTTTTGCTTCCACTACTTCTTGCTTGATATTTTGATTATCATAAATACATTCATGCTCAAATTACATTCATTCACTAATATGAAAAATGTCCAGATTATCTATTTTGAAATGCCCCCTCTACCCCTTTAGGCTTCAATACACAACCCAAAATAGAAAGCCAATGGGGATTTTGCATTGCATCGGCCATGAAATAACCTGGATTGAATGAGGTATTCCAAGTGGGTCCAAGTGGTGAAAAGATGTAAACTATTCACATTATAAATCTCCATGAGAAATTTGTTCCGTTCCTGTGGACTTTTATGAGTCAAAAATGATAATGTGTCAATAAAGATATCTTGGATATTTTCCCTTTTATCAATTTCAACTATTTCTTTCACAGATATGCATATTTTTATTAAAAATAATCAAAAAGTGATGGAATCAATAACTTGGGACAGACTATAAATATTCACTTGCACATATTTTTCACCATGCTATGTTTGCACACAATTTAACAAGGTGTGTTCTTAACACATAAATGTTTTGTACTAAAATAGAAAGCAACTGACATTGACATTTTCAAGAAGTTTAAAATATTTTAATAGCAATACACAATTGGTGACAAGCAGTAAAAAATGGCAATTGTCACTTAAAAATAAAGGTGACCTTAAAACATACTTACTAGGTAGGTTACCAGTATTGTCTTTTCTGTAAAAGATGTACTTCTGGAAACAGACTTTGATCGATTCGGTATCTTCTTTAGACCATTTAACTGGGAAAAATTGTTATTAAGAGGTCAATTTTAAAGTTTACCATTTCAAGGTTCTGCAAAGTATTGCATTTGACTATTTAGACAGAAACTGAATACACTAAATATCATGTACATGTACATGGTAATGTTATGCACCTATCTACAGGTACATTTAATCAGTGATTTAGAGTTAGATATATATACATTTAATGAAATCAAAGCTAACTTGTTAAAAAAAAAATTGGCCAAATAGAGTATGTATAGGCTTATGTTACTTTTATGTAATTACAAGTACATGTAATTTGTACACCATCTTAAATGGTTCAATGTAAACTTACAAAAAGTTCTCAAAATTATTTGATTATGAAAGATTACATGAAGAATAGTTAACTAATAAAACACAGCTGCTCTTCAGTTATTACACATGTAAGGCATACAGCTTGGTTTAGTTATATGTCATGCATCAAAATACTAGATTTATATTAAATACAAAATGACATCAAGAATGCAAAAAAAACACAAAAAAAACTAAGACAGTTGTTACATTTGACCTTGTTTAAAAAGCCTAGTTTAATAATAAAATTGCTAATTTGTCAAATTGTGGATAGACAGACCCTTCAACAAAGATATGTCACCTGAGCTGCTTTTAGTCTTCTTGGCTGCAACTGGGCTTGCAAGAACTTTAGCTCCATCATCGTCTTCAATCTCAAAGGAACACTCTGTAATAACAATATCAAAACTTTGTAAAAACCAAGGACAGACATACATAAAACCTAATGAAAAGAGAAAACATTATGGATGGGTTTGAATTATTAAACTATGCAAATCAATGTACCAATGTCATCTTAAATAAAAAAATAAAAAAAGAAAGTTATTGAGAAAAGTTTTTATCATTTTAATAATATCACTTCTATTATTACCCCCCCCCCCCCCCCCCCCCCACACACACACACACACACACAAATAAAAAAAAGATTGATCACCTTGTGGCGTAACATCCAATTCATTTGCACTTCCACTCTTGCAGGGCTTGGACATCAAATCTTCTTCAGACACATGTGATTTAGGTGCTGTACTTGGACCTTTAGGATTGTGTACATGTAACTCCGACACTGACCCTTTTAATTAAAATTTCAAAAATGTATACAAATACACAAATTATTTAATGAAGAACAAGAAATGAAAATACATACAGTATGTGTGGTATTCATTTGTGCATACAATTACATGCTTTATATTAATTATTACTTCTGACTTCATGTAGCCTTTTTAGCTGAATCCTTAAATAACTACAATCACTGAGTTAACTAATATTAATACTAATTTCGATATATTATACTGGTATAGAATATATCAAGTAAGTTAAACTTTACCTTCATCAACAGAACTCAGCATTTTTCCCATGATGCAAGCTGCTCTAATTCCAAGAGGGCATTGTTAGTTCTCTCTGTTGATTTGTTCCTCGTGCCCCATGTGCTGAAGAAATATCTTCCTGTTCTCAGGAGACATATCCAGGCTTGCGTATATAGATGATAGCCTGTGTCGCATCTTCGTTGCTGTGATCATGTGGATACCTGCCTCAGCACAAACTTCAGCTACCGCATGCCAACCAGAGCAGTGTGATAAGCCAGTTTTTGTGGCAAACAAAAAGGGGTTATCTTCACGAATACCAAACTTGGATCTGTCCTGCTTGAGCACCTGGATTGCTGACATCAAATCATTTGGGATCAACACAGGAACATATTTTTTACCTTTTCCTTTTAAGTAGGCAAGTTTGAAACGTCCCAAAAGGTATTGCTCGGCACGATCTTTCATTTTTTCCAGCTCCTCATCCGGCAACCATGTACCTTTTTCTGCTTCCTCCCACTCAGAAAATAGCATTCGCGATGCTTCTTCTCCTCTCCTAGCATTGAATAGGGTTAGGCGGGCAACAACAAGGCTTCTTAGCCAAGCAAAGTTTTTTACAGTATAATTCTGCAAGGAGAAAGATATTTCTGTGGAAATGTATTCTTTCAATTGTAAAACTTTCTGTTCATTTGGTAAACTTGCAGGTTTTCTGTTTGTCTCCAATGAATTCTTTATGCATTTCTGTCTTGCGCTTGGAAAAAGTTCATGTTGTAAGCTTTTATAAGCTGATCTAAAGTTCTTTAATTCCTTCTTCTTACTGTCCTGCATGGTTTGGGCAAAATAACCCTTCAGTGTTTTCACAGATCGAAGTAGTACAGCATCGAGGAAGAGCTTTTGGCCATGCTTTTCTTGTTTTTCAGATGTAGTTGTGAGTTGTTGCAAAGCCTCCACTAAATTAGGTAGGTGTTCTCTATGAAACATATCTTCCACCATCATCTCCTCACTGCCACTCAAGCTTCGAAAGCAAAAGAAAAATTTTGAGAGTTCTCTCATTTCTGCCATTATAGTTTTCCGGACTTCATCTTGTTTTCCCTCCTCATGGCGACGCAAATTAAAATGTTTGTATCCTATGAGTTTGATTGTTTTGTTTGTCCGACAGAAATCACCAACTTCTCCCCCCCTAAATCGGTTAAGTATATCCAAAAAACCTTCGTCATTGTCCATTTTTTCATTCGTTACATTCTGAAGCAGCCTAGGTTTTAATGCTTGGGGTGCAGAATCATTGTGGATTACACATTTATGCTTGGAAAAGTATTTGTTTGAGTAGAAGCCCTTACAGTCACTGCAAACTCTAAGCTGGTCCTCTAGTATTGGTTTTCTTTCCCTCATCTCTGGGTCTAATCCATCTCCAATAAGCTGAAGATTATACTCATATATCCCTTCACGTCTTTTTTCATCGAAAAATTTGTTTTGAATATGAGCTGGTTTGGAAATGATGGACTTTACTTCTGGGTCACTTTTGTGCTTCCTAAGTATGTGTTGCTTCAATTTTCCTCCATTTATTTGTGATTTGCAGTAAGTGCAAAATCTATTTGGTTTCTGCAAAAAAATCATTAATTTATGGTTTACAGTTCCTTAATTGTTACCTAATCAGTAAAACACCTTTACAACAAAGTGACAGGGATGGGCTACTTTGCTTCATTATAAATGTACTTCATTATATCCATTAGCTTCACAATCTGTTTAAAACACATGGGGAATGAAAATCATTTCACTATAAGCATCAATTCATTACAAGTGTTTTGCTATTACTTAATATAAGCATGTTTACTGTAATGATGAGTGTGCATAGCAATGATAGATATCTACATCCATTAATTGTAAACCTTATTTACTTTACTGTGATACCACTTTTAATAGGTATATATCAATGACTTTTAAACATATTTCATTAAAACAGTCTAGCTTGATTTATATCAGGCAGCATCAAAACAAATAAAAGTTAATATACTATTCCATTATATCATAAAGTTCATGATTCCTGAGAACTGAAAATTATAAAGCTCTACACAATACCACACATTGTTCAAACTTACGAGCATGTACAAATGTATTAATATTGACCTTCTTATTTGGGTTTTCCTTGCATCTGCTCTTGGTCCGGCTGTTGCAATCTTTCTCTTCATTATTCAATCTGACAAAATAAAAACATTGTGTCAATAGGAGCAATCCCTTACCTCTACGTCATGTCACAAAATTTACAAAAAAAATATATAAAAAACCTATAAAGTGGTAATTAAAAGAGCATGGTAAAAATTTTGGTCCAATTCTATTTTTCTGTTTTTATTATTTACAATGCTTCAGGAATACATTTCTTATAATCAAATGAAACTTGAGAGTCATTCGTAGAGTTATAAGCAAGATACAGGGCTCGCTATTCTTTGTCATGTAAAAAGGCTCGTGCCCCGTTTTTGTTTACATAGGTACAATATACAGTTAAAAATCTTTTTCAAGCATATAAATCTATCTTCTGATTCATTTTAAGGATAATTAAACAGTTTCCAGTGTTTAACACATTCATTTAAGATCTTAAACTGGATTTTTTACTTCAACATTCAGAATGTAAACAAAAGCTGTGTTTACAAAGCAAAGAACTGCAAGCTCTGTAGCTAGCTTATAACTCAACAAATGACACTCAAATTTTGGTTGCCTGTAAAAAATGCCTTACTAAAGCATTGTAAACATTCAAATCGGAAAAATAATTTTTGACCAAAATCGTGACCATGCCTCTTTAACGCTGGTGGTAAGGTACATGTTTTCTAAAGTCAAACAATGCATGAGGTTTTTAAATACTGTGTGTGGATGTGTGATTTACCAAACTAAAGCTTTGATTCCTTTAAATTCCCATATGCAAATGCGGGGGTATTTTACGCAGTTTTAAGCTTAAGCATAAATTTTCCCTCACAATAAGAAATAATTACTTTTACAGTATTGAAAGTGGTGCTCAGCAAATGTAATTTAACACTTTACATTTTCATTGAAGATCAAAATTAAAAAAAATGTATCAAAAGCATACTATCTGAACATTTCTTGAAAGTAAAATTGAATTGTGCACTAGAGCCTCTGTCTGCCTTAAGATAAGTCACAAGGAAATAACTCCATCTATACATTGTCAATCAACAGCCAGAGGCCTAGCAGTGACTAACCTATTATCAAACAAGAAAAACATTCACAAAATAAATTTAAACAAACCTATCAAGTTGACTGCTTTCATCACAGGAACTGAGAGAGGGAAAACAATGGTATGGAACTGCAAAAGATCAAAGAATCATTATTGCATAAATAAAGTTTAAAACAAGAAACCATTTAAGGAAACAGTTGCCTCTTTTGTGGCTTTATCAATCTCAAAATAATTAATTTCTTTCAGAAGTCAAAATTAATCATTCTTATTTACAAGTAACATCTTATCACATCATATGTGTTACTATTAGATAACATTCCTTGATTGGTGAGGAATATTGCATAGACAATCTACAAAAAGTTGCTTTTTCAAGTGTTAATAGATTTTTTTCAAAAATAAATATATTTATTACCTTCCTCGGATAGGGTGCTAAGGTTTGAATTTTCAACAAAATCCATTATGGCACTTGGACATGCCTGTGAGCCTTCAATAAAAAAAAATATAAAATGATAATGCACGTATTTGAAACAAAAATAACCATAAAATGATGTTCTTTCATCTACATGTACCTGGGGTAGATTTTTTGGCTTTGAAAATATAGAGTTTTTAATCAATAAAACCAAAGAGCCTCTATATTCTACAATATATACAATATGCTGGTAATAACAAGAATGTGATGATATTTGAAAGCTTATTCACACATTAAATTTATAGGTACATGTACTTCAAAGCATTAGACCAGCTAGCCTTTTAAGGAGACCATGCAGCTGTAATCAAAATGTAATCTACTGTAAAATGGGTTATTTATGCTGGTGTATAAGTAAGCATTTGCAAAGGTCAAACAATACAAGTGGGTATAAAATACGTTGTTATCAATTACTGTTTCTATATTAAGTGTTCACTTACTCTGATACTCAATGATTGGTTTGACCACTCTAACAGTATTTATACATGTACTAGTTTTTATAGTTTGTGTGGGGGTGTTTTACACAACTGATAGCTTATAATGTTACTAGTGCAAGTTTTTTCCCATATATATATTTATATATATATGTATATAGATATATATATAACCATTTTTACAGTACAACACACATGTACTTTATAAGTACATGTGCATCTAGAGAATCCAAATAGAATTACCTTTGTTAGAATGAAGACTATTACATGTAGATTCCTCTGCAGCTAAGTTTTCCTTCTCTTGAACAATGGAATTGGTCTGGACTCCAAACAATTCTGGCACATGCTCTGCAAAATAAGTATGCAGTAGAGAAATATAAGTGCTACCTCTCAAAGTAAACATTCACCTATTAGAAATATGATACAAACTTTAATTTTTTTTTCACTATTCTGTATGCCTAAAATAACAACATACACTACATTTATACACATACATGTACTATTTATAAGAAGAACAAATGCCTAATTACTGCATTTAGGAGACTTACTAAAACCAATGTATTAAGCTATATGTTTATGCACATTTTTTTTTTTATATATATATAAATCAATTTTGTGTAATTTAAACAAAAAATCATTTATTCTGAAACCTAGCAAAATTGAAGGATAATTAAATAATCATTCATTTTACCTGCATACATTAAATATTAAATAATCATGTATAAATCATAGATTATGGAGACCAATTGCATAAAAAGATGATTATGGAGACCAAATACACTGTATTATTAATACAGAAATCAGGATTTAATATACAATATTTCAATCATGATGTTATTTACACATTCAAGTAAATATTAATAAAGATGATCTAAATTCATTTACCTGGTTCAAAATGCTCACTGTTTTTTCTGAGGGTCAAGATGTCCTGTTTTTCAATTGTGTTGCAGCTAGCTCTAAATGAATCTGGGATGGACTCTGTAAAAAGTACCAATATATTGTATTGTAAATACAAGCTTCAACTTTTACTTTTTAAATCATTGCAAATTTTATTCCTAATGATTAAATAAAATAAATATAACAAATATATTATATCCATTACATTTCACTCATATCATGGAAATCAAATGCATTATCAAAGCATTAAGGAGACCAGATAAACAAGTAGATTGTTTTACACAACTACATTTCAATGTTGATTTAAATTCATTTACCTGGTTCAAAATGCTCACTGTTTTTCCTGAGGGTCAAGATGTCCTGTTTTTCCACTGAGTTGCTGATAGCTCTAAATGAATCTGGGATAGACTCTGTGAAAAGTACCAATATATTGTATTGTAATTTCAAGTCTCTTAGTTTACTTTTTAAATCATTGCAAAATATATTCCTAATGATTAAATAAAATAAATATAACAAATATATTATATCCATTACATTCCACTCATATCATGGAAATCAAATGCATTATCACAGCATTAGGGAGACCAGATAAACAAGTAGATTGTTATACACAACTACATGTACATTTCAAAGTACAGTCAAACCTGTTTTAAAAGGCCATCTTGGGGAAATTTGAAAAGTGGCCGCATAAGACAGGTGGTCTTTAATTCCAGTTTGCACAAAGAATCATGTAAATCAATATATAAACACAAATGCATGAAAAGACATGTTTTATTATAATTACAGATTTATTTACGTATGTAATTTCACTTGTTTTAATGTACATTATTTATTTTACATCTTTGTATAAATAAAAAGTTTAGGGCTTTCCTTGTAATAATGGTCCTGTGACATTTATTCTACGAGATGTCGCGTCATTGAACTGTTGAACCACCCCAACAAAATTCGTTTATATCCTCGTTCCCGGGCCGTTACATTAGACAGTGCTTCAGGACTTTCAGGGTCTACATTGATTTCATAATTTTTTCGATACGTGTACTTATTTTTAGAATTTGTAAATTTGAGTTTTTCAAACTTGAAACGTTTCCGCTGTCTTTCGATATGACATACCCTTTTTATCTAACTCAAGAACTTTCCTTTTTTCCACTTAAATTTAATACTTTCCTCTTTACGTTCGGAGTACTAGAAGCCATGTTTTTAAATGAATAAAATACAAACAAGGTAAACATATTTCATCGTATTTGATTTAAACACATATAAGGTACACAATGATTATTTAATTACCCAAGCAGCTCTATGTTTTCATAACGATCAAAATGATCGGGATCTGTAATCAACTAACACGGGTGAAATATCACGTGACAAAATAGTGGACAAAATGGCCGCTAAATACAGTGCAATTAGGTGGTCGGTTAGTAAATTGGGCGGCCGCTGGCCACGTTACGCAAGTGGCCACTTATTCCAGGGCAAATATATAAGGAAACACGTCGGGGGGAACAAAAAGTGGCCGCTGATCGGAGGTGGCCGCTGATTTCAAGTGGCCGCTAAGACAGTTTTGACTGTATATCTAGTTAATATAAATGGATTTACTTTAGTCTGAATTAAAATGACAGGGCTCTAAGCCTCTCGTTCCTTCTGGTATTTTTTGCAAAGTGAAAATGGACTGCAGATGCAAAATCATTCTTCAAATAATAACATTACCCAAAACCTCATTTTCATCTGATTCAGAATCAGAACTTGGCGAGTAGTTTGATACACTAAATGGGTCAGAATCCACATCAGAAGGAACTGAAAGAAATTAAAACAATATAGAAATTTTCTTTCATAAATATTCATCAATTATTAGTTTACCACATTTGGTAATTGATGTTTTTTTTAAATCTGACAATAGACCAATTTTCAGCCATGACACAAAAAAAGACTGTAACAATACGCAGTGAAAAATGAATTCCAATTCAGATTGATGCCTAAATCAACTAACCTACCAAATCTGATAATTCTATGTAAATGTATATTTTTCAAGAAGTACATTCTGTATACAATTTGCAAAATATACATATTTACTACAGAAACAAATTTTGTAATTAATCTAACAAAAAACAATTTTGTTCTGCAAGGAGACTCTCCACATTAGTGACAGATTCACAATGCACACTCATCTGATCGAGCTTTTAAAACTGAAATTTATTTATTTTACAACGATTGATAAACAAGTTCTATAACTTATATTAATAGCTTTTGTTGGCATGGATGTTAGCGTGAGTGGGTCATTAATGTGGGAAGAAGTCGGAGTGACTGGAGAAAACCCACATGTCTAAGCAGGCGACCAACAGACCCTATCACATACAACCACTGTCGATCATGGGGATCGAACTTGGGTCGCAGTGGTGATAAGCAAGTGCATTGTTCACTACACAACTGGACACCTCTATCAAGCTTTTATTTTAATGGTTCTTGATAATGAAAACAAAATAAATCTATTCAGGTCAGCACAAGAACCGTATTTAATGTTAAAATTGAAAGAAAATCAAACAACTATAAACATAATAAACTGAAATAAAACATAAAAAAACCATTACCAAAATCAAAAGGATCATCAGCCTTTTTCTGAAATCAATCGAAACTAGTAAATACATGTACATGAACAGGAGCTAGTGTTGTCACGATGATTGATTTTTAATCAATGATCAGTTGGAAAAGGTTGTCGATTTATCATAATCGATTTTAAATTTTAGAATCAATTATAATGGGTTTATTACATATGATTAATACTATACCCATCATTTTGTTTTTTATTCTGTATTGAATGAAATGAAAACTGTTGTGAACTGGGATTTTTCTTCAATCTCAAAAGATGTGTAACACTCTAATTAATAAAAATACAGCACAAGTCTAATAAGCTTTTAAAAGTAAGTGCAAATAGCACTTAATCTGATTAATCGATCATGATTTTCAACCTATTTAACAACATTAACAGAAGCTTTAGGTTTATTTTTTCAATAAAAACATAAATTATCTATTCTGATACTTTTTAAAATATTGAGGAAAATCTATTTTTAGATTAGTTTAAAACAATGTATGAAAAAATGCAAAAAAAAACCCCAAAGATATCCAAAGCCTGACTGTAAATCACTAAACTCTCTCTTTATAATTATTTATTGAGTATAATTAATCCAACCATTCTCCTACCTTGCTACGCCACCACAGGCTTTTCCCATCACAACCATAGTCATATAGTATCTCTTCCCCAACCACAATGTCTCTCTTAGCAAACAAACATAGGTATTCCCTTCCATTAAACACTTTGAGTTTCATGGTGGAGTTTGCATTGTCCTTGCCATCATTTACAAACTGGCAGATATGGTTGTTCACTCCTTCAGCATCAATACTACATAAAAAGAAATCAAACCTTAAATAAGAATCATATAATTACTGGTATTTTTGCTTGACTTAGAATTGTTTATAGTTATGTCTAGAAACATAACTGCCATACATGAATGTTAAAATATTACATTTAGCTGCAGGCCTGTATCTCCTGGTCTGAAAAAATTTGGATAAACGTTGATTCGATTTTTTTTTTTCACATCGGGAGCTACAGACCTCCAGCTTCAAATCGTATTACCAAAGTTCCTTTCCATTATATTTATAGAAAAATATTTTGTTTTCGGTGCTTGTCTTCAATCTCTCCTCCCCATCCGGTCCTTTTAATGTTTCTCCTGCATACTGCAGGAGAAAATCTCCACTTGCATGACTGGTTGTGCTAATAACTCCAAAACCTTCATTAAAATTACAAGCACCTGTGTGAAAGCACTGTATATGCAAAGAAAACTTTTGGATGCATATAAACATCTACATTAGAACCACTGTTTGACCTGCATGGTCATCATCTCTTGTAAGAGATCTCAAATATCTATCATTCTGATAATATACACTGCTAAGACACATGATTTGACAATCAAAAAGTAATACAAAATAATAATGTAATGACTATAGATCCTATAGACCTACATGTGTGTATATGTATAGAAAATGTTAACTTACAGATAGAAAATATTTAGATTTTTCAATTAATTATCCATCTGATCTGGATACTATTTTTCTGACAGTAAACTATTGTTCAGTAAAGTAAAAAGTATTAATATATTAAGTACTTTAACATTCTCTTATATCTTTATACTATTAAGCTCTTCTTGAAAAGAAGATTAATATAGTCTAAAAATAGTCACAAGCATCATGTCCTTTAAATATATATACCTTTGTAGTCGGATAGGTATTTTACTTCAAAACCATCTTTATCCAGTCCTGCTTCACAGAAAAATTTTCCTTCAGCATCTGGTGACAGGCGACTTTTCTGTGAAAAAAGGTTGCTTGCATTAGAATTAATAAGAAAACCTCCTTTAATGTAAATAACATATAAATATTAATATTTTTTTATATCAATTTTAAAAGATATTCTGATAACTTATTGGTGACAAGTGATTAAAGAGTATCAAAGGATAACATTTTTATCAAATTTCAGATATTTTATAAACATGTTATGTCTTCAAAACTAATTAAATATTAATACACAAATCAGAATCAACCATGATCTTATAAATTGATGCACCATACTAAATTACAAATTAAATACCAAATAAGCATACCTTGCTGTCCCCTCTGTCTATCAGTGAAGCCTTTAACTGAAATAACAGTCAAATATAATTGCTATTTAATGTACATGTTTAAATACGACATTGCTTATTCAATTGAACAGATCTTCATTGCCATCAATAAATACAGATGAAGATAAAACATTCCATCATCACAACAAATAATTTATGAATTTCTATCAAATAACTGAAAAAAAATCTAATACCAGTACTAAACAATAACACTCTTAAATCATATATATTATCTATAATTATATTAATCATAAATGATACCTAACTTATCTGATGAATATTATATTGAAAAGGTAATGATTTTATTGATTGATGCTCCGTCTTCTTATTCAAGAAATACAATGATCAAACTACATAGACATTACAGCAAAGTAGGATTTTGCACTGAAGTTTACAATTCTATTTAATAGTTATTATGTTTATAATAAAAACCTCCAGATAAAATTGTTTTACATATTTCCATATAGACTATGTTTGGAACTATAAAATCACAGAGTTTAAAGGATTCAACCTTTAAATCATAATTAAATACAAACAAAACAAATGCACTAAATGCAAATTTTTCATTACCAAATAAGAGCTAGTTTTGCCTCACAATAGCAAATATTTAGGAACAAACTGGAGAAAAATACACTCGGACATTAATGTACCAAATAATAAATACAACTGACCAGTATTCATCAACGCATGCATTAATAGTTGTACATAATTATAACATACCATTCGTTTTCCTCTTGACAAACTCGCCATCAGTCTACAAATTCAAAAAATCATGGTATTATTAGCGACTATTATAAATGTTGAAATGTGTTTGTTTTTCAGAAAAGAGAGAGAGATATAAATGTTGAAATGTTTGTTTATCAAAAGTTGGAGAGAGAGAGAGAGAGAGAGAGAGAGAGAGAGAGAGAGAGAGAGAGAGAGAGAGAGAAAGAGTTGCATGAACTTGATAATAGTCTACAATATTATCATTTGTGCATGTTCTGGAGAGAACAAACATTAAATTGGTACACAACAAAATATTTTACAACCATCGACCATTAACCCTTGCTCTGCTATATTGTTATCAAATCAAAAGAGCACCTGTGATGAATTGTTTTGGAAAAATCACATATTGATGACATCAATTCTTCATCAATGCATAAAATCTTTATTTACAAAGCTATAAATAAAAAAATTTTCCAAGGTTGTAGAGCACAGTTGTTTTGTTCTTTTTGGAAAGTTTGTATTCAGTTCTTAAAGAATTGTTGCCATGGTAACTGTTTAATTTACTAATTGCAGAAAAAATGTTAAAATTCTTTTTAAATTAGCATCAATTTTATTCAAGGCAGTGAACCAAAGGAAAATTGATTTAAATATGATACAACAATAACAAAATAATACAAAATTACTTCATCGTCTTAAAATTTTCATTTCATTGAGCTAATATCATCTTGTGATTTAACACAATTTCAATTGGAAATGAAGCAAAATATTCACACTTATCATTAACTGAATTTTTATCATATCACTGTAAAAAGTTTGGACCAATCATTTTTCAAGTAGCATTTTTTCTAGATTTCTCAAAAAGATATTTCCCAAGGTCATATACAAAAAGGTCAAGGTCACCACAACAAGTTTAAACCCAATACAACATTTTAAACATTTAGAATGATTTATTAATGTTGACAACTTAATCAATTACATGAACATTTTTTCATGCAGTGCTTCCAGATTGGCATACATTTTCAGATATGATTTGAATTACTTGCATAGTAGGGAAAATATGTTATAAAATGATCAGTTCAGGTCTTTATTCTGTGCATAGAGCAAAAATAATGTCAGAAAACCTTGAGCGCTGATACAATTTTCCATCCAACTTATCTATTGATGCATCAGTACATTTTATACAAAAAGAGAAGATAGTTACTTTAATAATATCATCAAAACTTTAAAAGAGGCACTGTACTCTAAATTAGCTTGTGGTTCAAACAAAACTTAATACAACAAAATGTAAAACATGCATAACGTTGCATAGCACTGCATTCTTCAGCTAATATGCATTTATATGAACATACATGTCACTGAACTATTCAGAAATTTAAAAAGTGGTAGACATTTTTTGGACAAGCTGAGAGAAAACCCCCAAATATATAACCAACATATTTCTGTACATGAAATTGCTATTTAAAAACCTTAAAAAAGCAAAGTTAATTAATACCAGGGTTTTTTTTTTTTAAATAGCCATTTAATTGTGTAATGCGATATTTAAAATAATCATGATAATCATGAATGTATATTTATCTTATATCAAACTTATTTCACACAGAGAGAAAAGTGGAAAAGACATGTACCACAGTAAGAACAGCTCAAAAATCCTTCAATAAAAAGAACTCTGTCTTTCCTCTTGCATGTATAGATCATACAATTGGAATTATTCTTCTGTTGAGGAATCGGAACTCATGCGACTTCTCTTGTATGCCAAAAGGAATTCCTGTTTGTATGATAAATTTCAAAGCAAGGAGAAATGCATAGCGACACATTACACTGTTTGCATTTGTAGCTGGTCATGTGGCACATCGCCTTTTCCGCTTCTCTCCTGGTCTTAATGGGGGTAGCATCTCCCTCTCTGCTGGTCCACAAACAACGCACTGGCGATGAAGAGGTTTTTCTCCTTCCATCCGCTTGTCCAAAAAATGTCTCCCTGTAAGTCTCTTCAGAACTCTGGGGGCAGGTCGTCATATTATTCTAATAAATCAACAATTACGGGGGGAGGGGGTGCACATAAACATTAAAATACAAGTAATAAAAATCAGTTTAAATGTGTTGCTACATTGGTCATGCTTCTGGATTGAATGTTTTTGAGAGCACATTGTATACAAAGTTGTGTAATCAAGACAAACATGTGTTTGGCCTGGTCAACAGATCACACTCTGCCCAACGGGGAATCTGCAGACACATTGTTTACATTATTATTAATCATTAAAAGCCAAAAATTGTTACAAACCTGATAATATCCGGAAAGCCAAATGAGAGTGATACTGAGATGTCACGTTTGTAAATGTAGGGTGTGCATCCCGGTTGTAAACATGGATGCCTGACTATTTTACCTATAATGTCAATTCGTACATAGAATAGTCGACTATCTTTCAACTATACAAATGAAAAAGAGCAACTGGACTTAATTTGCTTTTAATTTATTTAGGTAACAAGGGGTACATGTACACATGTCTACATTACGTACGTAATTAATTTAAAATAATATTACTGGTACATAATTGTAATATAGAAAATTCTTTGATCTATTTACATCTATAAAGCGACATTCTTCGGTTAACATTTCTGTCCATTTTCAATAAATTATATAATTACAGGGATTTTTCAGCCTTTTTTTTTATTTTGAAAATGCCAATTTTTTGGAATTGGGAAAATTTTATCGACAATTTTATGAAGTTGGGAGAAATCATACATTGCATACATCATGATTTCTGAATTTATAATGGAAAATCAAAGAGCTAGACTTTTAAATAGCATCTAACTTCACAATATAGATGTATGTATAATATTCCTATATTTAGTTATTAGAATAAGTCTTTTTTCCTGAAATAAACACCTTCAACACTGTTCATAAAAGTATTACACTATATTAAGAATTTATCAACATCCCCTTTTAAAATGCAAAAATGTATTGAAAATGTATTTTTCTGTTTGAAATATTTCATTTTACCTTTTACTCATATATCAGTCTAATGTGTGTAAAAAAAAAAACATGCCTCATTTACAGTATAACACAAAATTACGATGTTTTAGAAAAACAGAGGAAAATCGGATTAAAAGTTGGCGATGTTTACAGAGTGTTTTTAAACTTTCATGACTGCATTTTGCTAAATGAGTTTAATAGAGAACATTTATGGACATTTTGGTTATTTTACGAAGTATTTTTTGATAAGAAATAAACATAAGGACTATTTACCCTTTGTGGAAAAATACTGCTATACTATAGAGTTGGGATCATAATTTGGACAGCTGTTCAACCTATTTCCAATTGGGAATGGGGCCGACTTTTGCTCCGGAGAAGGTACTGATAAATCCCTGAATTACATTACATCAAACGTACAGGGGAAAATGAAATTTATGCTTTTATTATTACCTTCATTTCGAATGTCCTCGAAGATTAATCAACAATTGGTGTAAAATAGTCAAGTTGCACACATTATCGCCCTATTTTATTTGAATATTTAAAAAAAACTTAATAAAAATAAAAATAACATAATTTTGTTCAATTGTAGTATGATTATCAAAAGTACTTACCATTAAATGGTTTTGAACCCTAAAGGCAACACGCTGGCGTTAAAAGGTCAATTGTTTTAACCCGAGACGTTCCGAGAGTACTCGGAACAAATGGCGGAGAGCACTTGCCAAATGTTCAAACATGGTCTAGAAATTAACGACTTTTTTTCTAGTGAGGCTTTATACATAAAAAGTGAAAAAGTTTTTTGAAAACAGGTTCATTTAGAATAATTAAAGGCTAAACAAATTATATATGTTAGATTTTTTGCAATATTTTTAGTTTTCTTTGGTCTCCTAAATGCAGAAAAATAGTCTTTGCTAACTATTTGATGGAGGCAGATTGAATTCCTTTTTACGAAAAAATATAAACAAAAGGCAACTATTGAATGTCAAATAATAGACACATTGATGCATTTTAGGCATAAGCACACCACTCATTCATTTAAAGATAAGCCAATTACATTTTAGACAAGGTCAAATTAATACGGAGACCAAAATATGTCTCCCTAATCCACTGGTCTCCCTAATAAAGATAAACAAATACAATCGGTCTACCAAATGCATATGTTATATATATATATATATATATATATATATATGTGTGTGTATATATATATTCTAAAATACGCTAAATCCATAAAAGTTCTCATGTTATCAATCTCTGCATTATAAGTTTGCATTTATTTTCATACTGGTAGTATATAATGGCCCGGTTAATTGTCTAAAAGTATTAATAATTTAAGAACATCTCCATGCTAGTGTTTATCGGTACTTCACCAATACAATTTTAGTCCGACAGTACAGTGAATTTCAGTAAACAAACAGACTGATTCATCAATTTGGATGTAGAAGTATGACATATTAAAACAATTCAAGAACAATATTCTATTTGAAAATACAGTGAAGTCGCCAATTCCGGGTAACGTCAGACTGTTTCTTTGATATTTTACAAAGCTATTCTATTTAAATTTTATACTATATATATATTGAAAGTACATTTTGTGAGTTATTAGGCATTCATTTTGTTTTCAAATTAAATTCCCGGAAACAATATTTACAGAGGCACTTCAACAAGGCATGGTTTCCCCAGTTTTGAATCATTTTCTCCATTTTCGGGTCATGTGACTTCAAAGTGTCAGTAACGTCGGGTAGTCATCTCGAAACACAATTTTTATTAATTTGCAGCATTGAAATAATGATTCCGATCAGAAAATATATTTATAGTATATGATACTCAAGTAATAGGGATCAATTTCTAAATGTAAATGACAGTTGTGAATCAGAATGAAATGATCGTCATTATGTCATCATTGTGACAAAAAGAAAAATAAACTCGAAGAAAAATAACAGACAAGATAAATAAAATGACACCTGAGCTGGATGCATCATTTTATTCAATTGAATCTTTTTTTTCTCTTTCACGTTATCGTAAATCCATAGAAAAATATGTTTCAGGTATAGTGACCCGCAATTGGGGAAATTCCTTCAGATTGATTAATTAATTGCTGTAAATTTATTTGAGCAGTTATCATTCTGAATAATTTCTGACATATAACTGAATGCATGTGCAATATTTTTCATCCATTAACACCCTCCCACAACTTTTATCAACCATGCTGCAGCGTTAATAATGAAGGTAGCATGTCAAAATTGTGGGAAAATCTCCATCTCGAAAGCGCTTGATTTCTAATTTTGTTTCTCGGTGGTTCTGTAAATGTTAACTTTCGAATATCGTTTAATGATCAAAGACAGAAAGGCCTATAATTCGTGATAAATGTTTTTATTAAGTTTTTTCTGCTTCAATTTAAACGAAGTGACATGAAACACACACGAGTGACCTAGAATTGGAGACGACCCGGAATTGGCGACTTCACTGTCGTGGAGAAGATTATGAAATTAAAAGATATTGCCCAATTTTTGATACAGAACGTCTTTAAAACATTGCTTTTGAAAATACTGAGTGAATTTTAGGACATTTCTATCAATACATTACAATTGTCATTACCAAAAAATAATAAGAATGCATGATTTTTATTACTTTCAGTAATTATCCTATTAATAACTGCATCTTATCTTATACTAACTAAAAAGAACCCAATCATAGCATGTCACCGAAAAAATAGACACGTTTCAATCTGTAAATATTTACCACGAACTGAAATTGTTACTGTCAGAATATTAACAAGATTCGGAGTCACGTTAATATTTGTTTAACTCAAATTGACACGTGTGTGGTTTTTTTTATTACCTCGTATTAGATGTCATCGTGAAATATGAATTAACCAGAGACAAATCATCAAAATAATCGGCTAGATATCACCAGTTCAGAATGTTGCTGCAACCTGTCACAATGGAACTCTTCAATCACTGAAAATTTGTTTCGTCTAATCTCCTCTTACAACAATTTCTATTGGATAATGGGACTCGAAATTAACCAATCAATTTTGTCTTTTCATTCCTAGGCGCAAACTACAAACATTGAAACTGACAATATACACAAAATATTTCAAGGTCTGTATTTTAGGGGATTATAAACAAACATTATATTGTATCAAGAAGGTTGATCATGCAAAGATAATTGTAGTTTCCTTTTAATGGCCAGTGCATTAAGATTTTATACGAGACACATAAGTAGATTTTATAAACGTCAAAATATGAACGATGGATTATACTAACTTATAGTTCAACAATTGTTAGAAAAGTATTATTCGGGACAAGCCCCCGCCCTCACCACAGTTAAGCTATAATCTATAGATTCGACAGAACATTAATTCTACAACTTGTTCAACAGGTCCAGCAAATCTCTTGATTTAGCTATAGCTTGAAAAAGGCAATTATAAGAAATATATACAAAAAATTGAAAGTTAATTACCACTCATATTTATTCTGTGGACCCTTTAAAAAGGAACCCTAATTAAAAATAGTTTGAACATTGCAGCTTTTGAACTCTTTAAGACAAAAATATATATACATTGTTTGGGTAACTGTACCCCAGCTTGTGTCTCGGGACAAGCTATATATTGTTTATATAAATGTTACAAAAACATAGAGCGATACTGTGATTGTTTTTTTTTAAAAACTGGTGCAGTAAATTACTTTGTGGTTTGAATGTTACACTGGTTTTTTTCTTCTTATATATAAGTTGATGAAAAATTTGGATACAAAATAATGCAAAGTCAGGAAACCCAGCTTTCTGAGCTGGTGAGCCTTGGGAAGGAATTAACTACTGCCTTTGAAGGAACACAGGAGGCAGGGCTAACAGAAAAATGTGCAAGCATAATTAGTGAAATACGTCATCTTCAGCAGAAACAACAGGAGCAACTAAAACAGCAGATTCAGAGTAAATTTACATCACAACTTGTCTATTTTGACTCGCACGTTATTCATAAACCTATTTGTATCTTTTTTCTTTTTTTTTTATAAAACAATGAGATGCAAGTACCAATCTTCTATTTTAAATTTCATACACTTTGGGCCTAACATTTTACAGAATGATTTAAATGCAGCAAGATAAAAAAAAAAACCCTTTAAAAATAAAATTTAATAATTGAAATATTTTATAGTTTTAATCAACCAAGAGGAGCTGGAGATGGAGAATGTGAGAGAAGATGGAGAAAAAACAGAGGCAATTCATCAAGTTAAAACTGTTCAGGAACAACTCAAATCTGAGAGAGGGCATTTAGAAGAGGCCAGCAAGAAATGTGAAGAACTTAAGAAGACCTTACAGGAACAAAGAGAGGAGCAAGAAAGACTGACAAAGGAAGAACAGAAACTCAAGCATGACAATACTCATGCAATTCCCAAAATCAAGTAAGCAGCAATTGACTTGATTCTGAGATTTCCATTTACAATACCTGCCCATGGGAAAAACCAGGGAATGTTGTGTTTCTGATCCCCTCCACTTTACCATATGTGGAGGGGAGAATATGTTATATACCAGTATATATTATCTTAACAGTAACTTGATCCAAAGGGTCACATCATGTCACATTGTCAGGTGCGGATTATCAGATCAATCGAGACTATTCGCGTCTCATTTGATCTGATGATCCAAACCTGGCAATGAGATGTGATCTGACTCTTTGGATCAAGTTACTAATAGTACATGTATTATGATGATGAATTTGTTATATACCCTTCCATTGAAAGGTAAAGATAACAAAACTATGTTTAATTTATTGTACACTGTTTACCTTTTGAACCAAACCATCATATAACAAACTTTTTTATATAAAACTTGCTAAAACACAGACATTATTTATTGTGTACTATATTTGGAAAACCTGCAGTATGGTGATCCGGAATATCTAATCACACTATGTAAAATTAAACATATTGTTGAAGAAAGGAAAATTGATGGGAATATTATAAATATGGATATTTCATCCAAACACACTAATTTTAATTTGTAGAGAAGACGCTTGATGGGTATATAATTAAGAAAAATTCCCAACTTGTGAAGATGACCTGTTTTCATGGTTTTCTATGATACATTTATGTTTGATTTATGATTCAAGGAGAGACATACATGGCTATATCATGATACATGTATATGTATTTGTCAATTTGATTGCTGGGTCTTTAATTGATGTTAAATACATAGCTTAATTAAGACTGATGATAAAATCACCAAATTTGAGTTTCACAATGAACATACAATTTCATCAGTTATTATACCCCATGCAACAAGATGGCCATATATTAAAAGTATACTAGTAAATGAACAGTTTGTAAGCACAGCTCCTCTTAAACTGCTTTACAGAATTTCATTAAACTTTGTTGGTACATGTATTTAAGACTCAATGTGCAGATATGCATGTTTCCAGGAAATTAAGATTCCATTATTTCTCTGGGAATTTCAGCTCCTTTGAACTATGCAATTGACCTTATATTGAATATCATATGGTAATGAACAATTTGTCAGCACAACTTCTCTTAAACCACTGCACAGAATTTCAAAACACGCTATAGGTATTTAGGATGCAATGTGCACAATGTGTAGATGTGCATATTATCAGGAAATTATGATTCTGCTAATTTTGGCACTTTTGACTTTAGAATTTTGATGTTGTTAAAGACTAAAGTATAGATGTGCTTATTTGCAGGAAGATTTGATGTGATGATTTTTGAGGAGTTATGCCCCTTTATTAAATTATTTAAGTAATAAGGAATCATTCTTTGAATATTATGAGGTGACAATTTCATTCGGGGCGTGATCAAATCTATCATAAAGCCCTTTGCGCTTTATTGGATTTGATCACGCACCAACCGAAATTATCACCTCATAATACTCAAAGAATGATTCCTTATTCTTTATATTTATATAATTTTCAGCAGTTGTACGATTAAATACTATAATAATTATGCAAACCCGCTTGCACCCCCAACAATGCGTCATTTGAATTTACTGGGCTTTATAGTACAAAATCGATTCGTAGTGTTATCACAGATCTAGACAGAGACACTGGAAAATGTAAATATTTTGTGTTTATGTGTACCCTGCCATTCATTATGTGAAGCAATGTCAAGAAATGGGGAAGTGTGGGGGTATATGAGTTTGCTCCCTTTTTCTTCCATTAATCATGAACTCTGAAATATTTCCCTAACATTGCTAGTAGATGTTGAACATTGACATTATACCAATTATCATATACTGAATACTACCAATTTTCATAAATTTTATGTTTGCTTATTTGGAAGGTAGATGCTTGTTTCTTTGTTTTTTTTGGATTTAACGTCATAATCTTTAGTTTATGTCAATATTTGATACATGAATAAAATCAAATGTTTCTCATTTAAGCTTGGTGGCACCTATCATGAAAAACTGTGTTTCTTCATTTGCTCCATAATTATTATACCCCCGCTCCGAAGGAGAGAGGGTATACTGTTTTACCCTTGTGTGTGTCTGTCCATCTGTGTGTCTGTCTGTCCGTAACAAACTTTCGTCAAAGATTTCTCAGCAACTATTAATTGCAGCTAATTAAAATTTTCACATACTCTTTGTATAGGCGGTATGCCATATGGAGGGATTCGTTTTTGTACCAATCAGACATCAACTTCCTGTTCAATGACGACTTTGTTTATTTTTAGCCCAAATTTTAGTCACAGATTTCTCAGCAACTATAAATCGCAGCTGCTTGAAATTTTAACATACTCTTTGTTTAGGCATGTAATATGGTATCAAATCAGACATCAAGTTCCTGTTAAATGACAACTTTGCTTTTTATGTATATTCACATCAGAGCAGGTGCATTGGCTCATGGATATCTTGTTTTTGAAATCCAGCTGTATTACTATTGCAATAGTATTACTTTTACTATATGCATGACAAAACTCAAAAATGTACATCTAATTAATGTTACTGCAGAATTGAACTTTTAATACATCTTATGCACATCATTTAATTTTTTCCACAATGTTGAGTTAAACCTTGCATCTTTCAAATACATGTACCATAATGATTCATTGTTTTCCTAAAATGCTCGTTTTTTTGTAACGGAAATGTAAAGTTTACAGCTCTCATTTCTCGAATTCACAGGTATGATGTACAGCTCTACAATACCCTCACCTCCTTACAATGGCAGTATGATTGTGAACCAGAGGAAATCAAGGGATGTATCCTTTCAGGGCAAACTCTAGCCATTTTTTGGTTTACAAAATAAACTCTTAAATAAAAAATTTGTATTTAGCTTGATCTAAGAACCAAACTTTTGCAAGTTAATAACCATCAAATTCCTTTCATGTGGTATAGATGTACAATTGTACATTACTACAACACAAGCAAATTGTTCTGGTAAACGAACTGTTCCAAATTTTGGTACATGAAATGTTTATTTGTATTCCAAAAATAATTTTAATCTCGTAAGTGAACAATTAACTATTTTAGGTTTGATTTTTTAACAAATCATGTATTGTACTACATTTTCTTACGAAGACAATTTTATAAAAAAATATATATTTTCCTTGACTAATTTAGATATTTGCAACAAAAATGACATTAGGCCCTTTTCCTTGAGTGGGAAAAAGGTGTCCAAATTCTTCGTTGCTAATTATCTGTGGGATATGATGGAGGAAGACTGGTAAAGAGTAATATTAAACCAATGAAAACCAAGATTCTAAGCAAAGCTCAAAGAGACGAAGTTCGACATTCTTCACATAAATTTCAGAAGTTCACGGAAAATGAACTTCAACAACATCGACATTAGACTGTTATTACATGTGTATGTTTATGTAGATTATACATACAGAGCAGACATGTGGAAGAAAACGACAAACTGAGTTATTTATTGAAAATCATTCTTTGCCCTTTACTGTCAAATATAGTCATATTTGCATATTTTCAATATGTGAACCATAAAAGAGTGTACCGTACACATTAATATGCAAGATTGCCTTGGCATGGTGTTAGTTAAATCTAGTGGTTTCATCAATATTTGTTTGAACATTTACATAAATTTTGTTGTTGGGTCAATCCAGAAACTCATGCTCATGAAAGTAAAGATCTATTACTACATTTGTTATTATTAGGACCATTGTCCATATGTTAATGTCTCCTCGAAACGGTTCATTTTACATGATCCATGAAAATTGACGCCCACGAATATTGATGAAACCACAGTTCAAAGCTAAAAATTAAGTTTTAATTTCACCATGTATATGTATATGTACACATAGCAAGAAATGAAATCGTAAATAAATGATTAGAAAAGCACTGAAGGTTTTTATTTTCAACAGAAACAATGAAGAAGACTGGCATTCTATGCTAGGAGACATCTGTCCCAGGGAGGTGGAAATCTGGTGTGTCAAAGATCAGCTCTCTGCGGGCTGGGGTGGGGTCAATCTTCTCAGCTGTTCACTTCATTAAGGAATGTCTTCAGTTATAAACTGTATATCAGTATATGCATGTATATCATTCAAATAAAAAAAATTATTCTGATTATCAGGGAAGATTAAATTGATAAAAAATTCCCCCCCCCCCAAAAAAAAAATATGAAAATTTGAAAACCTCATGAATTAGATGTACATGTACAAATGCCTTGTATAAAACAATTTTGTACATCAGTTTGAGGGCTATTATAGTAAGTCAAGATTTCAGTTCTTTTTGATGACTGAAAAAAGAATGAGATCGCGGTAAAAGTGACCAAAAAGACTAAATACATGTAAAGGTACATGTACTTGTTCCTATGTACAAGTGTCTTAACTTGATACACCAAAAAAATAATTTTGTAAAGGATATTTGTGGAGAAGTTTGAAGAGTCCTGTCCCAATCCCCATTGGAATGCCCATGATAATACATTCACTGACTCCTACGAACACAAGAATTGGACAGTATTAGAATATATACAATCTGGTAGATATACACATGCATCCTTTAATGAATAAATACTTAGTACATCTTGAAGGCCTACCATTAATAGCATCCCTTTGTCCATGGTATGCAGCCTCAAACAGATGATCAGCTGTCTTTTCAAACTAAAAGAAAATGATAATTAAGTCGAAAATGATCAAATCCTTCAATAAAATATGTATTAATACGCTACCAATTTTCCCTACATGTAAATACTGATACGGGAATTTAAGATCAATATGATTTAATAATAAATAAAAGAATTATGAATTTCTCACCGATGCCAACATAAGAACACTTTCCTTCATCTTTGCCAGTCCAAAGCGTGTGATTCCTAACACTTCACCCTATGAACAAAGAGCGGACCTTTAGAACCATTACAATGCCTTGTATTATAAAACTTTTAATACTGGTATTATGGTATGTACTTGTAATACTGGTATCATGGTATGTACAGAGTACATGGATAGATAAATAAATTATCCATTCATTTACAAAATAAACCAAATCTTTAGGATCCTCCATTCAAAATTTACTGTGGGTGAACAATACATGATTTATACATGTAGATATCAATGACATTTCATCATAATTACAAAGAATAGAATCTTCTAGTAAATGTACATGTTTTTATTAATATTTTCCTGAATTATTATTCTTGTCTTGAATGCAGACCATTCTAACAGTGGCAGATTTTTAGGTTGTCCAATCTTCATACCACTAACTTACTAAAGAAATTTATGCTAATTTTGCTCATTTCTATTTAAACATGAACTTGTCATTCTGGAAAAACCATACTACCTTAAATGTCATTAAATCAGCCAGCAACATGACGTGGCGTATGTCAATACTCATTCCGTGACTGGACATGGTGTAGTTGACTTCATTCATAATAGTTGTACGTGCTGCCTCGATTCCCAACGTCTTCTCCATGGCAAACGTGTTGTTTGAACAGGCACGTGTACCCTTGATACCTAAAACATACATCACAAGCACTGTTTGTATATCTGTTATTACATGTCCCTTGGGATTTTACATATCACACATTTTGAATCAATCATAACTTATTGTTTTGAAAATTACAAGGATCAACCAACCTGGTGTTGCCATGACAGCCAGTAAGTTGTCTCCCTCTACCAGAAGCTTGTAAGTCTCGCCCTTCTTCTCATCAATGTGAATGACTGCTCGTGTCACATTTTGAATTCCCTGATATTAGCAAATAAGCATGTAAAATCAAATATTATCATATATTCAATTCATATGGTCAGTAGAGACCACTAAAATTTAAGTTTGTTTGACTGTTTCCCAGAAAATTTGTATCTTCTTTAATAATCATCCAAAATTCAAAAAGAGCAGCTTAGTCAAAAAAGACTGCATAAAATTAATCTCAAGCTTGTAGCTTGTGTACCTTAATCATGACAGAGGGGAGCTCCTTCTTCAACATCTGGAGGACATAGTACAGGGAACTCTTGGACGTTTCTCTCGGCCTCACACTCAGCACTGCCGAGCTGTGAATCTGGATGTCCTGCATCATCAGAGTCAAAACTTAATATTAACATCCCAGATTCTTTTAAAATCAAATACAACAGCAAATTTTTATACAAACATGTTTTAAACAACAGTAAAGATTTGGAGATCTTCAAAGTTATGGAGTAGAGTTCAGGTAATGATAATTTAATTGATAGTAATGGAAACCCGAATTGCCCATGCAGTTTCTAAGTGAGAGGTGTTCACATACCTGGGGTTTAACTCTCAGTTTGGATTTACAAAGGGACTCCCTAATACTATCAACATTCACCTCAAGCTGCATAAAATAAAGATCAAACATACAAAATCGATGAAACTCTGCTGAGTATATAATATGGATGATTTAAATTAGACTATTAAAGATGACACCTTTGTCATTGATAAAGTTTGACAAGGTTTGAATTTTAATTTTTTTTTCCCACCTATATATTATGCTGCATGAATTTAAAGTTTGGAATTACTCAGATTCATGCTCATACAATCGTGTATTAAAATGTTTTCTTAGCACACACCTTTAGAAGTCGAATTCTGTCCATGTCTAATTTCACAAGAATGAAGCAATCATCTGGCAGAAACACTTCTTCAATGTATTCCGATACCTGTGAATCAGAACAATATACTTGAAATAATGACAAGTTGTATCTGAAGTTTACATATACCAAAACTTATCTTATTTTTATTACCATTATTTCAGTCATCTTGATTATAAATTTCCATTTCATTCAAATAAACAGACACATGTGAATAATATACATGTATACATTTTTACAAACTGGACTTTTGTGATCTGTGATGTTAAACTTAAGCAAACAAACATCATCATCAAGCTACATGTATACAAATGTCCAATTAAACAACAATTAAAAATAATAAATATATGTACCTCCCCTAAGGTTGTCCTCTCGATTCTCCCTTTGACTACTCTGGCAAATTCTGGGTCACTGTCCACCATAAGCTCAGCGGTTATAATGGGGGTACTGATATTCTTGGAGGCGTTAATAATCTCTTTGATTCTTGGTACACCCTGGGTGATGTCTTAACATTTTGTCAAGGATCAAAAACAAGCATCAGTACACCCACATATACCCACGTGATAATGTTTTTGGAACAAATTCTTTCAAATTGCTATAAACCAAACTCTTCTATCATTACTTTGACCTTGTCAATTGACCTTCAAATGGCCTCGTACAAGAATCCCAAAACATTTTTTTGACAGTAGTAAGCGACCTTTGAGAAAATCAGTTATTTCAAAGTCAATTAAAAGTAAATAATTTTTTTTACCCACGTGAAATACATGTGATCAATGATAAACAATAAATGTTTTAAAGGATACTCATGGATGCCACCCCAGCAAAATGGAAGGTTTTGAGGGTCATCTGAGTTCCCGGTTCCCCTATACTCTGTGCACATACAGCTCCCACTGCTGTTCCTAAATAATGAAACAAAACCCCTCTGTGACTGTAGCAAGCTAAAAATAACATACAATTACAAACCCAGTATGTAAGGCTTTATGAACATGTTGTTTTTGAAATACCATTGCAGTACAACCAAAAATTGGCCTATCAATCAAAAGTTGAATCAAAGATCTCTATGTACATGTATTAACTGATGTACAGTCTATATAATTTGAATAAGTCTCTTGATTCTGTCTCACGATAAAGTGATCAATACAAATCTGCATTGATACAACTGGTGTGTATTTGATAGACTGTGTTTATATACATGTACATGTAACTGTACCTGGTTCTATCTGTGACTTCATGAACTTGTCCCTGCAAATATTCAGAAACTGCTTTGCTTGTGATGTTGTTACTCTGTTCAACTCAAAGAGGACTGCAAAAAAGAAAATTGCATTGGAATGAAAGTTAAAGCATCATATACCTTAAACTGAGCATGACGACCAGAATATGGTCAGAGGGTTTACATGAATTATACATGTATAATATACAATGAACTCACCTGGGGGTAATTCAGTTCGCTGTGCATTCATTATGCCAAATTTCTGTCTTGTTTTATCAATTTCTGATCCCATATCATCAATAAAATTTCTGGAATTGATTATTAAGTACATTGTAAGTATATCTGTATATGTACATGACTGTATATATGATGATCTGAGACGTGCATGTGTATTTCCAAAGATACAATTTACATGAAAATTTGAAATCGCAATAAAATTAACTTTTTTCAATATTTACATTTGAAAAAAAAATTGTGTTGCATAGTAGATGTACATGTACTGTAAACATGCAAATTTGAAAATACATGTAGGTTTGTTAAAAATTACACTGGACGAAGAAAATACACTCAGAAACTCACATATAAGTACAATTTACATATGCATGTACATGTATCATTTCAAATCTTGGAAATAACACCTACATGTACATGTACCTTATCGTTTTCATCTTGGATTTGTTTAATAAACCAGATGCAAATAAATCAATGTTTTCAGTATCTTATAAAGACTGAATCAATTCAAACAATAACTAACATTAAGTCCTTTTTGAAGTCATCACTGCAGCTCTGAAAGAGATTTTCCTGCAGTGTGGTGTTGACAAACGCTCTAAGATCAGCACCCGATAGGGAAGGTTCTTCTCTGAAACTGCTCCTGGTGTTCGCCTACAAGGAATAGAAATATGAAATGTACTTTATTTTTCATTTGAAAGGAATGTTCCCTACATGCACAGCTAGCTAGAGCACAATAATTGTTCTATTCTCTATTACAATTGATTACAATTTTGATATACAACCCATATTTAAACTAAGGACAAATTTTTTTTTCAATGAAATATTAAGCCAGAGATGAAAATGAAAAAGACAGAGACATCCTTCATAATGACAACAGAAGAGGAAAAAGAAGACTGGACCAACCTTGATATGATCGTACACTCGCTTGAAGTCGATTGGCTGGTCCTTACCCTCCATGGTAGCAGGGTCAAGGCTGTCTCCACCGTATACAAACTGTACGATATCATTGGTGGAACTGCGGACGGTGAGGTCATAATGCGAGCACAGATCTTCTAAAGACTAAAGAAAGTGAAACTTAAATGTAGAAATCAATGCATATACATTTGTATACATCTAGCTAATATTCTTTCTCCCTCTCTCTATTTCTCTCTGCATTTATTTTTCTTTCAGACAAAAACAACTTTTTCCCAACAGTAGCATTTTTTCAATAATTGCTCTAAGTAACAATAATCTGCACCCCTAATCCATGCTTACCTTGACGAGCCGACGTTGCATGTATCCAGTCTCTGCTGTCTTCACCGCGGTGTCCACAAGCCCCTCCCTCCCTGCCATGGTGTGGAAAAAGAACTCTGTTGGGGTCAAACCACTGTAAAAACTGTTCTCCACGAAACCACGTGCAGCAGGATCTTTGGCTAAAATAACGGTAAAAAAGGTCAAAACATATTGTGGAGTGACAACCAGAAAATTCAATAACATATTGTCAGAACCATATAAAACATACATGTCGGTGTCTCTTAAAGGCATTGAATCAATAATGGCCATTATAAAAACAACATGAAACCAGAATTACAGAATTTCTCAAAGTGAGGAAGGGCTCGATCTTCGAATCCATTGGGTGTTCTTTTGCCACTGATGGCCTGCTGTCCTACACATGCTATCATCTGAGAGATATTGATGAAGGAACCTGAGCGAGGATAGAAAAATTCTTACCTATCTTTTCTCACATATACATGTACATTAGAGCAGTCTTTATGTATGACTTACTACAGCATAAATAGTGTTATAAACAAACAAATCTTATTTTTTTTAATATTTGCATTTCCATTTCAAACTCTTTTTGCATACACATAAATGTTTTTGTAAGAAATCAATAATAAGCATTATTATTTAAGTTAATAACTTCTTGTACCTTTAGATCCACAAATGGCCATGTTAAGGGGGCTGTTACTCTTGTGTAACTCTCTGAGACAGGCTTTACCAGCATGGTCTCGGATAACAGAAAGTTCTCGCAGAATCATGGCCTTCAATAAACAATACATCTTGATGTAAACAATAATAACAAATCACTTTGTACATATGGTTCAAAATAAATGTACATACATGTATGCATTTAATCAGTTGGTATTATAAAGATATTCAATTTTTTCCCATATTCCATATTGCTACAGATTACAGGTAATCTTGAGCAAGGAAAGATCATCTCCTGTCACACTCTATGCACCTAACAAAGTTGAGACATTTTTTGTACCCTAACTCATCAAAGGTACATGTGATGCATGAATCTCCTGTAAAGTGCTATTTTTTATGCATTTGATTCATATCACACTGGGTTTTTTGGTAGGGTTTCCTTTCATTTATATTGTACACCCAGTTCTGGTTCCTTTTTTTCTTTACCTCTAAAGTTTCCTCCTCTGAACACCCTGGCTGAGTCTGGAGTTTGCCCTCCTCCAAATCTCTGATAAAGCTATCACATTTAGTGTATCTGCAATCAAATGCGTTAAAATAATATTCATGGTATGTATGTACATCTCTTTCTTTCACATAATTAATTAATTGTTTACATTTATTATTCATTCCATAAATAATAATAAAAAAAATATCCCTTTATATACTCATTATTCGTTGGTAGCTTATAGCATTTATTTAAAAAAAAATTGAGACTTCAAATTTGTACCCATCATCCAGGAGATTGTTTTTAGCTTTGATAAGCCCTGCACCAGGAGTTACGTCCCCTATGCCGATAGAAAATCCTCTGTGGCCTAATGTCAAAAAACAACTCATTGTTAGTAAGTAATGTTAAAAAGGTGATTAAAAAAGCAGAACCAATGATAAAGACCTCTGGAAAACACATTCCAATAAATAGTTTTATTTTTCTGTGTTTCTGAATGCACTGTCCAAATAATTTGTTACATTCAGTATTTATGATTTTTTTTTTCAAACCATCTGCAGCAGAAAACTCACTGAGATAAGCAGGACAAAGTCTTGCCAGTCTGGACAAAGCATCTGCAGCTTCTTGCTCTCCAAAATCCCTGAGTATCACGTAGAAAATGTTACTCTTTGATCCCCCTCCCAGGGTTCCCTTGTCCATGGACCCACACAGCAGTTCACTGTTCCGAATCACCACAACTAAAACAGACCAAAAAATCTATATCAAACTTTAACTTTAACTTAATGATTATAAATTTCACAATTGATTTGAATTAATATCAAAATAAATATGCTACGACTTTAACAACAAATTGTACATACAACTACACATCACATATCATTACTGATTAGAAAATTAACTCTGATGCCCATAATATGATAACAGTTCCATTCAAGACAAATTTAGTCCGTTATCAACCCACTCACAGGAATCATTAATACACAGGTCCTCCCCTCTGGAGTAGTTCTTTCCTTTGGTCCGTAAGTTGGCTCTGACAGGAGAGTCTTTATTGGGGCGAAGGAGAACACTGAAGATCTGCTTCCCTGTCCAGAGTTTTATGGGCTGTCAACGAATTTCAACAGATGCACTAACTATTCATCCATCCCTGATCTCATGATACAGGTACACGCCTACATACATGTATATAAATATTATCTAAATTCTATTAATTCCATTAATTTGCTTCAAAAGTATATTGTGTTTCATAATTTATGGAGGATGCAAAATTAACGGTAAGGGTATCCATGCGATCCCCAAAAATTATGCAAATTGCACCGCCAAAATATTTAATGATTCCACATTCTACTTTTGCCTAGTACATGACACTACATGCATATGTATGTTGGCTTGTTTGTCTAATATGTATTCACATTGTTTAAGTACATGTATGCACCATGTGTATGCTTTTTTTGATGGATACCTTGATGATGGCAGGCGGAGGTAGGTCGATCCTGAGGGTGCTCTCCCTAGCAGACAACATGGCGGCTATCAGCTGACACGCCCGAGCTCTGTCCAAGAACACGTCCTTCTGTGTTATCAGGTATCCCCCTGAAAAAATTCAAATCTCTTTCAGAAAAAACCATGACAAAGTTATTATATATCATTGCTGCATGTCACATGAGGATAAGAAGGATGTATTATCAAAATAAGCTATCACTTGGCTAATTTTCTACAAAGTAATAATAACTTTCTTTCAACAGTCCTTTTCTATGAAACATCGTGGACAATGAACAATGTAAAAAAGTAGATGGTAGAGATATGTGAACATGAATACACATGTATATGAAGAAGATATAAGTCTGACATGTATATGAAGAAGATATAAGTCTGATAAGAAGAAATCTATTATCATAATGGTACATGTACATGTATCTGACCTGTGATAAAGTCTTGTATGGCAGCAATCAAAGGCTCTCCATTTCTTGGAGTGATGATGTTTGACTTAGACTGAAAGCAAAGATCAAGCATTTTACTGAATGAAACAAAAACAAATCAATTAAAAAATCTGTATGGTCAACATTTCTGTAAAATTCAAGTCAAAGAGCACAAAAAAAGATGAATCTGAAAGGATGAGGGGAGTGTTATTGTTGGGTTTAATTGCCATGATGTTAAACTGTTGCATTTTACTGGAATGACCTACTGACCCCCATAAGAGTAATGGCTTCTGCCTTGGCTTCCTCAGTCTGGGGAAGATGAAGATTCATTTCATCTCCATCAAAATCAGCATTGAAAGGGTTGCAACAGCATTCGTTGAATCTGAAGGTCCTATGAGGCATCACTTTGGCCTGCAACCATAAACAAGTACATGTACATGTTTACCTCAACATTAAATATATGGATGTCTTTAGCATTACATGATAGTTTTTGTTTTTGAAAAGTTGAAATGGTTCATGAAATTCAGTTTACTTACATAGAATGCCTGAATACTGAGTTTATGCAAGGACGGCTGTCGATTGAACAAGATAATGTCATCATCTATCAAATGGCGCTCCACAATATCACCAAACTTCAGTTCCTTGGCAATTTTTTCTCTATTGCCATATCTCAAATACCTACATGTATAGTGAATAATTAAATCTTTAAGAGTGATACGTATTATTTTAAAAGTAACATATTAATATAACAACAGAATGTGGACACATATAAACCGGGTTGGACAGTTTACACTTTATAAACCACCAAGCAGCGTATTAAAGAACGTAAACTGTTCCAATCAATTTTACGTGTACATTTACATAGGTGTTTAGAATTTAGATGAACCTTTTCATATTGTTATCTCTCTGTTGTATGAAGTTTGCCCCTGGGTGAGTATCACACCCGTTCTTGACCAGTTTCCTCATCAGTTTGATGTTGGCCTTGTTGACACGTTCAGGATAGGTCAAAATTTTTGCTACATGAACAGGAACTGCAACCTACAATGCAGGTAAAGCAAAGTTCATTCACTGGAACTTCATTCCCCTGTCTTTCATTATTTGATGTCCATGTACATGTACCATACATCATAACTGAACAGATAAATGTATGTATACATGTACAGTCCATAGCTTAAAAGATAGCATGTTCAATAAAAAAGAAAATATTCTTATATAAAATTACAAATAAAAATAAAAATCTATGTCAAATCTTGACAGAACTGAGATAATATTTACATACCTGATCAATCCTCATGTTAGGGTCAGGTGAAATGACAGTTCTTCCGGAGAAATCGACTCTCTTTCCAGACAGGTTTCCACGGAAACGACCCTGTTTACCTTTCAACCTTTGCACAAACCCTCTTGTCATTTTCTTTGGCTAAAAAAAATGTTTATTTTTTGTATGTGTTGATCTATATGCACATGTAGATTTGTATAACTTCATGGGTTTTTTAGCATTTATATTTCATTATCAATCTATGTACATCTCCTTACATATGAATCACGCAAAACACTGAAATATGATTAATAAAACATAGAATGTGCAAACAAAAATTCTTTGTCTAAAAATGTCAATCGACTAGTTCATGTACATATATATACATGTACAAATATAGAGACCCATATACATATATGACTGTATTAATCTACATATCTGTTTGCCTCAAATCAGTACATGTAATACTAAAGTACCTGCATATGTAAGGGTATCCCTGACGTTTCACTGTTGTACAAGAGTGCCACTTGTAGCTGAAGGTAGTCCCAATCTTCCTGTGAAAGGAATTATATAGTAAATATCAAAAGTAGCCAATAAGTACATGTTTTTACCAGTACAAATTAATGATCTCCATTATTATGTAAAACCTACAAAACAAGAATACTTGTAATACAGTATAACCTGAATTACCTATTAACCACTTAGTAATTAGGTGCACTGTATTTTTTAAAACAATCTTTCTTTCAAAACTTGGATATAATAAATGTATGACAAAAATGATACTGTAGATTCCTAATTAAACGGGAGGAATTAATACCCGTGTAAAATCGGGACAAGCGCATCTCGCGGATTTTAAAATCACACTTTTTTATTTTTCAGAAAGATGTATTAACTAAATGAAACTATGATAAAAATTTGGCCTTTGGCAATTTTGTATACATTCTCGTGATTTGATGATGAAAAGAAGTTGAATTGCGGAATTAAGTACTAGTGTAAAATAAGGAATCTATATTAAAGATCCCATTTGTCTTCATACAGCTGTATAGCGAGATTTCTTTTTAAATTATTTGATTTTAGATCTTACCATGATCATGGACATTTTGGCACCTGTAGCTTTGTGCTTTTGAATGACATCATTCAAAAACATGATTTCAGTCATCTTCATAGTGATGTCGTCCTCGTTCCTAAAAAGAAAAAAAGATGCAGAGAGTGCTTTACATTGAAATCCCCATTCAGTCATTTGC
This sequence comes from Magallana nippona, assembly GCA_033439105.1. Taxonomy (NCBI): domain Eukaryota; kingdom Metazoa; phylum Mollusca; class Bivalvia; order Ostreida; family Ostreidae; genus Magallana; species Magallana nippona. The sequence continues at coordinate 23,100,447 of CM065925.1, forward strand.
ACACATTTACCCATTGAAGCATGTCTACATACGTTCCTGCTTTGAGATCTGAAACAACAGAGGGTCGAATACAGATGGGCGGGACCAGAATTCGGGTCAGTATCAGGTCTTTGGGACTCCCAACTTCTGGGTTCATCATCAATAGAGGAATCTCCTGCAGGCAGTCAAAGCATCATACAATTAAGACTTTGAAACTGAAAAGCTAGTTACCAGTTTAAAATATCAATTACAAAGTAACCAAGTTTGTATCAAAGCTGTTTTTTGCTCTTATGGTTTTGCAGCATTGCTGCAGGTCTTAATGTGCATTTGGAGAAAAGGGTGTGTTTAAATTCTGACATTGGTCAATCATTTTTTGCAACAGTATATATGCCAAATGTTTTGGGGTTTTCTTTTGGTGGCAAAGTATACAATTGATACTTTTATGCCTTACCTCCTCTGGGATCTTTAGAAAAATCTGTTGCACTCTGATCGGGTTCAGAACCTCCTTTAATAATATAAAAATAAAATATGTTCAATGGTTTGTTAAAAAAAATCCATTTGCCAATAACTATTACTTCCCACAGTTGATAAAACACCAAATGTTTTAAAGCAGTGAAAAAAAACCTAACTCATGATCATGCTGATTATCAAACCTGTAGATTTGGAGTGAGTTAAAACTGACCTGCGTTTTACTCAGCAGAGGCTCTATGTCTTTGTTGTGTTCCATGGCTGCCTCGAACGACCCCATAAACTCTTCTATCACTGGGTCGGTACCCTTTCGCTGTTTGTATTTGTCATGAATTATTTTCAACAGACCACACTTTTTCACCATTCCTGTGTAAAATACAATTTAAAACATACACAGGTACATGTATATTTATTTCTTTTTCACATAACCATATTGCATATTGTCAGATTCTCTACACTCTCTTCTTTCTGTAAAATCTTACATATATATCTTTTGAATGAATAAACAAATGGAAAATGTTTTCACTGAAAAATACTGTAAACCAACTTTTATTCTCGACGACTTTATTTCGTGATTTACTACCGATAAACTGATTTGCGGCGACTAATATTTGCGACCAAGCCTTATCCAAACCCGTCTTGTTATAACAACCATATGACAAAGACTAGTTTGTGGCGAGAAATATTCGCGATGACGAGGCCCTCGTGAACCTCGTGAAAATTTCTCGCAAGCGAATAAAAGTTGGTTTACAGTAAGCAAGACAGCATTTGTTTTGCACCATGTGTCCTCAATATTCTGGTAAAAGGCTTTAAATTTTCTGTAGAGTATTTTTTCTAAATGAATGAACTAGAGGGCTTAACCATGTTAACAGTTATCATTTCTTAATGTAACTGTCTGAAAGGTTGTACACACCATTATATGCACCACAAGACACACAGACAGACATCTTTCTGCATTTGTCATAGATTTTCTTCTTTAGAACTTTTCTCTGTAGATAAGTCAGTGGTTTCTTCACATTCTCCATGAAAGTTTTCTTCTGATCAGGATTTAAGAGTGCTTGACTGCAAGTCTACAAAGCAAAATTATTTTCATAGTCAATGATGCATGCCACCAAAAAACAACATCGGTGTCAATCAATGATTAATTCATAGTATGGGCAGATGATGAAGTCAGGGAAATATTTCATGATATGCACTTAATAGTTGAAATTATGAAGATTAGTATATCTTGTTTAAAGATAGAATATTGTATGTGAGGATCAGAAGATGTACCTTGCAAATCATTTGAAGAAGCTGAATAGTGGCTCTAAAATATCCTATGTGAAAGCATGGCAACTCAAGGTCTATGTAACCATAGTGACCAGTGCAGTCAGCCAATCCCTTGCCACATGTCTCACAGCTATTTTCTTTGTCACTGGTTCCCTGCAATTGTAAAATGAGACTTTATATGGATTAAAACTGTGTGTCTAAAATCAGGAACAGTCACATGGTTATTTATCTTGATACTTATCATAAATATATGATACATGTATGATATGGCTTTGAGAACAGGTCAGTAGATGTAATTTTGATTTGCATACCTATGGTCTTGTTTTGGCAATGACAGGGAAGTTTTGTTTAATTTTCATAGGAATCAAAGACATATCTTTATCAAAGAGAATCATAAATAACTGAAATTATACCATTTTATGATCCAGGGCTCCAAAGGGTACTGGCTTACGACCCCCATCCTGGCTATACAGGTTTTTGCTGACCACATGCAGGTGCGAAAGTTGTTGCATTTGATGGGAGTTGAGCAAGCCGAATGTAACATGGCTTCTGTAAATCAAAAAATTTATACTGTTCAATGCATAATCCACTTTTTTGCAATTAAAAGAAGTTATCATTAAAGTGTTTACATCAAAAGATTTTTTGCATAATTGATTTTAGACCCAAAAAGGATGTCATTCTTAAGCATATACTGTACTTATTGTTCATAAACATTTTAATTTTATTATACTACCATGTCATGGCTGTTTATAAAGGTTAATAACTTTAGTGTTAACTTTTTACAAAATATCTCATATACCTATCTATTAATGCTTTAAATAAAACCAATCAATATTACCAAAGTTTTTTAAATGATATTTCAAAACAGAAGTAAATATTACATTTTCTTTGCGACGTCTGCTTCCCTAAATTGCTCCTTTACCATGATGAAGCCGGTTAATTAAAATCTTAGGGAATGTTTCACGTGTTTACATCATTAGTTTCACTTTGTGGGTTCGAGATTATAAAAATAATCTGTCTCAGGAAAGTTTCTAAAAGTGGTTTATATAAATATACTTTATAAATTGTAAGTAATTTTTATCTTTTTTTACATATAATTTAAATTAAAAATCATTAAATGTTTGATAAAAAGTTATAAAATTTACATTTTCTTTTTGTTTTGAGGCTTTCCTTACGTCATATTTATCGCCCTCTTACGGCTGACGACAGCATAACGTCCGGACCTGTGGAGAAAGCATTTTTGCTATGTTTGGAACACCAGGATCAAAGAGATCTGCCGACTTTGGATCGGATTCGCGTGAGTATATTATTTATTTACTCTAGTGACATGAAGTAATCAAGACGAAAGAGGAAGAATGTTTCTGTGGAAATGAAGAGCCCAAAACCATCAGTTTTGTGCTGTTTATATGGGTTAATCATTTCGAAACTCTCATGTGCTCACTCAAGAAAAATCAAATCAACCTAAAAAGTAAATGGTTGACTGGTCGTGGTGTTTATGATTGATTAGATGAATCATTAGCTGTCTCTACTACATATATAACAGTGACCAATTCTTTCACAGTAACAGTTATATATTAACAAGTCAGTACATTGTTGATAGTTTTATTTTCAGTGTATTGATTTATAAGATTTACTTTTATGGGTCTATTGTTAATTTTAACATTTTTCGTAATTTTGTTTTAATCTATATAGCATCCTCCTGGACTCCAGATGGAACATCCGCAAATGACAGGAAGAAAAAACGCAAGAGTCGTTGGGCTCAGGATAATGACACTGACAAAACAATCATTCCAGGCATGCCAACTGTTATTCCTCATGGACTGTCAGATGATCAAGAAAAACAGTATTTGTGTAAGTATCAACTGATAAATGACAACACAAACTGTAGTTTCAGTACTCGAAAGTGTGTACTATGGGATTTATTTTTCATGTCAAGAAGTTGAAATCTATTAATTATTTCATATTAATGAATTTGCTTTTAGGGTCCATTGATGAAAGATTGGGGCAGTTTTATTGATATCTATATGTGTATTTTATAGTATGCTGATATTAATTTAACAATGATTTTACCCCCGTTAATATTTTATTTTGAACAGGACAAGATGTGATTTTAGTTAACATGTTTTGGTAACTAAATTTCAGCTTATATTTTTAGCTGTCATCTACATGAACATTCATTTCATTATTTAAAAAATGTTTAGAATTCTCTGCTTGTCCATTTTTTATGATGTTCTTTGTTGAAACCTTCGAGCATTAGATAGAAATGTCTGTATTTACATGTACATTATACATGTACATGTTCATTTGATGAACATTACAAGGTTTTATAGAATTGTTTTGATTCTAATCAGATACATAATATTTTTCTCTCAATCCATTAAATTTCAGTAATCTATTACAGATATATATAAATATGAATAACCATGTCTCTCAAAATAAGGATGTGTTCCATTACAAAACTGATTATCGTGTTGGATTTCAATGCCTTTTCAATGAATATACATAAATTGTGGAGAAAAGAAATTTTTTCGACTATTTAAATTTTCCAGCTACTTTGTTTATGCTGAGAAATAAGAAGGGGTGATTTGAAGAGAATGGATTAAGATGGTTTTTAATTGGGAGAAATGGGTGGGAATTCAAAGGAGGCAATAATAAATAAGGGGTGGGGGGGGGGGGGGGGGGGAATTACTTTGATAATATGTCAAATGAATGAATTCTTGGCTTCCTAATTTGGGCCTGAAGTAACTATGGTGAGCTCATTCAGGTTTGTATGGTTTCACTCTTTTCACTTTTTTTTTTGGTTGTAAATAAACTGAATAATTGACCCATCATTATTGATTATAACCAATTGCATTCCAGTGCATCTTCAGATAGAGGAAGTTAGTCGTAGACTACGAACTGGAGACTTGGGCATCCCTCCTAATCCCGAAGAAAGGTTTGGTCACATGCATAATCCACTCTCATTTCACGCAGGCCAGCTGATGTACATCGTGACAACCAGAATGTAGGGGGATGGTACACACAAATCGGATTGTAATGTGAAGCTAAATCATGACCTGTCATTCATAGTAACTCTTTAGTGCCACCATTTGGTGCTTAAATTTTTTTCTTCTAAATTTAATTAAACTCCCAATATTGTGTTCTCAAAATGAGAATCTATTATCAATATTCATATTTAAGATTATTTATATTTTAAATTAAACCCAAAGACATTTAAAAAGAAGAAGGAATACACTCCAAAGAGTGTTATCTTATGTAGTGTTAATGGATCAAGAATCAATTTATGCTATATATAACGATGTCTTTCACAAATTATATAAAATTAAATACATACATTTTTATGCTTTAATAGGTATAAGCAATAAATTTAAAGTAATTACATGTATTTCAATAATTTTATGTATACTTTTGTAAATTCAATAGGTTTAGACCCTTTTCATTTGATAACGGAGTGAACCTACCTACACATATTTATTAAAATATTTTATAAAAAAATATTTTATAAAATTATTATAATTAATATTAAATTAAACATGTTGAATTAGTAATGATGTAGAAAAACTTGAAATATAGAATAATAAATTGGTTAATTGCACACTGCATTTTAAGCTATAAACATTGTAAACTCTCAAAATAGTGATTAATTCTACTGATTCAGAAAAAAAAAATAAAAATAACTAGAAACATTTTAAAAATATTTGCTTTCCAATTTCTCTTCTCTGAAATAAACACAGCTAATATACCAGTAATATGTTCCAATATTTGCACTGAATTTCAATATTTGTGCAATTTTCTACATCTGATTGTGTGTGCCATGGCCCCAAATCCTGCAGGTATAGTTTATGTATAATTAGGACTTGCTCTAATCAGTGTTTCTATTTTGCTAATGACAATTTTGTGTGAAGGTCATTCAGTGAAGAAGGTGCTGTAATACATTCCCTTAATATTTCAGAGCATGTTGGTTCATTTCTCAAATAAGCTTGAAATTCATAAACATGTACAACTAATTTATGATAAATCCTTCATTTCAGTTCTATTCTGATATATATATGTTCTTAATAATTAATTGCTCTCTCTCTCTCTCTCACCCAAAATTGTTGATTTTTTTGACCGGTTGTATACAAGATCTGGCTTATGCAGTAATGCTGTAATCAATTATCTCTAGTCTTTCAGGTTAAATATTTTCGTTTATGCTCACACTTTTCAGATGTAACTAAGTTTGTTTTCAGATGTATGATTTTGAAGTTAGGTTTATTCATAAATTTAAGTTTATTGGCATTTGTTTATTGGTAGCCACCCTTTTGAAAAAAAAGATGATTTGGTCATTTCTAAAACAATTGCATAGAGCACTTATTATTTCTATTTTTTCCGTACCAGAATAGTTTCAATGGCTGATGTTCAAACTTGAATGGTTTTTTATCATTGACGATATCTTTTATTTGTTCATGTAAATTACTTTTACATGTACATTATTTTATAAAAATTGGGTTTTAGAAACCTTGCTTCCGAAATAGCTAGATGTAAAGATTCAACCTATATGAATAGGGTCTTCTCTCAAAGAAAGCCATTTCTTGGCATGGCAAATTATGTCTGTCTAATATAATCTTACTTATCATGATGTCCAATGATAATGGCTGAAGTTCAATTTTAGTATTGGCTGAAACAAAAACGTCTATCCAATGTGTAATGACAATCTTGTTCACTTTTATTCTTTTTATTGTGAAATAACAATGGGGAAAGGGAAGGTTACTTAGAATTTATTGCATAGATATATATTTTCATAACTTATTTTGATATAAAATTGTGTTGTTCTATGACGCAAAATTTTCAAAAGAAAAATTCAGCAATTATCATTGGACAAATATGGTAAGCAGAAATACCGCAGAGCCTGAGTATTTCGTTCTTCACTTTAAAGGTCGCCTTCCCCTGAGCCTATCTACAACAATGAGGGCAAGCGGTTGAACACGAGAGAATACAGAACCCGTAAGAACCTTGAGGAGGAGCGCCATCAGCTGGTACAGCAGGCTATTTCCCTTAACTGTGATTACAAACCACCAGCAGACTATAAGTATGTTACTTGCTTCTATTCCTTTCTTTTTCCTGTTTTGTGTTGATGAAGTTTACATTTCTAAGTAAAATTTGCATTGTAACTTTGACATGGAGAAACTTGATCATATTAAAACTTGTAAAGCTGATACTATCACACAAGTATATGTTAAATATTTAAAATCTGTCATGATTGGCTTCTTATTTGGTTAGTTCGGTAGTTGTTCCACTTTAAGTCTCATAATAATTTATTAATAGGCCTCCCATTGTGAGAGTGAACGACAAGGTTATGATACCACAGGATGAACACCCAGAAATCAATTTTGTGGGGCTCCTTATTGGGCCAAGAGGAAATACACTCAAAAATCTTGAAAAAGATGTAAGTTTTAGTCTTAGAATCAATGATCATCCAAGAAAGGCATATCTTTTTCTAAAACTCTTAGATTTTAAGTTTTTAAAGATTGTGCAAAATCTTTTAAAATTCATTTAATGAAATCAATCAACTCAAAAAATATTGTAGAACAAAATCAAGCATTGCAACTGTTTCTAGGATTTTACTAAATACATCAAATTGTTTTGTACATTTTGAAATGCTTACTTTCTATATCTTATAACTATGTATATATTTTTTTTTATATATTTAACAGACTGGAGCAAAAATCATCATACGTGGTAAAGGTTCAGTAAAAGAGGGGAAAATAGGCCGAAAGGATGGTCAGCCACTGCCTGGGGAGGATGAGCCCCTTCATGCATATGTGACGGCCAACAATCCGGAAAATGTCAAAAAGGCAGTAGAAAAGGTCATTTATATTGCCATTTAACTTCAAAGATTTGTGGAATATACATGTACAACCTTCTTTTCAGATATTCTGTAGTACTGTTCATGTATTTAGGCATATACGTGGATGCAAGATGTAATAGTTCTTCCTACTTTAAAGTAAAAATATTGTCAGAAAGCCAATGAAAGATAGAGTTTAGCAACAAATTATGTGTTTAACAAGCTGAAATTTTTTTTATGAATTTGTTTCTTGTTTTTTTTTAGATCAAAGAAATCATTCAACAAGGTATTGAGGTTCCTGAAGGCCAAAATGACTTGCGACGCCAACAGCTACGAGAATTGGCTTTGTTGAATGGAACTTTAAGGGAAAATGATGGCTTAGCGTAAGTGCTTAATTTTTCCTACCTCAGAGTAAATTTTCATGCATGAAAGAAAATATGCTTTCAAGAATTTCCTTTCCATGTATAATATAGATAAAGTATTAATTTGTAAAATGTGTCCATTAGGAAGCTGAAACAGTTACAGCAGGCCCAGACCATCATCACAAACACCATTATTTGTTCTCTGTGTGGAGGCACTGGTCATATTGCTCAGGACTGCAAATCAAAAAAGTAAGTGCAAGAAATTCCTAATAAGAACAGTGAAAAGCAAATGTTTGATGCATACTGGAATACTAGTAGATAGAATCTGCTCTCCCTCTCTCTCTGGTTTTTTTCTCTCTCTTTAAATTTATAAAATCACATATACTGTATCTAATGAGATATCTGTAAATTATAAAAAATCTTTTATAGATGTGTGAACAAAAATTAAAAACAATAATTAATTAAAACAAGTACAATAGTTTCAAACGATTTCATTAATATTGTAACATGCCATAATACAAATCAATAAACATACATGTATTATTTCAGACCTGGAGACTCTTTCAAAAATTTCCCTCAGAATGGAAACCCTGTGTCTCAAGCTGACAAAGCCAAAATGGACAGTGAGGTATGTGCAACCCATTTGCAAACAAAATAAAAAAAATTACAACATGAAATATTTTACCTAAAAATTTAGAGGATTTTTGCACATGAGCCAACTTAATCTTGGTTGTATTTATGTTTTTCAGTACATGTCCTTGATGGCAGAGTTAGGAGAGGGTCCACCCCCACCCAAAACACAGACGCAACCTACCCCGGCAGTCCAGACATATAGACCCTCATTTAGTCAGCCTCCACCAAACCCCATGGTGAGTTCAATCACATGCACTGTGTGCATTCTTTGATCGATTTTGTGTTATAATGATTTAGAGATTATAAAATTGATGTAGAAGTGCGACTATTTAAATAATACAACTTACATCTACAGGCAGTGAATCCACCATGGCAACAGCCAGCTCGCCCCCCTCCACCTCAGGTGGTGTCCAATATAAGCCTTAGCTCACCTGTACAGACATCTCAGGTACAAAGCACCGCCCAGCCTCCAGTCAGTTACAATATACAAGGTGTACAGCCCCCGATGGGGATCTCCACCAGCATACAACAACCTGTGGGCATGCAGCAGCCTGGACACATGCACATGCCGGCTCCTGTAGCACCCCCTTCCCATTACTCATCCGCAGGGGGACCTGTCCCACCCCCCTGGCAATCCAACACGATGACATCTCAAAACAGTGCTGTGTCTTCTGCTGGTGGTGGTAAGATAATTATGGAATACTTACTTTAATGGAAAATTACAAGCTACTTGTTTTTAACTATGCATCTATACATTAATGGCCATAATTTGTAAACATTTTGCATTGAATCAGAATGATATCAAGACATGTTATTATTTCATTTCAAGGTGTACCACCCCCATCTTTGTTGTCGGCTCCACCCCCTCCTCCTCCAAGCAGCCAGCCTCCATCATCTTGGATGCAGCAAGGTAGATACACGTAGCTTTCTTATTTTAAATTTTCTGATACTAGTATACATTGTATAACTGTCCAGCCAATGTTTCATATATAAAAACTACCAGCCAATGTTAAAAACAGAATGTTACATATATCAAAATCGTTGATCAGGGCTGAAACATTTTAATAGCTGCAACCATTGATATTTTCTTTTTCAGCACAAGGTGTACCTCCACCGCCTCCTATAACATCGGCGTCACCATGGCAAGCTGCACCACCCCCTCCCAACAGCATGCCACCATGGCAACAGCCCCCTCCAATGCCAAGTGGTGTTGCCCCTCCTCCACCGCCCCCACCAGGCCAGCAAGGTTACAGCCCCATGGCGGTTCCTCCTCCCCCTCCTCCAGGGGCCTTTGATATGAATACCCTGGGCATGCTTGGGGCACCACCACCTCCTCCACCTACTTAATGATGGCTCTGATTTAGCATGGAAGTGCTAGTGTGACACTGTACAGTGAATTGATTTTAGGTCAGATGGAAATCGTGTACTTTTGATGATTAATTTCATGGTCATGATTGACTAATGAATTAACTGAATACGTAAAATATGTGAGCATCAATTTAAGCATATTTTAATTGAATACAGGAAAGGTGTGAACATAAATTTAGGCATATTTTATCTTTTACATGTACATTTATTATAGTGCATCAATTTTTACATCATTCATTTCATTATTGTTTATGCACTCCAGGTCATTGTTTTTCTTTCATAGCTCACTAAATGTAGGATGCTAAATGGCAAAGGAGTACGCAATACGATACAAATTGATTTTAGGTGCTATGAATTATGTCCAATGCACTATAAAATAAAATATACTTTTATGTGGGTGGAAGATGTTTGTTGGTTTTATTCTTTATTAACATGGTGGAGTTGAATTCCACAGGTGCAGGAATGATTAAGTTATCGATTCAGTCATATTGTCTTCCATTAGACTTTGTTATTATCATGACAGTGTTCGTATGATATCACAATTTACTGTCATCACTTTAAATGAATGGTCAAGTAGAAGGAATTGTAATTAACGGATAATTTGGATCTATGAAAAAAATATCTTTAAGGTGGTATGGGACACCCGTCGATATTATTAAGGAATAAGGAATCATTCTTTGAGTATCATGAGGTGATCAAATACAGTCGGGGTGATCAAATCCAATAAAACCTGAAGTGCTTTGTGATAGATTGTATTTGATCACCTCATAATATTCAAAGAATGATTCATTATTTCATACATTTATATAATTTTCAGCATTTGTACGATTTTATTTTTAAATAGTTATTGATGAGATGTGTTGGGTCATACATTACAAAATCGATTGCTAGTGTTATGATGTGTAGACAAAGACACTGGAAAATGTAAATATACGTGGATAAAGTACATTATAATCAAAATACTTGCACTGGTTTAGAATTTTCAAATTTCACAATATTTGACCAAAAAATATGTTTAAATTTTTATTTAAAAAAAAGGTAAACTTGGAGATTCGTAGATAACGCTCTAACCCATTGTGCTACGCTTTTGGGTAACTATATTGGGGAAAGAGAAAATAGCTATACTTGATTTTATTGTTTATTTTGATTGGAAGTACATCACAATATGGATGTGTCCCATAACGCCTTAAAATGGTACTGGAACATTATCTTTAATTGCATTGCGTGACTGCACATTAAAAGATCTGTAGATCAAAGTCCACGAAATACTGGAAACACTGTAGTGAAGAAACCCATGGATTGATGAACCATAAATTATATTGGGGGTTTATGACAATATTGTAGCAGTCATATTTGGACAATAGGCTATCAATGACATTTTGGCCTTCACTTGTCTGTATGTTCATTAATTAATGGAGGTTATGAACTTGATTTGAGGGATTAAATCATCCATATTTCTGAAATCAAATACTTAAAAAAATTAATTAAAAACAAGATGTTATTCCAGAGCTTTGCCTCATTAGGTTTTACCGTATTGCAGTAATCAGAATAATTAAAACAAGGTTAGGCCACTCAAAATTAATTCTACGTTTAACGTCACTTCAAAATACCAAACCTACAAGGGAGGCCGATAAAATTAAAACAAACGAAATTTTCAAACAAATGAATTTCATCCACTTGCATGCTTACTCCTCCATGGCACCTGATCCTACCTCTATTTTTTTTTAAGAGGTCCGTTTTTTGCTCTGCTCCTGTTTTGTAATTTTGAATTTGAACAGTTTGTTATCACATGTCAATTAATACAAATAAAGTGAGTATTCAAATTACATACCTGGTATACTAGTAGTTTACCTCTTAATAGTGATCTTTCCTGATAATCCCATTGAGTATCTGATTTAAAGTCAATAATATGCTCTAAGCATAACTTCGAATTTCTACAGATTACAGTATTTTAGTATAATCAAACTGGAAAAAATCAAATTAAAATAGGGGTTTGTTTGTTTTTTCAAAACCCAATTTATCCTAAACCTACGTGTGTGGATTACGTTAAATGTAGAATTAACTTTGGGCAGCCTTAGCTTTTTAAAAAGCTAAGAAAGTGAGCCAGCACAATATTAATTTTTAGGTCAAAAATGAATGCATAAACTATTCTTCAAAATATAATATATATAGTCTCCAGAATAATCATAACATGCGGGTGAACAATTATAATAGTTTGTAGTTTGTATACTAATTTTATGAGTTTATGTGAGGAGACAGGCGTGTAGTGGTGTACTCTTTGTAAAGTAATCTACAGCAACAATGCATGCTGTCTTAAATTGTAACTTAACAAAGATTGCCCTCTGAATTCCATGGTCACAAACCACTGCCAGTATACATATCCTCTCCAATCTCATTAAGAGAGTCTGGGAGATATACGGGCCGTGCCTGCATCTCCAATCTCATTAAGAGAGTCTGGGAGATATACGGGCCGTGCCTGCAGACGATACCCATGGACAGACTTCTCATACAGAGGGGCGACTGACAATGCCCAGTTTAACCTGGAAACTGACCAGTTTCATAACTTATTCAAATTTCTCAAACACATACTATCTAATTCCTTCCCAGAATTCCAATTTACTCAAGCGCATTTGAAGTTTCATCCTCACTTAATAAGTCAGCCCGTAGGCTGACTAATAAAGATGAGTTATACCCCTTTTAAATAAAAATATGCTGAAAATGAAAAGTGACAGCTCTTGCAATAAAAATAATAAAATCTCTACCTACTGATTTTAAAATCTTTTGACGCAAAAATATAAAGCTTAATTTTTTGGGCCTTAATTCCCATATAATCAGGTCGAACATAAATCTCATGATTTAGTTACACAGCTTTATAAAGTCACATTCTTAGCTCATTGGAGCTAAGTTAGAGACTGTACTGACCATAATCAAGAACAAACATTTTATGTTTTTACATAATTTTATTAAAAATTATCATGTATAAATCACTGTGTCAATCTTCAAAAATCCAGTAACTGCAAAAAAAAAAAGGAAAAAGAAAAAATGCATGATTTGAATATTGTGTGTTGGTGTAGCTTTAAAAAAGCACTCATATAATCAATTAATAATTAGTTAGAAGTATTTGATGTAATAAAAATCATATAATTCATGCATGGATACTTTTAGGTATGTTAATTTTGTTGTCAACTTTGTTGTTCCATTAATGATACAACATTATTGAGCATTACTTCGAATTCACATGTTACAAAGATGTTTCCAAGATGTATTCACCAAAAAAGCTAAACATTTCGTAATACATGTACTAGTCACTACAATATTATAGAACTTAATGTTTATAAAACAAACAGATTTTCACCAAAGTCTTGTTAGCTGTTTGCAAGCATAGAACATTGAAAATGAATAAACAATCAAACTTTCAAAGTGAAACTGCCATAAAACTGTATAAATTTTATGATAAAATGAAATAAAAATGTTGATCTGTAAATCATTGGTATCAGAACTACAGTTACAGTTTTGTACTCTTAAAAATAAATCAATCTCATCATTTCAGTGAAATGATTATGCTCATTTATACAAGGATATGATGAATGAGAGAAAATATCAACACAAAACGCACTTGAAATTTAGTGGTGTTATATTTAATACAACTCACAGAGAAAATCTTTTGCCAAAATACATTGCAAGTCTAATGTTCTGGTGCACTTAGATAGTTTTAACAACTTACCAACTGAGGCAAAATCTTTTCAAAATAATCAATTGGTATCTGGTCTTGGTGATCTTTCTGTAAGATCAAAATAAATCATGTATTGAAATATCTTATTAATTTCAATTTTGAAATTGGGGAAATTTGCATTAATTTTCAGGTTGAATCAATTGGGCAAAAATTTGTTTGATAATAGTCATGCATATTACCAGGTAAATTTTTTTTTATCATTTTAAAGCCTCAGGTGCCCTGTCATTTTTGTTACTACAACATAGTGAAAGTTCAAACCCTGTAATATTAATTTAAGTCGCCAAGAAAATCGAATTTAATGGTCAACTTCAACCAAATGAATAGCATTGTGGAAAACATAATACAGTCAAACCTCATTATCTCAAACTAGATGGGACTGGTAAAAAACTTCAACATATCCAAGTATTCGAGATATCAAGATATTAAGGGTAAATTACTTAACGTATAAGTGGTTGGGACTTACAAATCACTTCGATATATCCATTGCATTCGAGATATCGGTGTTCGAGATACCAAAGTTCAACTGTATATGTACATGTATCTTAAAATTGCTACATATATGTTTTCTATAGCAATGCTTACATACCTTTGCTTCCTTGATTGTTCTCAATACTGCCTCTAAAAATAGATTGGCAAACTATGTTTGATCACAATTAAACTATCAAAGAACATTCATTACGACTGTTTTTTGCACATATTGTGTTTAATACATGTAAAACCCTGTGGCTCATTTGGCAGAGCACAAAACTAGATAATTCAGGGGATCTGATTTTAATCCCCGTCTGGTCCATCATTGTTTTTAAATTATCCCATTAGAGAATTCTGTATAATTTAAACATGTTATATGAAAGATAGATTAACATCTTGATCAATCTTCATTATCTTATTATATTTTTTCTTTGGTGGATAGGGACAAAAATAATTTATTCACATAAATGATAAAGTACTACTCTTCATCTACTTACCTGAAACAAAAATGTTTAGGAGTTCTGTCATAAGACTCAATGCTTCTGCATTTACTGTAAAATTAAACGCATTTTAAACTTTAATACAACAATCACAATTGATTAAGCAGCTAACAAGTAAAGATAAAAAGAAAACCCAGGTCGCACGCAACAAAATATACATTGTCTATACCAGAGAGAGAGAGAGAGAGAGAGAGAGAGAGAGAGAGAGAGAGAGTAATTCACATTACTTTTGATTTTTTCGTCTCTGAAGAACTGAAGTAAAATATTCTGCACAGTTTTCTGAATAAAAATAACAGATATTAGTAAAAATCTTAAAATACAGGTTGTATATAGAGAATGTTCATAAATATCTTTTGACAACAAAATAAGAGTCTTAAGAGTTTGTCTCCGATTTATTGAAATATTAAAATGCACAAACCTCTTTAAAATTTGTACCGCCAGACATTGTTTACAACGGAAATACAAAATGTAAACTGAAAACTTCCCTGATTGGAAATGTCATTCCCGGAATATGCAAATAGATATGGTCTTCTATCAATGTCTATTGAGTATCTGAATATTTAATTGATAATTTATATTTAAATATAAGAATGAAGTTAGCATAAATCTTTGTTTGAAACGACATAGCAAAAAAGAACAGTGTTCCTATAATACGTGGCATTCTTTAAAAAAAAAAAAAGGGGGGGGGGGCGCTACCAGACCCATTCCAACACTTGGACAAGCCCCCCCCCCCCCCCCCCCCCCCCCCTCCAAAAAAAAAAATAAAAATCATCAAACCTTAAATTTATCATGGGGTAGTGAAGGGGGCCAAAAGAAATGAAGATTTAAAAATTATTCTAAATCTTTACACATGCATAATTTATCTTACTTTCAAAATCATTTTACGCTATCAGAAAAATTCGCTTACAATTTTTATTTTCTTTATAAAAAGGCCGGCTGATTAAAAAACCCACTAGTATTTCATCTGACAGAGTTAAAACCAAATAACACTCTGGTCAATTTCATTTAATGAATGTGTCAACGCATCCATCCTTTGAACTTATTGAACATGTACCCTAAAATGCATTGTTTAGCCCTATCGACCTATATGCTGAATAATGTAGATATTATTGTTTAAAAACGGTGTCTTGATATTGGTTTTATCTTTATCTTATCCTTGGATGTAACGTACGGATGGACAAAGACGACAATTATATATACGTAATTTTACTGACACTATATGAATAAGGGAAGATAGATTTAGAGAAAGATTTACTGGTGGTTCATAAGGCTATGAAGATTCGAGGCCCCCCCCCCCCCCCTCCAAAAAAATGTTCTTTCTTCAATACTCGCTACCTTCATACACATACGTATGAACCATCAAAGAAAGCAAAGAAGGTGTAAATAATCGATAACTATTCTTTTGCAAACAACACTTAGCAGCGCAGTTTTTTTTTATGATATCCGTAACAAAAGGAAGAGTAATTGCAATGCAAATAAATAATTATCTTTATAAAATCATTTTTATTTCTGTCTCGAGTTAATTTCTTTTTGGCTTTTCGTAAGTTTGTAAATAGAAATTCATAAAAAGGCTGAAAAATATGGTGGACTGGATGACACTGGATAAGGAAAACAAGCGCGGGAAGCCACAGTCGCCGTAGCAGACGTTATGCAGGGCGTGGGAGCAAATCAGCACAAATTGTAACTATAAAAAGAAGGGATAACATCTAATACAATATATTCAATTATTCGTCCTTTAAATCAAATTGCACATAAAAAACATGATCGAGCAACTTATTGAAAAGGCAAATTTAATGTACCGGTACATGCATATGCATGACGTAGCAAGATCATCAACATTACCATGCTATTTACATCTAATATCTAATATCTAAATCATTTTACCAGCTGTAGCTTAGTGAGATATTTCTTCCACCATAGATATTTCTGCATGTGTTGGCCCATGGCCGAGAGTCCGTAATAAGCGTACATCCAAATGTGGACAAAGGGATTCAGGAACCCCAGTACAAACGCTTTATAGTTGATCAATTAAGTAAAGATTACATGAAAAATTGGTAATCAATTAACATACAGTGTAAAAATTATATTATTATTCAAAAAGTATAATTTATCAATATAAAAGTTAAAGGGGGTAAATTAAATTCTAAAATTATAGCCACTGTTGTACCGTGCTCAAGACGCCATCTGTTGTCAAATGATTTCACGAGATATTTGGCAAATTATATCGTTGGAAAACCACGACCAGTCTCGCTATTATTGATAAAATGTCTCCCTCAAAAGTGTGAGGGAGCCAATCAGAATAGAGCCGGTATTATTCATGAGAACGAGAAAAGTTCAGTGAGATGACCCACGGTCAGTAAGTGAAGACTGGTCTTGGGTATCCGACGATGGGCAAATTAATGATATGACTCACTTTGGCCCCCAGGGACAAACTTCACAAACCACCAAGTGTGGAGCAACATTATAGCATGGTGGTAGACGTGCAGAAAGGTGATCTGTTTCTCTTTCTTCCGGACAATGAAGAAAAACTATGAAAAAAGCACATCCGCCATCATGAGATATTTAAAAAAAGATTTTTCTAACATTATAAAGATTTTCATTTAATTCGATGAGTCATGGTGAAGAGGATTGTGTAATGTGCGAAATTATGAAGTTTGCCATTAGAGGTATGCTATATACTTAGTATAGTGTAATAGTTACATCCACTAATTTAAGTATTTCTCCACAATTTCTATATGAATCCGATTTTGTTTCATATGGCCATGAAAAAAATCGTATGACAGTCCAACCTAAATCAATGCGTCCACGTATTAATATACGCATTCTTTTTACTTTTTAAAACTGCCGACAAATGTATTGTTTAGCTCATTAAATCTGAATATTTATTCAAATAATGTATGGACTATGGGTCATTAATACTTTTGATGTTGATATTGCAATTTAAATACAATGTGTTATTTCGTGTCGAATCGAAACTTTTGTTACACTGTATACAACACCACGGACTTGCACGGGCTGACCTCAGACTTCCAAAAAATTATAGAAATCATAAAAACCTTTACATATATGGAACAAACGGCTGTTCCTTCTGTGTAGCGTTCTGATCGGCAATAACGATGCTTTTCTTATTTTCACTTTTAAAAGTGTTATAGATAAGTGAAGAACTGTTCAAATACAGGTGTAGGTATATAAACACAAACAATAATATATGATTCATCCAATATGTAATCAATACATGGAAAGGGAAACTTACTGTATCCAACAGTTCAATCAATTTAGTAATTAAATACCAATACCAAGCATTCAGCATCTAAAATTCCAAAAAGAATTTTTAGTAAGGATCAAAAACTTATAGAGAACAAAAAAAAATCCTCATGAATAAAAGAGAGAATACGTAAAAGAGATGACATGGAATGTGAGTGAATTTGAGCTATAAAGAGACACACTATTTGTAGGTTTTCAGTTCAAATCACAGTGGTGACTTACATATGTTAGTCACAGATAATGGCGGATACATATAATGTAGATCTCGAGAGAAAATATGCATATCGCGAAAATGTTATCGCTTTAAATTAACTAATAAACAAGTCAGATTATCTTGTGTATAAGTCGATGAAATTTATTTTTAATGGGTATAGAACCATTTAATTCAAAAAATTTCGAAAACTGAAAAAAATATGTTCTTTATAATCAGAAATGCCATAATGCTGCATAATGAAATTAAGAAGCACTTTTAAATTGCATTCCACCATAAAATGCTACTGATAACAACGAGTTATTGAGGAAACCGGTCATAATTCGTATGATGGTAATTCACTTTATGACGTTTCACAAAAGCGAGTTGATGGAAAAAGGACCCAACATGCACGTACCCTCAAAGCCCGAGGATCTTCCGAGTAATCAACAGGTTGACACCTCAGACTGTAGGAAGACTGCACAGCGGAGATCAGTAGCTACAAGTACCCCCCCCCCCCCCCCCCCCCCTCCATGTAATACACAATAATTCGAATTTAAATCTATTGCTATGACACTGTTCTTATCAAGAAACACCTAATTAATACATATTGTTGAATTAATGATTAATAATCGATCGGTATTCAAAGACATTTGAATTACTTTGTTAACAAGGAATAAATCAATGAATATTTTAATGAAATATTTTTCTGACAAAAGTAACTATAAAAGATTGAAAGAAATCAGTTGATGTTAGTAAGTGCATGTGCAGTACAGAAAGCAATTCTTAAGATCGTGGTTAGGGGAAAGTTAAGTGGATGGATCTAACTTACCTCAAAGGCTCTATAAATGGACAGCACCATCACAGCTAGATTATACAGAACCATGGCACCCTGCACCTGGAATGGTTTCCGTTGCTCCATTATCTTAGGTCCCTGTCTGACCATCACCAAATAGAGGACAAACACACTTAGGACCGGAACGGGACTGTCCATGAATGGCCAGCTTTGCAACCTCTCATCTGCATTATAACATTTATTATAACATGAAGAAAAATTAGAAGATATTTTAAATTATACTGGTGTTCCTATAAGATTCGCTTGAAATCATAATTTTTTACCATGAATAAAAAGCAGTCTATGTAAGAACTTGATGTACGGTATATCACGATATATGTCGATATATCTTTCCGAAATATCGTGATGCATTGTCAGTGATACTTTTTTTTATTTGCGATACACATTCCTTCTATTTATTTGAAATAAACGCTATTGTTATTCCCTTATGAATACTCTTCTATAAAGTTTTGACCAATAAAAAAAACCTAAACAAATGCTAATTCAATCGGTCTTACAATTTCGATGCTGACCGGTTTACCGGTCCAACAAGAAAATTGTTGGACCGGTACGTCACAGGTAATCAATATTCGTCCGATCTCGGCGGAACGGAAATAGCCGAAGGGCAGTGCGACATGAATGGATTATTATACTTGCATCTCTAGTGAATGGTATAACAAAACGGTTGTTGACTGGGATTGGCAACATATGATTTGTTGGACCCTAAGACAGAAATGTTGCCCTCGGCCTTGGACAACATTTGTGTCTACGTCCAACAAATCAGATATATTGTCCTCATACTCAGTCAATAACTATATATTAATATCAACTTACCTCCGTGAGTGATATATGTCTCCACATACGTCCAGTTTTCTCTGGGACCCGGCATATTTGATTTTATGAAGAAAGTAAGATAGTTTAATATATTTTACTAGAGCTGACGTACGTACACTATTCTACATTAACATACAGTTATAATCTTAAAAACGCAATAAATGGTACATATCAGAGTTTTGTCCACTCATTGTTGTCCTTTCTGCAGACGTTTGTTTTCTTCAACATGTATAATCTACATGGAATCAAAAGCAAACTCATGATGGCCACACCCCTTAATCCTAAGATAAGATACGTTTTGCCTCTTTTATCTTTTGAAACATGTTGAACACGTATGTAACAACCGTTAAAGCGGCGTTGTATCATTAACGGTTGTTACACACGTACAACATCTGGGAAAGATATACCTAAAGATACTGGGGTAAAGCCAATATTCAACTGCAATGATGAATCAAACCATTTAATTCCCTAATATTACATCCTTACAAACCTGCTGTTTAAATGCATCTAATTTTACGAAAAATTTGTTTTTGGGAACAAAATTTGAAGCAATTGTACAGAAATTGTGTATTGATACTAGTATTACTCGTACACGTATCTTTGAGTTTCGAACAAACTTAATATAGCTGACGGCAATATATACATAAAAAGAAGCCTATCGTTAATAGTCTGTTACAAAGTAATTTTAACGTTATAGAAGATATACATATCAAAAACCGGAAAACACATTATACTAATATGCTTTCTTATTTTTCTTAAAGGCGCATGCTGTTTTAATGTAGATATGCTGACATATTTTATCAAATTGATTATTAAGAAAATAGAAATTATGTCACATCTCTTTAAATATTGGTCGAAATGAAAAGTAGTTGATTTGATTTGATTAATTCTATTTGCAATTTATAAGACTTGCATAATATATAAGTGATATGAGGCTTCTACAATTACCCCATACAGTTCTTGTCACGAACCATGCCCAATTAAAACAATCGCCGAAAATACAGGTTTGATGTAACTATGATTTTGATCTCTTTATATATCTTAGTTTCGTTCAATCAAGCCAAATAAAATTTTCTGAACTTGAAAAGTAAGGTCATATGCAATAATTTAAAGACTGATCTATTAATTTTACCTGACACATCTTTTAGATAAATCTTTTAAATCTTAACGGTTATCAAGGGAATACATGTACTTTTCTTTTCTTTATAAAGAAAAAAAAATCAATGAAATGAATATCTAGATATTTGAGTAAAGTTGTATGGTGTGGTTTTAGTCTCTTTATTGCTTCTTGTAAGTTTGGAAATAGAATTTGATAAACCGGCCAAAAAAAGATGGCGGACTGGATCACGGTGCATAAAGAAAACAAACGTGTAAAACCAAAGTCTCCGAAACATATGTTGTAGAAGGCGTGGAAATTCATCATCACAAACTGTATCTGTGTAAAGAAAACATAACGGCATGCAGCTTACTTAATTAAACATTTGTTTTTCACAGAAATTTCATGAGCTACAAATATTAAAATCTGAAAGATGTTTTGTTCATGAAATTATCCTCATTTCCACAATTAACTTTTAACATGAGGCCCATGGGCAACATTGCTCACCTGATCAACAACCGCCATGATAAAATCAATCTGATTAAAATCAGATACTTTGATCCGCTCACGTAGATCACTATACAATCAGATCCTTTGATCCGCTCACGTAGATTGCTACATAAGTGTAGCGATCTACGTGAGCCTTGTGTAGCGATCTACGTGAGCGGATGAAAGGATCTGATTTTAATCAGATTGTTATAAAATCAGCTTTATGGAGTTATATACAAAATATCTGTACAAAGTAGTAAAATAGATCCTGTATAAAAATATTTTCAAATTTTTCCCAAGATATTCTTATGCTAAACATTGAGCCCTTTTTGTACCTAGATGATTTCATACTCTATTACACATTGAGCATTGCAGTTCTCAAGAATATCAAGAAAATCAACAATTCATTTAAATAAAACTTACATCATACTTTGAACCCCTTATGAGGTCCCATAATTGTCTAGGAGCCATAGTCTAACAATCGAGTATCAACAAATGTCAAGATGCTTGCATATAAGTAATACCATATACTATTTGAGTTTTTGAGAATACATGTACATGTAGTCAAATTTATTTCCTAATTTTCTATGTATACATTAAATCCCAACCCCCTCACCCCGCCCAATTGCAGCCTCATTCTACCCCGGGGGTCATGAATTGAACAAACTTGAATCTACACAACCTCAGGATGTTTCACACAAGTTACAGGTTGTCTAGTCTAATGTTTTTTGATAAGAATATTATTAAAGATTTTCTCTATATATTTCTATGTAAAAACTAGACCTCTCCCATTGTGGCCCCACCCTACCTCTGATGATCATAATTAGAACAAACTTTAATTTATACTACCTGCGGATGCTTCCACACAAGCTACAGCCCGTCTGGACAAATAGTTTTTGAGAGGAAGATTTTTAAAGATTTTTCTGTAAATATTCTTATGTAAAAACTAGACCTATCCCATTGTGGCCTCACCCTCACCCCGGTGATCATGATTAAAACAAATTTGAATCTACACAACATTAGTCTCACACAACTTACAGCTTTTCAGGCCAATTAGTTTTTAAGAAGTAGATTTTTAAAGATTATTCTCTATATATTCCTAGGTAATTTTTTTACACCCCCCCCCCCCCATTGTGACCCTACTCTACACCGGGGGATCATGATTTGAATAAACTTGAATCTACCCTACCTTAGGGTGTTCTACACAAGTTACAGCTTGTCTGGCCATTCGGATTTTGAGAGGAAGATTTTTGAAAAATACGAACAAATTTTCTATAATTCAAAAAATTATCTCCCCTTTAAAGGAGATCTGGCCCTTCATTTGAAGAAACTTGACAGCCCTTCCTTCAAGGATGCTTTCTGCCAAGTTTGGTTGAAATTAGCCCAGCATTTCTGGAGAAGAAGATGAAAATATGAAAAGTTAACGATGCCATCAACCCCAACAACGACGACGACGACAAAGATCGGACAAATTTTGACCAGAAAAGCTTACTTAAGCCTTCGACTCAGGTGAGCTAAACACGAAGACAGATTCGTCAAAGTACTCTCTGTATTCGGAATGAGGCCTTAAAAGCCTAGGTTCCATGTCAGGGTTGTGCTTAGTACGATATAGACGCCCTCCCATTTCACAATGGCTCTATAAGCGCCTACATGGGTTTGAATTTGTTCAGCCCTTCACCCATAAAGTATGATGCCTTAATAAGAGCAAAAAAACACCCTCGACGAAACATTGAGCAAATTATCAATCAGTGATTATAAAATCATAATATACCATTGTACATGTAATAATCTATAAATAAATCATTAAAATCATGATCATCATCATCATAATCATCATCATCATCATCATCGGATACAATTCTGTAGAATGATCTTTGAGAGTTTTATGAATATGTATGCCTTAGCCTAAAGGGTAACACAAATCTAATTCCCAGAATGATTAAAACACGTCAAAACGTTTGCGACATAATAATTATGTCATACTCAACAAAAATGAAGTATTTTGTATGCATTCAAAAAGAGTTTAAACAAAACGTTTTGCTTTTCAATGTATACAATATAGTTTACTTAATGATTTTTTTCTTGTTCAGATTTTGAATCCCGTTTTTTTTTTTAGAAGAAATTTACACTTATGTGATTATCCAAAATAAAGAAATCTAGGGAAAAAAATTCCTTTATAAAGAGCTAGTATTTTAAAATCTTCATGTCGATATATTTGAATAATATAAAATAAGTTTTGTAGATTATTTTATTTAAAACTGTATTGACTCGCAAACATTGTCATACATATATTTTATGCACCAAAACGTTACACGTAAAACATAAAAACATGCATATGATAAACTTAAAAAAAAAAAAAACCTTTTTCCTGAGATTAACGAGCATGAAAAACAATGTGTTAAAGCACAGGCACCTGCCGTTATATATTTTTTCTCATAATAAAACATATACCTCCTGTGTGTTAATTAAAGTCATTTAATCATACTTTAAAAACGGATTTAATAGATGTACTCTATCAGCTTACTGGTTTTGTCACGTCTTTCCAAATTCGTATACAAATGGTTTTAAGAGTCATGGAGGGAAATAAATGATGTGTAGACATGACATTGAAAATACATGTATATGTACGATTCACGACAACATTTATATACATCACAATTAAACAAATAATAAATTGTTATACAAAACAGTCGCACACATAAAAAAAAATGAGGAATCAATAAAACATATTATAAAAATATCATCATATATTTATAGCAAAAAAAAATCGCCACAGAACACACTCATGTTTTACAGAAAAATTTCAACATCATTGAGCGATTATAGATAAAAACACCGGCATAAATTAAAACTTGCAGCACTTTGGTAAAATACAGTCAATTTTAACTGTTCTTTGACTTTTTATATGCTTGTAAATAGAAATTTATAAATAGGCTGAAAAATATGGTAGACTGGATGACACTGGATAAGGAAAACAAGCGCGGGAAGCCACAGTCGCCGAAGCAGACGTTAAAGAGGGCGTGGGAGCTAGTCAACACAAACTGGAACTGTTCAAAAAAGAAATTCAAAATAATAATTCATCTGTCAGAGTGTGTCCAACATAATCATCATATCACTTCATACATTTACGCATTTATCCAATTTTCATCCATTACATTAACTTTACTTCCATTACTTTTTTTTCATCATCATCATCATCATCATCATCATCATCATCATAATCACATCTTTTACTTTAAAAAGTTTTCACTGAACGTGTTTTTGTTTATAAAATATCATGTGAGTTAGCTGAACGAAATTATTTTACCAGTTGTAGCTTAGTGAGATATTTCTTCCACCATAGATATTTCTGCATGTGTGGGCCCATGGCCGAGAGTCCGTAATAAGCGTACATCCAAATGTGGACGAAGGAATTCAGGAAACCCAGTACAAACGCTATTTTGAAGGGTAAAAAATGAAATAAAATGCACGGAAAGCAATTGGCTACAACTCAAAAGAAATTGAATACAAATAGCTGTGAAATTATATATCTTTTCCGAGGTACAAGAAAAATCAATTGGAGGTCTAATCTGAATTGAAGTTGCACATTTGATGAATATCTTTCTCTCGAAAACAAGGTTTCACTAGTGGGATAAGAACGATATCTATTCTGAGCATGCGAGTTGTTATCTCCCTTTTGCTTTAACTTGAATTCACGCCCACCCAATCCAACTGGTTTCATCGTTTAAGTACAAGAAATCAAGACTGAATTTACTTTTTATCAAATTTTATATCATATTACACGAGATATTATTGAATTACTCTGTTTCAAAGGCATAAATATTTATACAACTACCCACCCCGGTCTTCCTAATGAGCCCCCCCCCCCCTCCTAAATTGTTTCATTTGCAGTGACAGTTTCTTGAATAAGGTTGAAATCCCAATCAATTGCATTGCTTGTTAAGCTCGTTCGGAGTATTTTTTCTGGGAACTCGATTTACCTATCGATCGACGCCATATAAGGGTTATAACTGTATAATAAAGATTATTTTTTAAATTATACAAGCGCTAAAAATACCTAAAAGGATTCTCGTGATTTTAAGCATGCGTATTTCTACCCCCCCCCCCCCCCCCCCAGCCATCCCGAAAAAAAACCCCAAAAACCCAACGCCCCCTAAAAAAAAAACAAAAAACCCCCCCAAAACCCAAAAAACAATAACTAAGCCAGATAGCAAGCAGTTTGATAAACACTTTTGATTGGATTAAGCTATGGTCATACAATATTTTGACAAGGATGTTATGGAAATTTATATGTACGTGACTGCATTGTACTTAAAAAAGAAAAAAATAATTGAAGTAAATCTTACTTTGACCCCCGGGGACAAACTTCACAAACCACCAGGTGTGGAGTAACATTATAGCATGGTGGTAGACGTGTAGAAAGGTGATCTGTCTCTCTTTCTTCCGGACAATGAAGAAAAACTACAAAAGAAAATAAATAAATAAATAAATAAAATCCCGCATACAGATTTAGAAACTACTCCAGTGTCGATTTTATTATTTCTTAAAACCAAATAGTTTTTCAGTCGGAATAAAAATGTTGTTTCAATTGCTTTAATTCAATTGCTTAACCTTAAGCAAAACAGTAACGCATCTTTAAATCAAGTATGCGTTTGTCATTCAAAGCCAATATACAGTAAAACACAGTTATAACGAACACGCTATAAAGAATTGACGTTTACAGCAAAGTGATTTTCATTCTCCGTAACTTTATTACATGTTGAAATCTTGACGGATATAACAAATTACGCTTGTTACGAAGCAAACTCGCCCGACCCTGGGAATTCGTTATAAACGTGTTTCACTGCATTTTTTTCAGTTTAAAAAGATTTCTACATGAATTCTACATATTCTTGCATAGTGATATAATTAATGAATTAATACATTTTAAAATGAATCATCAACTGCAGCACTAAGAATAAATTTCAAATTTCATACATGCGTTAATATATTGAAACGATTTTTTAAAACGAACTTAGAGGAAATACAGAAAATTGGTATAGACAAGTTATAAAGATGGAGCTTTA
Organism: Magallana nippona; assembly: GCA_033439105.1. Classification (NCBI taxonomy): domain Eukaryota; kingdom Metazoa; phylum Mollusca; class Bivalvia; order Ostreida; family Ostreidae; genus Magallana; species Magallana nippona. The sequence continues at coordinate 23,126,825 of CM065925.1, forward strand.
TTGCATAAAACACACTACTAACGTGATTCTTGAGTATTTTCAGCGAAATAATTCATCGAGTCATACGTTTGTATTCGTTTAAACAAACCTCGTTCTGAGAGAATCTACTCACTGTGTCTAGGAGTTCGATGATCTTGGATATAAAATACCAGTAGCTCGCATGCAGCATCTACAAAAACCACCCAAAGCGAATAACCATTATATGGTGTATAAGTTGATCCAATTATTGTCCAAATACATCAAAAAATATACATATATAAGAATAAATAAATGTTAAAAATTGGAACCAATTCAGGTCATTTTTGGACCACTCGCCTCTTCTGCTGGTAGGAATGGGAGTGTCAAAATAGATCCGCCACTGAATTTTTAGTGGATGAAACTGTTCCCTACGAGTTGGTATTTTAAGCGTATCTTTTATTCAGCATAGGCTATTTAATTATTTAAGGTTCTATAAGTGGTCAAATACTAGTATGTACTTTATAGTATTATGAAATGTGAATTCGCTAAAATATATCTTAATAACTAAGACTTATCATTTGTAGACAAAAGATATTTTATTGATATGTAAGGAAATATACTGAAATGCAGATCAACTTGACATGACCCAACTTAAGTATCAGTTAATGCACATAACTTAGAAGTTTTTAAAAGAACGTCTGGAATCGGTTCAATAACATTACATAACATTTTTTTCTTTTGACAAACACAATGAAATAGCGGAAGGGGGGGGGGGGCTACTGGAAGGAATTCTAGCTAGATGTACATTAATCCAATATGTAACGTTACTTGGTAGTTATTAAGGCATGGTGTTCTTGTCCATTTCATGGTACATTTCTACCTCCAAGTGATTATGGTTTTGGAATTTCAAAATATAACTCTAAAATAATGCAAGTGCTTTTAAATGTATCAGGATGCCGCTTATGACTAGGGAAGATAAGAAGAAAGTAGTACAGACGGACTGCTCCTTAGGGACACAGACAGAAAGAGGAGAGGAGAGAAAGAGGAAAGAATTAGGTGAACGTTTACCCTTAATGCTCTGGGATCGTCTGAGTAATCCACGGGTTGACACATTAGGCTGTAGGAAGACTGCACAGCGGAGATCAATTTCTGAAAGCACAATTTTATACACAAATACTGAACGTGAAATAAATGGATGAAAATTGCTAAATCATGGTCAAGACTGCGTCTTTGATTTATGACTGCTAATATAAGTCTCCGTTCTTTTTCTTGACTTTACTAAATTCAAATTTTCAAATAGGCTATATGCATTTTGTTTACCTCAAAGGTTATATAAATAGACAGCACCATCACAGCTAGATTATACAGAACCATGGCACCCTGCACCTGGAATGGTTTCCGTTGCTCCATCATCTTAGGTCCCTGTCTGACTATCACCAAATAGAGGACAAACACACTTAGGACCGGAACGGGATTATCCATGAACGGCCAACCTCGCAGTCTCTCATCTGTAAAATATTTGTCTTTGGAATATGAAGAAAACGATTTTTTTTAAAAAGCTTATATTGTTTTTATCGTGTAAATCTCTGTGACATTTTTTTTTATTTGTGTATGTGTCTTGCAATAAGATTTTGAAATTTAAAGAATGTATATCGATTTTTTTTTCATTAGATGGTTAGCAAGATAAAATCTCAATTCAAAAGGAGAGAAAAATTTTACCGACAATTATTGTCTGTGTCGCTGGATAATTAAAAAAAAAACAAGGAATACTAGAGTGAAATCAGAGAGAGAGAGAGAGAGAGAGAGAGAGAGAGAGAGAGAGAGAGAGAGAATATTAATTTGTCATCGACGCCACTTATGCGAGAGGTGCTCTACATATTTTAAGTTTAAATGTAAACTCTGGCTCGATCAAGCATAATTTCGCAATATCTCGGTAACATTCAACATTTTGAATGGATTATATTTTAAATGTTTGTTCCGTACAAGGTTATTTACACACATGTAATTAAATTTGAAGAATTTGAAAGAGCCCCGGTTTGCAGGTTCGAGCAGAACTGATCTAGATCCTGAGAGACATCGTCTAACTTGAACAAGTTTCAAAGTCAGCACATTATTTTCTAGACCAGTACCGGGTACCCAGAAAAAAAGTTTATTGCAGCGCAGCGCAAATCGATCACAATTTCTAACACCTCATTTCCTAGGATATCCATCAATATCATTTCGATTAATTTCTATATACTAAAGTGTCTATTGACGAGTATAGCATAATATGTCTGCATTGAAAGACTCTCTCTCTCTCTCTCTCTCTCTCTCTCTCTCTCTCTCTCTCTCTCTCTCTCTCTCTCTCTCTCTCTCTCTCTCTCTCTCTCCACAACATTCGGGGCCCTATGTCGGACATGTCCGTGCAGTAGCGGGTGGACGCAGAACCCCTTATGTTGAGGGGTCGGGGCTGTCTAGAGAACTAATGATGTTCATGATAAAGTTTACATATACAACATGTAATTCTAATAATATCCTCATTTACATCACATCACGTCACAAGAATTTTCTTCACTGTATGAAAAAATACTAAAGGAAACAGGAAAGATAAAAAAAGAAAAAAATTCGAGATACATGTACATTGTAAAGAAGATTTTACCTCCATGCGTGAGATATGTCTCGACTAACGTCAAGTTTCCCCTTGGGTCTGCCATGCTAGATTCTATCCGTACACGAGGAACACACAAACATCAATGACACAACCAACCACATGTAAACGTCACATTACAACATAGCTATCGCTGGTTCACTCCTCGGTAACGATATTTACGAAAATTCTTTTTACCTGAAACCAGTATGCATGCTATAGCATGCGGGTTTTTATTTCACCTGGAAAGTCAACTTATTTACCTGTCCTCCTACACTTAATAATCATTTCTTTAAATTCTCATACCTTTAAACCTCTAACGCGCTTGCAATGAGCACTTGGGGAAAAAAATGACGATAAAATCAAGGTTGAAATATTAAATAATGAATCGCACCTCCTTTGACGAGACGATCTCTTTAATGTTTGTGCAAGCTTAAAGTCATTTTAAAATTCTATAAAATATATGATAAAAGAAAACATTGATTTATTTTCCTGCTGACTGAAATTTTTTAAAATAGTTCCACACCCATAAGGTTAAAATAGGTGTACGCTGATAAAAAAAAGGACCCTCTTATTTAGCCTTGCATATCGAGACTGGAGTTTATTGCTTATGACTCAATGCTTTCTATTTACGTTTTTCTTTACCTGATTTAGGTGGCAGATTTTTGTTTGTTGAGTTTGTCACTACATGTCAAAATTTTCAGTTCTCTGAAATGCACAACGCTTTGAAATCAAACATATCGTCTGTCCAGCTTCTTTAAATAAATACGGTGTTATTATCATCATTCACATCATTCAAGTAACCAGCTGCGATAAATTCACTAATTTCGTTTTCACACTTATAATATTATAGAGTTAATCTCTCTCTCTCTCTCTCTCTCTCTCTCTCTCTCTCTCTCTCTCTCTCTCTCTCTCTCTCTCTCTCTCTCTCTCTCTCTCTCTCTCAATGTTGGGATGCCTTTATGATTCTTTTTTAAACTGGGTTCGCTATATTTGGTTTTACGCTGTTCGACAAACATCTGATGTTGACTTAGAATGAGCACAGCACACCTTAAGCTATTCCACCCATCATTTCCCGCCCATTGCGTATAACGGATCACCTGTGATTCAATGAAGGCTATCAAACTACATTACAGTCAACTTCTCCATTTATAACGCAATAAATATATTTGTACAATAAAGAGTCAAACGAATAAAATGTTAAAATTGATCACGTTTTATAGGATTCACAGAATTTAAAAGACACGATGAAGCGTCAAAAGAAAGATTTATTTATCTCCCTTAAAATACAACGGAAACTGTGAACAAATAAGAGACCAACAACCCCCCCCCCCCCCCCCCCCCCCCCCCCCATCAGGCCCCGACATACCGGTATACATTTATTTAATTAATCTGATTACTTTCCATTTGATTTATCTTTTTAATTTAGAAACCAAATTTCAAGTAATCCATTTTTCGGTGCTAAGGTGCAAACAGATGTTTAAATACAATTTATTTTTTTCTTAATCAAATTACAAATCAAAATGATTTTTCACCCCGAGAATGGTCTGATTTTGCACATTTGATATAATTTTCATGAGAAAAGTTGGTTAATGACTTCGTAGAGAACAGAAATGCATCAACGTCGTTTAAAAAAAACGAGTAAAGAACCGTCATGCAATTTACATACAGATTTACAAACTTTCATGTATCAGGGATGTATGTCAAGATCGTCCCCTTAAATGGCCTCAAAAGACGTACTTTTGTTGCTATTAGTATGAGATGTATAATGTAATTGATGCGGACCCGTCCACGATCTCTTTTCAATTATTATTTTAAGAAAAAAATATATATTTGTGTATGTTTTTTCTCAGAATTCAGATCAATTTATGTAAGAAAGAAAGAATTGAAAATTTAAAAAAAAAAAACAAAAAACTATCCTCCAATGATAGTTTGACATCGGTATAGGGGGCTACATGTCAGTAGTGGGTTTCTATACCACGTCCCTGAATACTAGACGGGGGTATGTTTGGAAACCCTTCAGTGCGTGTCACGGGCACTAAAACAACATAGTTGTCTCCCCCGGGACGTACCAAGTATTAGGGGGTTTCTTCAGCTACCTCTACCGTCGGGGAGATATTTGATTGGTCATCTTCAAAATCTTGCATTTTGGACTTCCCCACATTTGCATCGCTCTGCAATATTTAATTAGAATTAATTACGCCAGATTTAATCAATCAGAGAAGTTTTGAAGAACGCAGCGTAAGAAAAGGTAGGTTCTTAAAGCAGCTTAATTTATGTGTGTAGCTATTGAATAGTTCTTGTAATATGTATATGTATATATAAAGCAATATGAGCCGCAAATGCTAATATCATATATTGGTGGGAAACACTACCCAGACTGGTTGAAGCAAAATTACATTACTGTGACAGTCGTTATTTTGATAAAAAAAATGGTTTGATAAATTTAATTTTTAGTAGAGAAACTGTTATTCTGATAAAATTCAACGGTTTGTTTAATCTAATTGACCATAAAGGTTTTATATATCTATCTTTAAAATAGTAGGTACGGCAAAATAAAATACAGTTCATATTACTTTATATAGAAGTATGATTATTGGCATTACTCTGGCAATACTAAAAAAAAGAAATGTACCAAATGCGCTTCTATATTTGATGTTGGACATTTAAGAAATGTACCCATTCAAATGTTAGGATCATTTGATAATTTATTCTTAATGTTATATATATCATAACAAAATGGGAGTTTGTGTCCAATCTTTAGACATTTGTCGTTATTATAATAATATAATTAATTCGTGGTATAATTGTCATATATATGTATATACATATATAGATTTTATCGTTATAAAATTGTCCAAAGGGATGGGTTAAAGGTTTTACCGGGAACAGAATATAGTGATTACAAAAAATATGTTGAATGCATGTTGTAAATGTCAAATTCAGGTGTATATATATACATGTAAACTGCAGTTTTATTTACTTTTTCCGTAATTCGGGGGGGGGGGGGGGTGTTTATCCTTTAAGAAAATAAGAGGAATAGAAATGTGACTTAGAGAGTGACGGCATATCTTCATTGTAGATACTTGTTCATGTATATCTCAATTCCAACAATGGTATGAGGACAAATTAATAAGACATTTGGTTCTTTACAAATATAGGAATAACATTTTTGGATAGAATTTTGTTGAGTGTGTTCATATTCTATTGAAGATGAATTTCATTTTACTTTAAATTGTCCTGTATACAAAGTTTATCGCAAAAAAAAATAATATAAATAAAGTCTATATTATTGCAGTTTTTAAATGCTGAATGTGTAAAAGAGCTATGTAATTTTGATAATTAAATTTTCCTTAGCTTTAAAACTAGCTATAGACAATATTTACTAAAGGCAAATTAGATAACTTGATGTAGATATCATATGTACACTACTGTTACATCCTCCTGTTAACCCACCTGTGCAGGTATCTATATGTACTGATGAGCAGTACAGCTCACAAGTAAATAAAGAACTGAACTTCACAATTGATATTGAGCAGGTAATTATTCAACAGGTATCATGTGGGGCACGTGTAACTATAACAACATCTTCACCTGTTCATCTACCACCCCAGCTCTGCTGTCAAAACCGCAATATAATTATTTTGCTTGAATTTGCTTCAATGTGATATTGAAAACCAACTTAAAAATCACACATGTAACCCCCCCCCCCCCCCCCCCCACACACACACACATTCGGCCTTATCCCATGAATTAACGAATTTTATCAATTCGCACATGCAAGAGATGGTAACTCGGATCAATATTAAAGAGAGATAAAACGTTACAAACATCATTTCATGACCAATGGTTTGGTTCTGATCTAGATTTGAAATAAATTTATTCTTTCTTTTTTTTTTTTTACCACAAATTAGTTTTATAGTGTTTTTGCTACAATTGAGTTTAATTTAATTAAAATCTAAATTTTTTTTTAAAATAAATGAGTTGTATTTTTTATTTTTATATCAAAGTGCACTCATAAAATTATATATAATTATAAGTATCAATGACTATTTATTGAATAGTTTTGGCAACACATACAGAGTTATAATCATTAACAACATTAGAAACATACAAGTATCTCAAAACGCAATCTTGGTAGAATGTGTAGGCAAATATGCAAAATTCTTTAATCTTACACAAACGAAAAAACAATTTATCAATCAGAAATATTAGATATGAAGAAATATGATCATTGCATATCTGGGTTTTTTTTAAACTTTTATCCATGGAATGAATAAATTCGTAATTTAATTGTTTTCGGTACAAATTACATAAACTATAATGTCATCCTTAGAAACAAGAAAGGTTTCGAATGTACCGCTGTTTTTCACCTTATATCTTAATATATTGTGTATAAGTCACAGACATAAAAACAGCTTTTGTTTGCACAGCTAATCAAAAAAAAAAAAATTATGAACATCTGCACTTCTTTCGTTCAATTTTTTTTATCGGGTATGGAATTGAATGCAAAACAACATGACAACAATTTTTTTTATAAGAAACGGTCGATTCTTATAAAGAAGTTTCATATCAACAATTTTATGATAAGGGGTAGGAGATAGACTGCTGTAAGCCGTTTGCCTTAATCGTAATATACATATTTTTTTTATTTGCATGTATGAAATTGGTGTGAATAACATGTATTTTCATCACTCATTAATATTTTAATTATACGTTAAGACAAGTTAAAATTCAATATTTTAAAGAAATGGAGAAAAGACAACATAATAAAGCATCGTTGAGATCGAGGGAAGAATTACACAGAATATAAGTATCATATTATTCATATCAGGGGTTAAACTGCTCTTTTGTCATTTGGGATAAGCAAGGTAAGCGAGGTAACTCTAATTTGTCACTGAAACAAAATGTTTCTGTGTACACATGTTTATCTATTTCTTTATTGGGTGGCATGGGCGAGAATAGATGAATTGCAATAAGACATATCTACCTTTATCATTGATAACATATGTGTCAAAGATTGGAATATTAAAATCAAAATTAATCAAAATCAATAAAGGTTTGCTGCCTAATTTGTTGATTTTTGAAAATTATGTTACTAAATATATAAATTGTTTGATGGTAATTATTAAACATAGCAACAGATAGGTCGAGTATTGCAAGAAAAAGAGCATAACTCAACAATTTCCTCCTCGATATAAGATCTTGTGGCAATCGTTAGTAACACTGGCGATTCCAGAGGGGTGGGGGATGGGTGGTGGGGGTGGGGTGACGGGACCCCCTTTCTCTAGGACATACATGTAGGAATATTTGAAAAAAACTTATTTAAAGGCAATTTTTCTCATATAAAAATCTAAAAACGTTTATTATTTCAACTAATGCTTTAAAAACCGATTATTTAAAGAATTTCGTACAATGGACTGTAATTTAATTCTTATGAAAAAAAAACCCTATCGATGTTTTATCGAAGTAAAGTACTTCCCTTCAGCATCCAGTTTTTATTAATTTCACTAAATAAACATAAAATAAAAAAAATACATAAACTTAAACAGTATTGCTAAAAACACAGATTTATAATAACATCTATTAGGTATTGTCTTCTCAATTTCACGTACACGTATTCGTTTTAATTTTCATGAGCTGCTTTCAAATGTATAGTTTAGCTAAATAAATGTCAACTATAACTTTAGTAACCATATTTTTAAATTTCGATTCATACAAAAAAAAAAACAAAAACAAAAACAAACAAAACAAAGAAAAAATCATATGGTATGATTACATATAAGTGGGTTATGATATTTTTCTCAAATGCTAGCTATCTTCATACCAGGATGAAACACCAACAAAAAACCCCATGTTTTTGTTTAATTGTTTCCAAGAAATTCTGTTATAAAAATACCATGAAAAGGGTTTATATGTAAATCATCATGAAAATGTACAACTTTTCAAAACTGTCCTGAAGATAATCTTGCATCTGTACAAAGGCCGGATGATGTAGCACATCCATTACAGAAGTTACATCAAGTTCCAGGGGACGACAATTGCTTGTACAAAATATTACAAATGTACCATCTATTTAGCAGATAAATTATTCCCACTTTTGTCATATCCGATTATTTAGACCTTTATTCAACAAGGCAATCGATAGAATATCAAAATTGAAAAAATAGTTCAGTATCATAATTTCAAAAAAATTGAAAAAAAGGTACTCGTAATAAGTCTGAATTAATTTTTGTTTCTTAGGTGACCTTTTCTATAAGGCATAGACGCACGTTCTCATCTCTGGAGACTTGTTTATTAAGGCTAGAAAATATGCAATTCTTGCAAACCCAACCCAAAACGCTCAACAATGGGTAAATAAAAATAAAAAAATTAATATTAAAATAAATATGGACTTGTCTAAATGCAATGCACTCTGATGTTGAAATAGATTGTGATAGATAAATGTTTGTTAACTTTAACGCATGGAAAACGTTCAAAAAGTCGTATACTGAATTTTACACTTAATGATTTTCATCGATTGGAACCCTCCTTTACAATATTGCTGGTTATCACTACAGACACAAAAAACCCTTTAGATTTGGTGACTTGCCAAAATTTAAGTACCCCCTCCCCGAAACCCCAACACCCAAACCTCCCATCCCCTATTCTAATTTTACAAAGTTGTTGTTTGGTTTTAGTATAAGGGTTCACCAAAGTTACAAAAACCCCAAAGAGTATTGCCAACGAATCAGAATTATAACCAATTAACGGATTGAGGAACTTATTCCGAACTAGGAGATAAAGTTTTATAACGTGAAACATTATTTTGAAATTCTAGATAGAAAAGTAACATACGTTACTGCTTGTAACATATTTCATATTTCTTATAACATGGTTGTGTAACAAAAACGCATCAATTCAGTTCTCTTGTAAATTTGAAAACAAACAAAAGGCTTCGTTTAAAGTTCAGATAGTTAAGAAAAAAATAGACGCACAGACTAACCATCACACGATACACATTGTTCTTGTAATAATAATTGTTTTGATTGAAAATTTCAAAAGTAGAGTGTAGAGTCAATAATGGGTATCTAGAATAGCCAAGACGCCAGTAATTCTATATACAGGACAATGACAAATTCATTCAGTCACGCGACAAATTTTGCGCTGAAAATTTACTTGATTAAATTAAAACTGGTATCGTTTGTTACATCACGTATTTTACATTCGATTTTTAACATCGAAATGACGACCGTATTCTCGCATTTATCTATGTTTAAAAAGTATTAAAGAATGTTCATAATTTTTCTATCCGATTGAGAGTTGATCTCAGATCATGCGTAATGTATGTTATATTCTTATTTTACATATTTTTTTTTTTTATTTTCTCCTCAACATTTTCACTTATATTAGAAAACTTTAAATGAATTTTTATTTTCAATATTATTATTCTCATATGATAAAAACCGAAACAAACACATAATTGAAATGAAAATAAAAATACATTGTTTTGAATATTTTTCTAACTGAATGTGTAATAAAGACGGATCTGGTCCCGGGGTTATTTAAACAAAATGCTTTCTTTGGTGATTCATGCGGGATACAAAGGTGGCGACATTGCAGAAAAAATACATAGCCCGCGTTTTCTGCAATGATCGCTTCCTTCATAACCCGCATGAATCATCAAAGAAAGCATTTTATTGTTTATATTTAAATCTTTCTTTTAACAAATTAATACATTGATCGTAAAAAGTAAGATAAATTATTGTTAATGTTCATCCGTACGTTAGAAACAGCCATATCGTATTCCATGGAAATTTGAGTCTGACATCAGCATGAGTATTTCGTGAAGTCCATGATTTTTCTTAGGTGGCTGAATGTTTAAATCAATCAATTTCCGTAAGTTATAGAGAGAATCATACTTGGTGGATATAAATATAAAAGTTCGAAGAGCTCACTTTTGATCCTAATCTCACTTTTCCACTATATATTCCTTTAATAAAACCGAGACTGACATCAAAAGTAAGCTCGTCTAACTTTTATGGCCCCGGGGCCTGGAGACATTTGCTGTAAAAAAAAAAAAAATCAATCACTATTTAATGTAATATATGTTAGAATATTAAAATATTAAAAGTACATTGTGTGGAACTTTTTAAAAAATCTTTTAGTATATAGAGATGCTCTGTATTTGTATTTACAGGAAATCAAACGTTATTTTGGGACAGTAACGTATGTTACAAAATGACCTATTCATTGAACTCTAGGTACGAGATTTTGTTACGGATCCAAAAAATAATTTTGTTACTTAGTTGCTTCACGTGTATTCAGTCAGGGAAGATAACATAAGGCTAATATTTCTGTGTGATTCCCAGTAATCAAACCAGGTTTTCTTTTTTATATTGTTAATGACAAACTATAAAAAATAATGCGAGCATCGATGAATTTATTTAACATTCTCATTTCTATCTTCATTTAAGGAGGTTGGATCCTACTATCAAAAGTCTTTAAGTTTTTTTCTAAAGTATTTTTCAAAATTCTACACTCACCGCTTAACCAAAATTCGAAACAAAAACTAGGGGTCTGTTTGCTCCTTTCGGCGATACAGGGCATTTAACACGACCTTTTTGCACTGAAAGTGTAATTTACAGATAAATCGCTTTTCCTTCTATCAATTTTTATCGGAATGAACCACGGCATCAAATACATAATTATTCTATTTACAATAAATAAAATTAAAACTATAATAAAGAAAATGTTCAAAATTTCATCACCTTATAAATATTTTGAACTTTTTGCACTAAGAAAACGCTGTCTTTGTCATTAACCATGTTAATAATTCAACAAGCAATAGACTAATTCAAAAGTCTCAAACTTTTACTTAAATTATAACAGTCATATCAGAATTTTTAAAAATATATTATATAATTCTATATTAAATATTATAATTATGAAAAAAAGCAAACGTATGGGTCTATTGTGTAAATTTTTAGATATGACATGAAATGAGCTGCATGTAATATTAGACAAAATTTGAGTTAAATGTTTCTAGACTTTTATGAAATTCAAGCTAAAGATGCCAGTATAAGTCGATCGAAATGTTTAAATTAGCTCAAGTAGTTTTTTCGGAACAAAATGAAGATATCCCAACGCAAAAACAATCTGGTAGTTTCGTCTCTACTGAAAATTAGGAAGCTAAAGTTACAGTCTCTAAAATGATTGAGTGATGAAAAAATATACTCCTTCTAAGAATACGTAAATTTCCCTGAACTATTTTATTCAATATAGTTTATTTGGCATCGTAAAATACAAATATAAGAGCAGAATTAAATAAATACATGTTGCAGAATTTTCAGAATAGAGGTGATCCAATAAGGCTACAGAAGAACCGGTAACAATTGGCACTGATTTTTAAAAATGTATCCAGTTAATTAATCCCAGGTATATTAAATAAAAGAAAGATTGCATTAAGAATTTTAGTTATGATTTTAGCAATAAACTATTATTTGGTAAAGAAAAAGTCTTAATATTCAAGCAATCAAAATTGCATATTTCTCCATACAAAGCTCGAGTCTTATATATATGATAATGACCACCTAACCTTCTAAACGATAAAATATAAAAACATAGACAATGGAAAAAAAGTAAGCCGGACTATTTTTTTTTTTATATTTTCAAAACGATTTGAATAAAAAAATCTCTTTTATTATTTAAATATTAATTTTTACTGGCTTCTAAATGAAAAAAAAAACATCATTAAATTATTTTTAAAAAAAATGCTTTTGTGCAGGTTTGAAGGTAGCTTCATGCAGGTATGAAGGTAGCTTCATGTAGCATTGCAGAAAAAATACATAGCGGTAGCACATCTATTGTTTTATCAATTATCCATAAATGTGAGTAAAAGTATGTAAATCAATATCATTGTCGATTAAAACGTTAAACAGAAAAATTATCAATTTTATATATGTGAAGGTTGTGTGGTAACTACAGTCTACTTGGAAGACCGTGCAAATCGGAGTTCGTGTTCTCAATGTAGCTTTAGTTTCGATTGATCAAGAATCGTAAGCAGCTAAATTACAAAGAATACATCCATAAACGATGTAAAAATTATTTAAACATAGCTATTTGAATTGGATATAAATATCAAATCATCTAAAACATCAAAAGAAGAACATTATCATCCGGGTACTTTTCAAGTGTTCGCAATGTATAATCCTCGTAGACTTTTGGTTGTATATTGACACATGGAGCGATAGCGAGGAGATTCTGGGGTTTATTCGTTTTACTGAATGTTGTATTTATGATTATCGAAATATTAAGCAAAAATGGTGGAAACAGAAACTTGGGACACAGTGGGTCGTGAGTTGATTGCATTATGATATAAATATACTTAGTAGATGTAAATATAACATGGTGGACACACACCGTATACATCTACTTACTTACTGCTAACATTTAAAGAAATATATCCTTTCAATTGTTAGTTTAAGTTGGCTACATTTTTCTGAATCATGTATGTTAATATAAACCCTGTAATACGCAAAAAGATGATTCATGAAAAATGATATTCGATTTATAAATTAATACTATTTTAAGCGTAGGACCCCACACCGCCTACCCCCCAAAACACATAAACTAATTATGTTTTGCAAATCATCTCATCGTTTAAAAAAAAAGGGGGGGGGGTAGGGTTTCTCCTAATAAACCTGACACGCACTATAATTTTTCTCTCTCAAATAATCTAATTTCCTCTGCAAATTCAAGCAGGGACCATATGTACGTGGGGTAATTAAAAAAAAGTTCGTTGAATGATGCTATTAAAATGATCATTGGCATAGTCACAAAAATGAGCTTAGCATATGGTAAATAAACAATAGTTTCACTTACAATTCTAAAAAAAAATTGTTGCTGGTAATTTTTATTTATTAATCAATAATGAAACAATGGGTTTTAACTAATCACATGACGACTGCACAAATATTCTGTTAAAAATCAAGGATGAAGCATCGAGAATGATTTGTGAAATGTAGAGATTTATTAACATAAGTCTACTTATTTTCATCAATCCTACTTTGTCCTTTATGGTCGTGAATAAAATTCGAAATATTTTGTGCAAAAATGATTTTTGGGGTAGAATGTGGTTTTTATTTTGCCGCGTTAAGAATTTTTCATTTTAATAAATTTGGATACTGCAGTACCCACAAAAACTCATTTTCTCAAAGCAGTGTTTCACAATGAGGTTTATTGCTATTGATCAGATGGCTTAATTTCTTTTACGAAGGAAAACAATATCATTTACTAAAAAAGGAAGGCATGTTTAAAAACTTCTGATCATGAAGTTATTATTTGCTTTCGGCGACGGGAAAAACAAGACAAATACTGTCAGTGTGAGGACATACTATAAAACCTGGCATGGCCCCATTGGCCTGGACTGGCCTCAAAATTGGCCTGCCCTCAAATTTTGGCCTGGCCCTAAGTTTGGCCTCTTCCAAATTTTGGCCTCAAATTAAAAAAAAATTTCTCACATTTTCCAAGAGTTTCCATTGAATTTTTATTGATGTTTTAATGTTTAAGAGATAATCATATGGAAAAAATATTTATAACAAGTGACCTGACTCTTTGAGTTTTAATTGAGTTTATTCGTGTTTACACACTCAAATACATATGATTGCATGTGCAACACTGCTCTTACTATTGCCAAGGAATGAATTATGCCCAATACTAAAATAATCGGCGCTAAATTCAGAGACGGAACTCCCTCCCCCTCCCCCAATAGAAATGTAGACTATAGATATTAGAATGATAAAGTAAAACACTGAGAGACTGACCTGTTTAAAAGATCAATAAATATCTCAAACATTTGTAAACTGATTCATAATATCAAATATCTATACACATGCAATGCACTTTAAAAAATGCCAGTTCGCTTACGTTACTTGTCAACACCATTCAAACCCAAATTCCCAAATTTCCTTCCCAGCAGAGATTCGATATCAGCCTCCTCTGTCGTTTGATTTGGGTCAGATTCATTGCTTGCACGGTCGTTTAACATACATTCCACACATTAATTAATTAATGTCATTTGTGAATGACTGCAACATTGCATTCTCTGATAACTTGATTCAGTGATGGTTCATTATATCAGAATTTGAACAAAGCAAAATATTTTGTGACCTTTACTGTTGGTTAGAATAAACAATTTGGTCTCTGCCACTATTTTTTTTCAAACAAGTATTTGATATAGGTATTGTCTTATCCTGAGAGTAGTTTGAGTTAAGTACATTGGAAAAAATATGTCAAGGTGTAATAGTAATACAATGGCATTATTACATTTACATTCTTAAGTACTATGAAATTTAAACACAGACGACATCAAAATCTACTAGAATCAATCGGCAAAATGTATTACAGTGTAAATACAATATACTATGATGTCATGATTAATTTTTGATGACATCATCAGAAGTCAAGTATTCAGGTATTTGAAAATGGATGATAAAAATGATCTCTATATTGATATTGTAAAACTATACTTTGAGGATGGAAAATCGCCGACCCTAGTGAAGAAAGTTTTGAAAAAGAAGAGCCCAGATGTGAAACATCTTTCAAGGAAACAGATTTTTCGTATTGTTACTAATACTCTTGTAAAAATGTTATCAGGAAATTCAGAGAATGAGACTAGTGACCGAGAAACAAGGCGGATATTTGGAACACGTCCTAAAATGACGTTAAATCGAGTACAGTCTATAAGTTGACTTAGTTTTAAAATGCCTGTCTGAAAAAATAAATGATTTAGCTTTATTTAAACTTTTGATTTGATAAAATTGTATGAAATTGCTCTAAACATTTTTGCAAATTTTCAGTTCATACATGACGCATAACTTTTATTCGAAAACTGTAAAGTAGGGACATGTTTGCTGAAACACCCTGTATATGTTTTAATAGACTGAACTGACACTAAAAGCCATCTAGTTTGATGTTTAATTAATGTGAATTGAACATCAAATGTGTTAAGAAAATATGAAAATAAACTTAAAAATATGAGACCAGACCAATTTTTGAGGCCAGGCCAAAATATGATGCCAAGCCAACTTTGAGCCCAAAAGTGAGGCCAGGCCAACTTTGAGGCCAGGCCAGGTTTTAGGGTATGCCAGTGTTGAGTGAGACGAAAGAATTTCTATGCGATATCACGTTTTTTTTCCGAGACATGATATCAAAATTAGCAGATTTTGACAGGGTGTGATTTGATCAAAATGTGTGTTTTACGTGTGTGTCGACCGAGTATTTTTCATGGTTTTTATATATGAACATTTGTTTTCATTTTTGTGAGGAGTATTGATATCTTGTATGTAAGTTAACATAGTAGCCGTTTGATAACTACAAATGTTTATTTTATTATTAGGTGTAACTTCAATGCATAAAGAACTTTCTCTTAACAAGGTGAACAAAAAAGAAAAAACATTGTAAAATTGGACTCTTGAGGGTTTTTATCACGTTTTCAAAAAAAAAATGTGAAGACATATATCACAGCTATTATTCAATAATGTAAAACATGTGTAAATATTAGTAATTATTATAAGAAAACAGGCATGTGGCATTGTTTTGAAAAGGGGAGGGGGCTGCAGACTTTTCCGAAATCTTGACAAGAAATGCATGAAATATATGACAAACAATCAGTATTCACTGTTTGTTTGTTAAAAAGAGGAAATCATACATTTCAAGCAACAATTTTTCGATATTGAGGACCATAAAAGTACTTCGGATAAACATGTTCAATCAAAGGTGATATTTAATGCCGATGCGCATCATGTATAAATTATATACTACACAATTGTTTTTAATTCAATTCAATAAATTTCTTTAAGTTATACAACTTATCAGAGTACATAACATTATTTGAGCAATCTATAATGAGGTACCACTGGTGAGTGGAGATAAATGAAATAAGAATGAAATATGAAAAAAAAAATAGAATGTTGCATTTCTCAATTCTACACCTTGGAGTACAAATTGTCCTAAATTATTAAGTTCTTTTGTATTATCTACACTAAGTAGCTTACCTAGTTTATACACTTAGGTTTTACATAGTAAAAACGTTTAATTTATTTCTTACTTAATTCCTGATAAAATGGGCATTTTAAAATAAATGGAACTCATCTTCTTTATTAATTTGGTTTCACGTATTACAATATTCTCAATCTAATTATATTACTGCTATTATGTCTGCTTTTTTTCCCAATATTCAAAGAGAGAAGTTCTTAACTTAAGTTTTCTGCCATTATAATTACATGAAATAGGTCTCTTAAGTGTGCAAACAGAAATTGTCAATCAAATGCTGCAACAGGAAATATTTGGCGAGCTTGTAAAAGACGACACCAAAATTTGTTTGAAGATATCCAAAATTCTACAATTATAATTAACTTATAATTTTTAAACTGATTTTCACTTTGAACTTATATTATCAAGCATACACTCTAAACCCAAGCTAGAAATGTATTACGGAAGAGAAAGTTGTTTTTTTAATTTAACCAGCCTACATCTTAAGAATACAAAATACCATCCTGATGTTAAGGTTAGGATAATGGGGTGATTGATATTGCCAAGTTGAAGCGTATAGGCCTATAATATTCCACTGGATATTAAAAACCAATGTTCCTTAATGCTACAATCAAATTAAATCGCTAACCAACAAATACTATTAATCAAAAATAAAATAAAATAAAAACCATTTGAAGCGATCACTTATTCTACAAATAAAAGATATAACATAAGTATAATTTTTAACCCAAAATTAAAAAAAAAATTGATAACTTCGTAAAAAACTAAATTATATATAATTATATTTTCAGAATGTACGGCAAATTTTCTCCCGTTTCCTCTGGGGACCAACATTACGAAGAACCCTCTTCACCTCTGGACTTCGAAGAAAAAGCAGAGAGACTCATCGCAATGCAATCCTCACACATCAACCCTGTCTCACCCGACTTAGCTTCGCCAAATCCATGCACCTTATCTCAGCGACTTCAAGAAGACAACGCAACAGAGAAAGATTCGTGCAGCATCAACGTCTCTACAGTGAATTTGGACCCAGCAAATAGAGCTTCTTATTTCCTCCTTACTTCATTGTCTGCTTCTGAAGCCGTGACGTCATCATCTGATGCTATCGCTTTGTGCTCCATGGACACACAATATCAACAGCCTACAGTGACACAAGCGTTGGTGAATGGGGATGTTTCCCAGGATCAGAATGACAACGTTCCCCTGAACTGCACCAGTGAATTCGACATGAAGGAGGCAGCTAAGAGACTTTTTATGACAACTTCCAACAGCCCAGACGAGAAAGCAAAGCAAGGTCAAGAAAAGAAGAAGAAGAAACCTTCGAAGGAGAAAAGCAGAAGTGCCATTCGATTCCATGCCAACTATCAACGCCATCCAAAACCACCTTATCCCTACACTGGAATGATCATCCATGCGATCAACTCAACCACAGAGAAGAGCCTAACACTCACCGGAATCATCAGTAAACTGAAGGAGATGTTCACGTTCTTCAAGGGCAGTTACACCGGCTGGAAAGACTCCGTTCGACACAACCTATCCCATAACGCTTGCTTTGTGAAAGGAGGTCGATGTTCTAAACCAGAGAGCAATGGAAACTTGTGGCATGTAGA
Organism: Magallana nippona; assembly: GCA_033439105.1. Lineage (NCBI taxonomy): Eukaryota > Metazoa > Mollusca > Bivalvia > Ostreida > Ostreidae > Magallana > Magallana nippona. Next base: position 23,145,053 of record CM065925.1, read on the forward strand.
TATCTCCAAAGCGCCCATCAACTGCTTCAAACTTCAGGACACACCGGTGGCACGTGAAGGACACTGGGCTCAAGATCTCCACGCTCAAATTGGATTCCCGGAAATTCACATTCCTGCCAAGAAACCAAAGCCAGTCGTCAGCACCCAGGAGTTTCCGTGGACTGTGAAGCATGAGGAGGACAATTCGTCGAGTGCGCACAGTGACGATGCGTACAGCAACTTCAGTCCAGAGTCGAACTATGCAGTCCCACTTAGTGATACCCCGCCTTCTACAGCCAGCGAGGAGTTCATCTCAGCGCCCTGCAACGAGAGTCTTACCGAGTCAAGAGAAGTACCGGCCTTTCTGTCTGACACCAGCTTTGACGACCACAGCGTGGGACCAGTCAAATCCGGAAAAGTCTCACGCCACAACAGACGCTACAATCCAGCATGGAACAAGCGAAACAACACAGATGTTATGAAAACCATCGCCCGGAAAGCAGCTAGAAATGTCACCCATCAGTCGATCGCGGAAGACCGAAAGCCACTTTGTCCGTCTGCTCAGTATCCACAGCTTTCAAACTACCATCATCTTCAGTATGATGTCCATCGTTACGAAGATCAGCAGCACTACCCCAGTTTTAACTACTATCCACAAGCAGTGTACCCGTCTTACGAATATCCCTCAGCTTTCCAACCATACTCGTACCCACCATCGATGAACCAATATCCAGTTTATCCATTTTCCTCTGCGTACGAAATCCAGCCACAGCACGTCGCCGAATATCCTTATCAACAGTACCAAGCAATGGACTGGACCCAGTACCCGCATCAACTTTCATCTTGGAACTGTGCCAACTACCAGAACCAATTCCAACCGCAGACGACAGATGGCAACATAACCAAAAGCAGCGTGTTTTCCCAGGAACAGAACCCTGTAGATCTCAGTCTAGGCCGTGTTTCCTACGTAGAGACGGAAGATTAATAAACATTCCATATTCTTTCAAGGATGAAATCGACATTATTGGAACTCTTCCGTGTCACTTGTGTCCTTGGAGTTCGTGATCAGAATTTAATTTCTCCCTGGGGTATGACTGTGATAACTGTTAACCGTTTATTTATTTATTTACTTATTTGTATTGGACTAGAAACCTTATTTATTGACAGTAAACATTTCAAGTCAACGTAACAAAGATAAGGAAAACAATTTTTTTTATGTGTTTTGGTTTCATGTCAAAACTATGTGTGCTTGGAGTATTTATGATTAATGTGATGCACAGTACAATGTATATAATTTTTTGAGTTGAAACAAATTTATAGTAGAAGCTTTATTTATTGACACTTGGTTAGTTTGTTTCATCATTTCCTTCATGTGTTTCATACCCTGAGACATTGACAATAAATTGTTTTTAACGAAAACCAATGTGTTGTCTCTATTCCTGGTATATCCTCAATTAAATATACATACCTTCATTTGATTAATTGTTCGAGTCGTAATTAAAATAATGAATCAGAAACAAACAAAAACACCATCGAAACTCCTATATCATTGTAGCCTTAATCTATCATAGAATATGTAAAATTGTAATATGGACACTTCATGATATAATATTTAGTGTATTCAATATTGATTTATTGAACGTATTTATCTTTTAATTGAATTTTAGATGGTCCTAATATTTTGGCGTATTTAATCATTACTGGAAATACTTACTGCTGAACTCTACAATTCACTAAAAATTCTTAGTTGTCAGTTACAACTACATTTTGAATATTATGAGTTGAGTTGAGTTGAACAATTTTTTTGGCTATAAAAATGTCAAAAAGATTGGACTCAAGTTCTAAAAACTAAAAATAGTCCTCTCCTTGGTACATATGAATTTTTGTGGAATAGTATACCGTATACACACATGTACTTACCAACTACAATGTCTATGTAACTTAAACGGCTTATACAAGGATATTTAAGCATTGAATGCTTATTTTTGGATGTCGTCGAACCTATTACACACCAAGCGGTGCAGACAAATTGAATACTGTGCGTTAGCGCGGTATGATAATTTGGTGTGTCATAGGACCGACGACATCCAAAAATAAGCATTCAATGCTTATATTTATATTCATACTGATGTCTATTTGTATGAAATATATGTGTATCGTTGCTGTAAAGCCAATATATACGCTCTCAGTCAGGGATATGAAACATACATGGAACAACCATATTAACATCTTATTTAGTTCGGTTCCGCGACTAAAAATATAGTGCCAGAAACTCTGTAGAGAAAATCCCATTTTTTAAGGAATATATATAATTTAATTATTATTTTTCAAAAGTACATATCAAATTGGTTATGTAAGATTAAACGTTTCATTTAATCTTACAAAAATAAATATACTCAAAACACGTGGAGACGTTTATATTTGTGCACATGGCGCATGAATTATCAAAGTGTATTCATAGAAAATTGAACGTCGCAGATTTCTAATGCAAAGATAAGGGAAATATACACTGAATGTAAATATTATATAATGGTTGCTCGTGTTTTCCAAACTTTATTGAATTTAAAAAAATTAGAATGTGTTCTAAATTAAAAAACAAAAAACAAAACCAAACATATATTACTATTTAAGCTAATGTTGAGAAACATCACACAGAAATTAATGTTGATTAAATATATGCAATTGTATATGAACATTGGCATAAAGATCAAACAGAAAGTTAATGGGGTTAAACAATTTGATAAAATTTTTACAAAATAAACATGCACATATTTTTTAATGTCACATAATTATTTGCAGTCATATTCAAAGCAATGGTACTAGTGATTTTTCACTATTTCGTTCATTAAAGCAACACCTGTCTATGTTACGCATGCAGTAGATAACGCAAAATGATTGATTAAAAAATATTTAAATCTTAAATGCATGATTCAAATATGTGATTATATAATATTTAAAATTATTATCATATCAAGAATAAGTTATAATAAATACCAGAAGTATTGTAAGCATACGATTCAGTATTTAATTAATTGTTATGAAATATTTCAATGTATATTGTCCGGTTATATTGAGTTGAACATTTTTTATTGACTATTAAATGCCAAAAGGATCGGACACAGGTTCTAAAAACTTAGCTAGTCCTCTCCTTGTTGTATAAATAATATAATACAATGCCATACAGTTAATATGTATAACAATTAAAGTACATTTAGTGAAATAGAAATAAAATGTTATCTCGACAGAACAGAAAAACAAACAAGTGTTTTGGCAGTTTTTTGTCATGGCTTTACTTATTTATCATCATATTAAAAATGAACAATATACAAAATTAATATACAATGGTTCAATGATACACAAAGATGAATGAACAACAATGAGACAACGGTTAATTTTAACTCAAAATAATTAATTGATGTGTACACTGAAGATGATGAATAAAATGGATATATAGCATTGAATTATGTTACCTAATAAATGTTCAATGTGTGTAAATGATAAAAGCTTCAATGTCAACCAATGGATCATGCACACAATGGTCTACGTCGACTTATTCAACAGTATATGACGTAGAAAACAATGACAAAGACAAAATGACGGAAGCCCATGTTATTGGCCAGAGACACTGGAAAGTAACAGAATCTGCGGCGGGGCTTCATGCAAAATTCGGCAAACGTCCGAGAGTGTCAAGACCATAGACAAGGACATATGAAGGCTACTGCAACCCCATTTAAATCGCGTAAAGCCATGACGCAGGTTGGATGTGACAGGAATTGCGATGAATAACCATCACCTGGAATTACAAAAGAAAACCAGCAGCACACAAACGAAAGTTAATCAATATAAAAACATTTTGATAGCGTACAAAATAGGGGAAAGGGTGGGAGGGGATTTACGTCTTCTATGGTGCAGCAAAATTTGGAAAAGGACGCTGACCATTGCGCACGGTCCCTTGCGCACGATAAAGATGTTACAATAGCCGATGACCACCGAAATAATAACTTGGTAAACAATTGAGAGTTGTCTCTCTTTGAACAGCCAGGTTTATCTATTCGTCTCAATAACTGGACTTAACTCATATCGAGTTAAGTCGAAATAGTTTTAAATACTGTCATACTGTGCATATCTAGAATAAGAATAAGGCTGGGTAAGAAAATTATGCAAATACATATAAATAATTTAGTTAAATCTTCCACACTTCTGAATGAAAGTGTGAACTTCTTTAAATATTTTTTCATTTTCATCATAAGACAAAGACTTGTCACCCCAAAGTATCAGATGTACATCAATTATATTCAAAAAGTTCAACGATAAAAGATTATACATAAATGATTGTCTTAATAATGAATATTTTTTACACACGAAGAACAAGTGAAGTGCATCTTCTAAAATTCCACATGAACACATTGGGTTGGCTATTATATTACATCGATAAAGATCACAATTAAGAATACAATTTTGCCTTAATTTTGTATGAATAATGTTTAAAAATCTTCTACCAAAGGAGAAATACTTAGGAGGCTTTGAAAAAACGCTCTGTAGTTTTTTCTTAAAAATACAAAAATACTTAATGAGGTAGCTTCCCTTGTATTAATACTCAAATTATTCCACTTTCGTATAGTGTCAGGAAAAAACGACTTGTTAAAAACTAATCTACAACTAGGTGAAGAATAGTTTGAGGAGTTTCTAGTATTATAGTGGGAAGTGACATTTCTAATTCCAGGAGTTATATCTTTTAGATAAGAAGGAACACGATTATTATGAATTTTGAACATAGTAGATAATTTAAAGCGGTCTCGTCTCATTATTAAGGGTTCCCATCCTGTTTCCAAATATAGAAAGTTTCTTGAAGCTATTATTGAAAGACCTGGAACTATTCTTGCTGCATATAACTGAACCTTTTCTAGCTTATCAATATCAAATTGGGTACATCCAGACCAAACTCCAACAGCATACTCTAGTTGTGGTCTTATAAATGATACATATATTTGTGTTAAAATATCTCTGGATACAGTAAATTTAAGTTTTTTAAGTAGACCAAGTTTTTTATAAGCTTTATTAACAATGGTGTCTATGTGATTAGACCAACTTAAATTTGAAGATAACAATACTCCTAGATGCTTGTGTTGTGAGACATATTCCAAAGCACAATCATCAAACAACAAATTAGGATAATTTTCAACATTTTTAAAACTAAAAAATACAATATTTGTTTTTTGTGGATTAAATTCTAGAAGCTATTGTTTTGACCATAATAATAATAATGATAAAGATCACAATTAAGATTATCTTCTATGACAGAAATATTGTTTGAACACTGTTGTAATTTACTATCATCAGCATAAAATCTACAAATTGATCTCATGTTTTCAGCCACATCATTTACATAGAGTAAAAACAATAATGGACCAAGAACTGAGCCCTGAGGAACACCTGCATTTATGAATTGTCTAGAAGATAGTTTGTTTTTATACATAACCTTCTGTGTTCTGTTGCTTAAGTAGCTAATAAACCATTCAAGAATTGGCCCTGAGACTCCATATGCTTTAAGTTTATGAATGAGACCCTTATGCCAGACCCTGTCGAAAGCTTTTGAAAGATCACAAAAATTCATACAGCAGTAATTACCATCATCAATCCTTTTCACAATAGAATGATAAGTTTCTAAAAGTTGGTAAACACTTTAATGTCCAGGCAAAAAACCAGCCTGATATTTATCCAATCTCCATGTTGGACAATGGAACCCCAACACAGTGACAGTGTACAAGTATCTACATTGATCATTACTTGGATCTGATAATATACAATATATAATGAAATATATATAGTTACATGACTGAAGTGAATTTGGTGGGAATTATAATTTTAACGGTTGTAAATTCAGTAATTAAATATGTATAAAACTTATTTTTTTTTATCAGAACACTTACTGAAACCGTCAAGCTCCATATAGCATAAACAAACAATACTTTTAAAAATAGAAAACTATCATCTTAAGGTATTTTGGGCGGGCAAAATTGATCAGCTATATTATAAACAATTTTGTTTGCTTTGAGTGCTTACTACAAACGTTTTAGAGACAAATATAGGTAATGTCTGAATTAGTTTTCAAAATATGCATGTGATTTTTATTGCTTTTAATTCTTAAAAATTGTATATGCTATTTTCTTTATAATATACAGGTTGCATAGTTTAAAAGGTTATGCACACACAATCATGTATGCATAAAACAGGAGGGTTTTTCTTAAGAAATACTAACAGTAAATGTATTTGGTAAATTATTTTCATATAAATGCGACAAAGTGGTTGATTACTCTGATATGAGTTTTGTTGAATGAACCCCTGAGGAATGACCTTCAGGACATGACCTTGTGCCCAGCCATGACACACTTTCAGAAAAACGTCTGCATGAAGCGTGAACATTTGATATTTTATATAACTGTTATATGGACCAAATGTAAACTTGACTGAATGATAGAGACTAATGTGGCATAATCTCAGATTACTGCAATCTTTTTACCTATATCAGTATAATGATATATCAGTATATTTTCACCCCCCCCCCCTCCTTCATCTTAACATGTGGTTTGTTTAATGTCACATCTTGAATTAATATGGCAAAGAAAAGAATTTGTCCGCCTCGAGGTCTAACTAAGTGACAATTTTATCACACCAAATCTAGGTCTAAAAAAAAAATAAATGCAAGTTAAATCTTAAAGAATGCAAATTATTAAACTCTGGTTTTTACAGCATTAGGATTTTAAAATTCCAATGCTACTAAGACAACTATCTTAATGCAGGGCATAAAATGTGTGTTTGGTATTCTGTCTGTGACAGAAAATTTTTTGAATATTGGTATTCTAAAAGTCTGTGACAGAATACTGAAAATTTCAAACGTATTCTATTTGTACATATATGTCTCGACTGTTCTTAATTATGGCTCTGGGGATTTCATTCTCTGTAAGAAATTGAAAGAGTTGACAAGTACGTTCAAAGTTTTGTAATAGAGTAATTATATGTCAAACTTCATGGTATGATTAAAGTTATCGGGCAGTGAAAGGGAGTGTGATGTGCAAATTTTGCGTTTTAAGATATTGGCTGAAAAAACTGCCCAAATTCTGGCTGAAAAAAACTGCCCAAATTCTGACTATCTTATTTTATTCCTGTCAAAGGATCGGATTATAATCCCAACAGTAATTTATAGAGCGCATGCGCGGATCGAGAAAATTTGGCCGGATTGGGGGGGGGGGGGGGGGGTCCTTGGGATACTATTGTTTGCGGGGGGTTCACGACTTTTTTTTCGATAATTTTACAATGTGAATGAAATAAGTTTGAATTTTCCACGGATTCCCCTGGACCCGTCCAGACTTGGGTATGGGAACAAAGGATGATATCCCAAAATATATGAAAGCGACCGCTTTTTATACAATAAATTATAGAAAATCTACTATGCTTTTGATAATTTAAAATCAAGAGGGAATAAATATGACACATCCTGATTAGGGTTGATAGCTTGGATCGTTTTGTATTGTAATGATTGACCCATTATCGATGATTTTATACACCCTGTAACGGCGAATTTCGTTTTTGTTTCTGACCCTGTCCTTTCAATCAATAAAAATGAATAGAATCGGTTGACCTTGGTACAATGGACGATATGCATATGAAGGAATTAAGCAGATCGAGCAACACGTTTAAATATCACGTGACTTTATTTATCGCCAAATTCTCAAAAGTTTGGGGAAAACTTAGCGATCAGAAATGAATTCCGTTGATCATACAACTCACCAATAATCTATTCCCATAAATGAAGATAACTGACATAATATGTTTTATGGTGCGACCGTTGGGGCGAGCGCAGCATATGATTAAACTCAACTAGCTACATATGTATCATTGTTACAAACAAATAAAAACAATAGCATGGTTTTATAAATGGGTGCAAAAACGTAAAAAAAAATGAAAACAAAATAAAATACAATTCATGTTTTAAATACAGAGCCCCTCCCCCTTTTTTATTTTTTAAAGTGACTGTACCGTCAGAGTTTATTTACTTAAGCATTTAGGTTTTATAGTTTCGTCTGGTAAGATTGATTTGTAAAAACTTCCCTAAAAATCATGTGTAACGAATAACTGGAATAAGCGGAAATTACAGGAATCCTCTTAAAATCTTTTAAAGTGAGCATTAATATTAATACAAGTTATAAATAACTATTTAAAAGGTACCTCCGTTAAATTTTTTTTATTTCGTTAAAATACTCATCAGATCATTTAAAACACAGTTTCGAAAAACCAAGTTTGTAGGATTTATGGTTTAGCTGAAAAAAATGTCAAACCTCACTGAGAGTAACCTTACTCTCGGCTGCTACCCGGAGTGTCCCAGCACAAAATTACAATTTATGAATGAACAACATTTGATACAAAATAAAATGAACTGCCTTTATAAGACTTTTTAAAAAAAAAAAATTAAATCATCACTATATGACATATTTTTAATATCATAATATTTTTACATTCATTGCACAAAATTACCTTAAACAAACATTTAAAAAAAAAATCAGACCCTCTCTCTCTCTCTCTCTCTCTCTCTCTCTCTCTCTCTCTCTCTATATATATATATATATATTTACATCTAACAAGTTTGATTTCCTCTATTTCTTACGGAAATTTATCGTAATTCATAGCTCTATAGAAACTGACAGGACTGAAATCTACACGCCCCTTTTATCGATTGATCGAAACCTTCAGCAACCTGAGAAGAATTACGGACTGCACGAAATAATCATGCTGATGCCGGACTCAAATTCCCACAGAAGACGATTTGGCTGTTTCTTTTATCTAACGTACTGAAGTACATTAATAATAAATAAGTTAATTTTTCTTACTTTTTCTTATTAATTTATTTATTCGATAAACGAGAGATGTAAATATGAACAATAAAATGCTTTATTTGATGATTCATGCGGGATATGAAGGAAGGGATCACTGTCGGTCCTGTCCTCAAGCACCTAGCTGTGCTTTCAAATAGTCTTTGAAAACCTTCGCTGTACTTTGTTCTTTTATAATGTTTTGTTGCTGTTTAATTTTAAACGTTTTAAACGATCTCTCTCTCTCTCTCTCTCTCTCTCTCTCTCTCTCTCTCTCTCTCTCTCTCTCTCTCTCTCTCTCTCCACAGAGGTTTGAGCAAATTTCGCCATTTTATTCTGCTCCAGACACAACAATGTGACGTCAATTCATAGGGCAACTGCTCAAATTCAAAAGTAATTTCCAAGGGCAACCACTCCAAATATTTTAAGAACTTACGGAAAGCGATTTTTATATTAAATATTGTGAAAAGTCGAGATGAGTAGGCAGAGCGTCAGCCATATTGCTGTATATTAATTCTTACCAGACGGACATAAAGATATATCCGGTAGTCACGTGTCATGTTTAAACCAATGAAAGTGTGACAGTTCAATCCGAGGGAAAACAAAAGAATTACTTGACTGAATAAATTGTAAAGTATCACTCCCGCTCTACACAGATACAGTACTTATTAAGAATGATATAGTCAAATTGACTTTAGAGGCTGGGTGGTCAACAATTTAAATGATCAGCAGACCTACCTTAATTTTTAAAAAAAATGAAGTTTTAAGCTAAAAACTTGTATTTGGTAAAGAAAAATTCACTATATATTAATTTAGCTTTGAAATCAGAATATTTTTCTATATCTTTACAGAGTTCTCTTAAGGAAATCAATACATGTATTAGTCTAAAATGGTTACGACCACCGATCCCTCTTGATTAAAATATCAATCGATATATGTTATGAACATAATAAAATGTATCAATTTTTTAAATTAAAAAAAAATAGAGAAAATGAACGATGATTTCCTCCATTAACATTGAAATATAAGCACATGAATGTTGTGTTCCCTGTTCTCATGATAATTAGAAATTCGAGTTGTTTTAACGGAAATAACTATTTCCATGCAATAATATTAATTTCTAATAATCCAGAAAAACTCAGTAAAAGTAAATACAGTATACTCTGATCAATGTCCAAAAGCAAGTAAAATTGGAGTGATATATAGAGGATATCTATATTGTGTGATTTTATATTTGCTTTATCCAACGAGTTGAAATGGTGTATATATTCGCGAGGCTTGCCGAGCGAATATAACCATTTCAACGAGTTGGATAAAGCAAATATAAAATCACACAATTATAGATGTTCTATTTATCTCATACAATTTGATTTATATTATGAAGCTTTTGAGACAGCCCCTTATATGACCCGAATTGATTTTTTTTTCAAAGATTAAACGATGATGCAAGGTTGTGTTATGCGGTTATTGTGACCTTGCGCAATACAAATGAGTACGTCATTTCGGAGATAAATATAACTGTTTTAATCTAAAGTTTCACTGAAATAAACCTTGAAATAATTTTTTATCTCTAAATAATTTTTCTTAGAGCTTAATCACTTAATTAAATGGAAATACTGATCAGAAGACTTGAATAATGAAGTTTGTTGACATACACTAAGTTGTGAATGCTCGTTAGTTTGAATTGACTCGAACGAGGAACAGTTGTTGATGTTTTATAAAACGAACACTAGCCTAATGATTCGAAGTTGAAAATATTGAATAAGGATGCTTACTGCTGGTGAAATAAAAGTCTTGGGAGACATTATTTCGGTAAGTTCTTGTATAGAAACACAACCAAAGCGTTCTATTTTCATAAAATTGCGTCGTCAGAATGAACTCCTTGATAGCTAGAGCGATTTGCAGTTTTATAAACTTCACAGTTATGTGTTTTCCTTCATATTTGTAATTTAAATCTTCGACAAAATCCATTTTAAATCAATTTTTGGAAGTAGATATAGCTAAATGGAAAATACTAGCAAGTCTTCGAAAATAGGTCACTGAAGCGTTGAAGCGAGGGGCTGTGTCAAAAATAGTTCGGACCGGAAGTATTTGATAAAGCATCACCCGTTTGATAAAGCAAAGGTTTATCACACGGGTAGTATACACCACACGTATGAGATAAATAGAGGATATCTATATTGTATGATTTTATATTTGCTTTATCCAACGAGTTGAAATGGTGTATATATTCGCGAGGCTTGCCGAGCGAATATAACCATTTCAACGAGTTGGATAAAGCAAATATAAAATCACACAATTATAGATGTTCTATTTATCTCATACAATTTGATTTATATTATGAAGCTTTTGAGACAGCCCCTAATATGACCCGAATTGATTTTTTTCAAAGATTAAACGATGATGCAAGGTTGTGTTATGCGGTTATTGTGACCTTGCGCAATACAATTTAGTACGTCATTTCGGAGATAAATATAACCGTTTTAATGTAAAGTTTCGCTGAAATAAACCTTGAAATAATTTTTTATCTCTAAATAATTTTTCTTAGAGCTTAATCACTTAATTAAATGGAAATACTGATCAGAAGAATAATCAAGTTTGTTGACATACACAAAGTTGCGAATGCTCGTTAGTTTGAATTGACTCGAACGAGGAACAGTTGTTGATGTTTTATAATACGAACTCTAGCCTAATGATTCGAAGTTGAAAATATTGAATAAGGATGCTTACTGCTGGTGAAATAAAAGTCTTGGGAGACATTATTTCGCTAAGTTCTTGTTTAGAAACACAACCAAAGCGTTCTGTTTTCATTTCGTCGTCAGAATGAACTCCTTGATAGCTAACGTGATTTGCAGTTTTATAAACTTCACAGTTATGTGTTTTCCTTTATATTTGTAATTTAAATCTTCGACAAAATCCATTTTAAATCAATTTTTGGTAGTAGATATAGCTATAAGGAAAATACTAGAAAGTCTTCAAAAATAGGTCACTGAAGCCTTGAAGCGAGGGGTTGTGTCAAAATAGTTCGGACCGGAAGTATTTGATAAAGCATCAACCGTTTGATAAAGCAAAGGTTTATCACACGGGTAGTATACACCACACGTATGAGATAAATGTTCATATCTTCAATTATTATAATTATGGAAAATCCCAAAATTATAGTATAAAAGCGGACGATTTGAAATATGTTACACGCGTGTTCTATATGTATAGAGATTTGGTCTTGGCATATACATATCAGATGAAACTTATGTTTATTACATGAAAGATAAAACATATACATGAACAATGTGTTTACAATGACACTTATTTAGTAGAATTTTCTTGGTCTTTGGCCTGACAACACTGTCGCATGCAGGGAAATCGCTGTAGAAACACAACAGTTTCTTTCCTGAGAAGGATGTAAAGCCAGGGATTCAGAACGAAATTTACGTAGGCCAGACGGAGGCCAAATACCTCGAAACTCTCCATTCCTTCAAGGATGCGCAAAGGACGAGCAAAAACATTGATCTGAAAGAGATGGCGAACGTAGAACATAAAAGAAAAAATAATTATGATCTGAAAATTATCAGATATTTTCTTTACACTGTGTCGCAAATAATGGCCAACCTCTGCTTCTTTGCCACAGTGTACAGATACTGTCAGCACAATTGTTTAAACAAAGTAGAGGATAACACAAACAAAAAGCTGTATGAATGCATTTCTTATGGTTACTTTTCAAGCATAAAATTAAAAATATAAAGCTTGAATTATTCTTACCAGCAAAGGTATAAAGCACACCGCAAAGAGAACGACAATTGCAAACAAAAATGCTATCATCTGTTTACTCTTCTTGCTTAATGTTTTCTGTTGTTTCCTTTCGTTTTCGGTTAAACAATGTTGACGTACAAGAGTAACGATCACTGAAATATTCAAAACGGCAACCAAACATAGAATTATAAAGCCAGCGGAGGCGTAAGCCAAGGAGATGCCTCGATCAATCCAAGCGTCAGACATGAAATCTACGAAACACCAGGAACCCGGATAAAACCTATGACTGCTTCTTCCCGCCAAATGTGGAATAGTCGACATAAGAAATGAAACGACGGATCCAAATAACAACAACAAGTGAGCTCGTCGTTCTTTTGCGGACACCTTGTATTTCAATGGAAAAACAATTGCAATAAATCTATCCAGAGACATTGAAAATACAATACACGCAGAGTTCAAGATAGTGAACATCTGAATAAAAGCCATATAGTCGCAGAGGCCGTGAGAGAAAGTAAAGGTGAAGTCCGAGGCGTATCGAGCGATTCCGAAAGGTGCTGCCAGAGCGATTCCGAAGAAGTCGTTTATGGCTAATGCCAATACAAATCTGTAAAAAGGACGCCATTTGTGTTCTCCAGAAAAACGACAGAGAAGAAACAGCACAAGTCCATTTCCGAGCGTCCCAAGAATTAGAAAAAGAATTGGAGGTACAATACTAGCTTGTGGTTTTTCCTCACTGAACCCAGAGCTTGTCGTGTTTGAAAAGTTCATAATAAAACTGCTGTTTGTTTGGTTCATTTTGATCCCCTATCTTTAACGTTGTCAGAGAGCTGCAAAAGCCACATACAGGTATGATAAATAGAACATAACGCACGTGTGTAAATGGAGGACCAAACACGAGTTCGCTTAAAATTTGTTTTAGATTTTAAAGACACGTTTCGGAATTCACACTCAATTCACACTTTTGTAGAAGCAGATGTTTGTTTAAGCAATAACATATATACACTTCATTTTATTAGCGAGATATGTAACAAATAGAAATGCAGTTTAATTGAATAGAGATTAAAACATATTTACCTGGATTGTTACATGTATTATCCTTGAATTAAAAAGAGGACAGAGAAATGCTATATAATGTTTGTGTAAATTGAAATGAACACTAAAAATATCTTTGAAGATAACTACCTGTCTGTTATCAATCCGTCATTATTTTGTAACCAAGGCAAATATCAAAGGAATTTCAATGACTTTAACAGGTTGGGCACAATTCACCTATAGAGGGATGCTCTCGCTGAACAAGAAATATCTCTCTTGTTACAGTTACAAAAACAATCCCGGTAAGCGGGATTTTATAGCTGTATTTCAAATAAATGAAAAATATCCCACTTAAATAGAAAATATCCGTGTAAGAAATGCAATGTGGTACAAAATCACTTTGCAAAACTAACCTTCATGGGCTAAAACATCAGTCCTCTAGATCTACTGCTGCAAACGAAAATAAAACGATTTTCAATTCGATCGTGGAAATTGTGAGTATTCTTTTGATCGGGAATTTTTCCATTGAAAGTTTGCTTTTTCTTCTTTAACACCCCAACATTTCAGAGTTTGTGTTCATTGAGTTGAGACCGCTTGACCCTGGTAGAAAAAAAATTTAATTAAATGCAGAAATTATTGTTCCTTTTGGCTTTAATATTTTGATCTCGGGAAGACCATGAAAACTACGGAAGCTTGTACCATGATTTCCTTCATGAGATAAAGTCGACTTTGTGTTTTTTATATTCAAAGCAGAATAATAATCCCCGATAAAGTGCTTTTAATTGTATTTTGCTTCTTCCCCGTTGTTTTTCGAAAAAATGACTCCCCATGGCTTCTTGGGGTAATGCTAAATGTAATGGTAATACATTGCAGAGCATTACTTGTGTTCATAATAATGTGCTGTAATGTGTAATGCCACAAATTTAGCATTACAAGTAATGGTAATGTAATGCATTATTTTCCAAAATCTAGTGTAATGCTGACATAACAAGGCATTACTCTGCATTACTATCATTGATTATTTATGCATATTCATCTTTTAAATTGTGAAGAATTGAAAAGGTTGATTATTAGAAATATAAAAAAATCCATTTTTTAAATTGTCAATATTACTAGATATAATACGGCGGCGTGGAAGGGACGGATGAAAAAATAAATAAATCTTATTTGTTCGGACGAATAAGTTATTTGTTCGGACAAATAAGTTATTTGTTCGGACAAATTAGTAATTTGTTCGGACGAATTACGATTTGTTCGGACGAATTAGCTATCTGTTTGGACAAATGATTTATTTGTTCGGACGAATTAGCTATTTGTTCGGAAGAATTAGTTATTTGTTCGGACGAATTAGCTATTTGTTGGGACAAATTAGTTATTTGTTGGGACAAATTAGGATTTGTTCGGACGAATTTGCCTTTTGTTTGGACGAATGATATATTTGTTCGTACGAGTTAATGATTAGAACAGAGAGAGAGAGAGAGAGAGAGAGAGAGAGAGAGAGAGAGAGAGAGAGAGAGAGATGTCCTAGTCATGGATACGCAGATGTAAATAGTCTAAATCAGTTTACCAGTTCACGTGCGGATTTATTAAAAGTTTCACCGGGGGGGGGGGGGGGTCTGATAGATAATTTTTTTTTGCCGAGGGGGGGGGGGGGTCCTTAAAGTGGTGGAAGCACTGGAAAGGAACCGGATCAACTTAACATCACCTATATATGTAGCCGTTTCCATTGAGCTTTTCTAATAATGATTGTCGTCGTGGTATTTGTGCTATCCTGCAGAAAAACGGCCCATGGAATCAACTGTCAAATTATTCTTGAATTTAATAAATCATATTGTCGCTTATTTGATGGCACTATATAAGAAACAAAGCAAAGTTGTATTTTATCTTTGTTTTCTTACCAATGACAACATAAAATGTGTATTAAGATAACGCAACTCACATTTATATTAGACACGTTTATGTGTATCATGGTATAGATATCATGGTATTTACATACTAAAATTACCAAAATTAGGCCTCGCCCCCCCCCGGCAAATATTGATATCCCTTGCCCCCCCCCCCCCCCCCCCCCCCCCCCGGGAATTTTTTTTTCTCAATCCGCGCATGTGCAAATATAAGCACCAATTATGTCCACAAAAATTTGATTTAACTTATCAGTCTTTGTTGCACTTCAAAAACGTTCAAAAATCCTTAAATGGATTTCCGTGAATCCTGTGCTGACATTTTATATATCATATACAGCTCATAAATTAAATCATATTAGTTGTTTCTAACTTACAACTTGTTATTGATCATCAAAGCTACTTGAATATTGAAACTAATGAAGCATTTTTTGATGTGTGTATCGACTGTTCTTAATTGTCACTCTGCGAAAAAATCGAAAGAGTTCACACAAAGTTTGAAAAAAAGTTTGAGGGCAAATCTTTTTTAGGTCAAACTTCATAATGTATTCAGACTTAGTGCGGCCTCCCTCGAGTTTGATCCGCGCATTGTGCATGTACAATTTTGGATGAAATTGGTCAAAAATGAGAACTGCATATAACGAAACATCTATAGAGAAGATATCATTTACTCGTTTAAAAATAATTGGTGTTATAATGTTAGAGAACTGCCAGGATCTCTAGATTTACTTAAAAGTTTGGCTTTTACAGTCAGTGTCGAACATAAATTGTTTTTAAAAGATGTTAAACAGAGACTGAAGGATTTTTTCATCCGAGAAAGAACCGATTTTTATGAGATTTCATTTAAACGGTTATCGCACAAGTACCTTCCAAAATTCTTTCCTTTCCAATTTTACTTACAAAAAGAAACCCCCACATTTCTGACAACTTTATTTGTTTTCTGTCAAAGAATCGGATTATCATCCTAACAGTTACAGATAAAGCACACGCGCGGATTTTTCCATGGGGAGGGTCGTAAGAATCAATATTATTTGGTAGGGTCCAAGGCCTTTTTTCGGTAATTTTACTATGTAAATTAAAAATTTGAATTTTCAATTGGAGGGGGGGGGGGGGGGGTAGTTCGGACTCCCTACCCCCCCCCTTTTAGATTTGTGCATGGGAGAAAAGTCGTTGTATAATGAAATTGTCAGAGTTAAAACAACTTTTAGATTATGTAACGTTATAAAATACAAGAATTACTTGTAAAGTACCTGTAATAAGGTACCACTCCCGCTCGAAAGAAGAACTGATACTATACTTATCAACATAGTCAAATCGGCCATAATTGAAATATCACTCGATATATGTCATATGAACATAACCTTACATGTATAATTTTTTTAATTTTGCACATTTTTAGAAAAAAAACCTATAGCAAAAGAACAATGATTTCCTCCATTAATATTGAAATTTTAAACACATGAATGTTGCATGCCCTGTTCTCATGATTATAAGAAATGGATCTGTTTTAACAGACATAACCATTTTCATGCAGTAATTTTAGTTTCGAATAATCCACAAACTTTGTCAATCTAAGTAAGTAGACTCTGATCAATGTCCAAAAGCAAGTAAAGTTGAGTGATTCAAGTACATATCTTCAATTATGATGATTAAGAAATATCAAATAATGAAAAAATACCAGCTGGCAATTTGAATATGTTGTGCGCGTGATCTACATGTATATAGATGTGGTCTGGACATACTAGTACTAGATGAAACATGTTTATTGCATGAAAGATAAATCATATACATGTAAATGAACAATGTGTTTACAGTGACACTGATTCGGTGGTATTTTCTTGATCTTTGCCTTGACAGCACTGTCGCATGCAGGGAAATCTCTGTAGAAACATCACAGTTTCTTTCCTGAGAAGGATGTAAAGCCAGGGATTCAAAACTGAATTTACGTAGGCAAGACGGAGGCCCAATACCTCGAAACTCTCCATTCCTTGAAGGATGCGCAAAGGGCGAGCAAACACATTGATCTGGAAGAGATGGCGAACCAAGACCATAAAAAAGAAAACCAATGATATGAACATTATTAGATATTTTCTTTAAATTCTTTTGCAAATATTGGCCAACCTCAGCTCCCTTACCTCAATGTACTGATACTGTTAGCACAATTGTTTAAACAAAGTAGAGGATAACACAAACAAATAGCTGTATGAATGCATTTTTTATGGTTAGTTTTCAAGCATATAATTTTAAAAAAAACCTTGAATTATTCTTACCAGTAAAGGTATAAAGCACACCGCAAAGAGAACGACAATTGCAAACAAAAATGCTATCATCTGTATACTCTTCTTGCTTAATGTTTTCTGTTTTTTCCTTTCGTTTTCGGTAAAACAATGTTGACGTACAAGAGTAACGATCACTGAAATATTCAGAACGGCAACCAAACATAGAATTACAAATCCAGCGGAGGCGTAAGCCAAAGAGATGCCTCGATCAATCCAGGCGTCAGACATGAAATCTACAAAGCACCAAGAACCCGGATAAAAACTGCGACTGTGTCTTCCCGCCAAATGTGGAACGGCCGATAGCAGGATTGATATGGCGCCTCCAAACAACAATAACAAGTGAGTTCTCCGTTCCTTGTCGGACACACTGTATTTCAATGGGAAAACAATCGCTATAAATCTATCCAGAGACATGGACAGTACAATGCACGCTGAGTTCAAGATAGTAAACATCTGAATAAAAGCCATATAGTCGCAGAGGCCGTGAGAGAAAGTAAAGGTGAAGTCCGAGGCGTATCGAGCGATTCCGAAAGGTGCTGCCAGAGCGATCCCGAAAAAGTCGTTTATTGCTAATGCCAATACAAATCTGTAAAATGGACGCCATTTGTGTTCTCCAGAAAAACGACAGAGAAGAAACAGCACAAGTCCATTTCCGAGCGTCCCAAGAATTAGAAATAGAATAGGAGGTGCAATACTAGCTTGTGGTTTTTCCTCACTGAACCCAGAGTTTGTCGTGTTTGAAAAGTTCATGTAAAAACTGTCGTCGGTTTGGTTCATTTCGATGCGTTGTGATTAAGATCTGCAAAACCAACATTTGATATAATACCGTATGTAGAAAATAACGTGTGTATAACTTAAGTACCAAACACTATTTTGTTTGTTTTAATGTTTAAAATATGATACATTGCGGAAATCACACTAAAATCACTCTTCTGTACAGCAAATATACGGATATTAGAGTAACCAATATCATTTAAACTTCATTTTATAAAATGAAATGATCAACATTTGTAATATTATTGCTGAGAGATGAAAAGCGCGCTCAAATAAAGCTTTTTTATTGGTATGATAAATAGAAATAAATTTCTCCAAGAAAAGAAAAGAATCAGATTAAAACATATTTACCTAGAATGTTCCTATACCTCGAAAAAACACCGACAAATAACACTTAAAAGGCGTCTGTGTTTACTTAAATGAACACTTAAATATATATTGAGGAAAATTTTTTGTAACCTAGGCAAATAGCCAAGAAAATCTATAAAAATGTACCAATTGCAGAGTTTTAGCATTTCCTGTTTTAACATAGAGAAAACAGGAAAGTAACTTGATAGATATTGTGTACTTTCATAAAAGTTGGTATAACTTTTGCTTGAAACTTAAAAGAGTCATTACGTGTAACATAAAGCTAATTGATTTTGTGAACATTTGACTCAAATTTATGGGTAATATTTATATCCACTAAGTATTTTCCCATCTATATTCATTAAGAATATTGATTAATATTCATACAGAAACTGACGTGACTAAAATATATGCTATCCTTTAAAAACGACAGTCAATGACAGTGAAAATATGCGTTTCTTTTCTCCAAAACCATGCGTAAATCCAGAATTTTTTTTTCAGGGAGAAAGGTTCAATGAATGATTTTGTTTTCCGGGGGGGGGGGGGGTCCGAAGAGTAATTTTAAGTTAATTTTACTATGTAAAGTGAATTTACAACGGGATAGACCCCCTCCCCGATTTCATCTATATCCGCGCATTAAAACACTGACTTCAAATGCATTGTATAGCTAATTTAATGTCAACTTTCATTCAAGTAACTATAACAAATCTTTTTTACATCATTAATTGAAGTATATTTGTACTTTTGATGTTGATTTCGCGTGGATTAATTCTTGATCGATCAAAAACTAGATCAAGATTTCCTGAAAATTTCCGAGTAATTGTGGTTACCAAATTAATAATAGAACTTAAATCAGTTTCTTTTCACTGAAGGGTGTTCAACTTTGCAGTCTGTTGCTTGCAAAAAGGATTTTAAAAATCTATAAAAAAATATATTTACTCTTTGAATTTTCTTGAAACAATCAAGTTAATATCGTCAGAGATTGTAGAAAGACAAACATAATCAAAGTCGTATACCCTTAAACATGTATTTCTAAGAAGCATGTTTTAAAGCAAGTTTTTAAGTCGATGGTAGTAATACTGCTGTTGTTCTCACACAAGTAGTCAATTGATAATAAAGAATAGCAGTCAACTTAACAAATAAAAGAAGACTGTGCATTGAGAGATTTGGATACTACATTCCTAGACTACTACAGTTTTCATTAACAATACATGTAGTTGGACCGGTTTCGATGTATTCCTGTTTACTGACACAATGTTGGAATACGGAGAGAAAAAGAAGTACGGATCCACCGATCCAGACGGAATATTCACGGAAGTCTTGTGTAATAATCTAAGTCGTTGTTGCCGGTTGAGCTAGAACTGTGATTTCTTTCTGCATACGGCCAGCCATACCACGAAACATGGTGTTACCACCTGATAAGACGATATTGGCGAACATGTCATTATGCATATCAACATCACATTTCATAATGCTGATATAATATATATGGTTTCATGGATACCAGCAGAAGACATGCCAAAGAAAGTTGGTTTAAAAGACAATTCCCAACATTAAGATAATTCAACCGGATCATTTTATTCTAATGTACTAATTAAGCACTATCAATTAAAAGGGAATTTTTAAAAATAAACACCGTTAACAAAATTTAAAGCTATGATTTTTCAATTGTAAGCAAATAATATGAAACTAAATAAATATACGAAATGAAAAGAAAAAGCTTAAGGTAAGGTTTGCGGTTACATGGAGATAACTCACAGATTTTCATTGTGACGTAACACCAACTACCTTTGTTTTCAGTTAGAACGTCAAAATTTATTTGACGTCATAATTGATTTCAAGTTTTTTTTATTTCGCGGGGTTTTGTAGTTTCATTGAAAAAGTAACAGGACACATTTTATCAATTTCCATTAAAAACAAATAGTGTTTTAGAAACATCAGATTACACTTATACAAAGATACGTTTTTCCTGAAATCGGTGGACTTGGAAAGGTTTCAAATAAGATGTTTTCGTTTAAATAATAGTAGTTCAAAATTAAGACTTTTGTTGCATTTCATTCTATTTTTAGGTAGTTCAGTAGAAATTTATAAAAATGAATCATGATATAAATAGTGGCATTATTTTCGAACATTTTAAGCATAAATAACCCTCATAATAGTCACATATCTAATGTACATATTTTTCACGAAATTATTTACATTTCATCAACATGAAAATTTGAAATCCTGAACTTTGACCTTTTATAGTTATAAAACGGGACCGGCAAAATCATTTGAATTTCATGAGAAAAAGACTTTAGCATAGTGAACAAAATGGTATGTAATTTTGGTATAATTCCTAAAAAATGCAAGCCGCAAACCTTACCTTAAGGTAGCTCACTGCATCGAGACATACTTTTTAAGACACTACATCACAAGATGGTGATTAAAATGTGTTGTTAAATGTTTGTATCAATCAATTTAAATATCATCATAGCTCAGTGGTTAAAATATCGTGCGTGTGACCCGCAGATCACGAGTTCGAATCCGCCTGGGGTTTTTGTTCATATTTACTGAATTAAACTTTTAAAAATAATATTTTTTTTTAAATCTAAAATTGCATATCGTCTTTTTGTCTAATATTCTTCGTATGCATCATGCTATCTATCATAATTAAGTAATTTTCTGCTGATTTGAGGAACTATTTCAAGGTTTAAAGATAAATAATGCATACAGTTATTTATGTAATAATATAATTATATTGATTCACGAAACAGATAATTAAGTGATTTCTCACGAATTCGTATTCTACCCATACGATTTGACAACATTTTCGGAGTTGCTGACTGTTCCATGAAACGATTGATTATATTATTACTTTTTCGATAACCTTGCAATTTTAATTCCCGAACGACGATAATTCTTAGATTTTAGTGCTTGCTACATTATATGTTTAGAAGTCCATCTCAAATCTCAGTAGTTCCTGGCTAGTTGATTTTTTGATCTTTCCTTCACATTTACTTTCTCATTAAATGAGATATTAAGCTGAATTAAACCCAAATAAGACGAATAACGCTCTTCTCTTCTTTAAACTAATCAACATTTTTTACTAGAGTTCACTCAATCCAGCAATGACAATTGACAATTTCCTTATTCTCTTAACGGAATAATTTACAGTGTTCAGAAAAATCTAACAAACAATAATACATATAATACAATACATGTGCTGAAGGGTGAAAATAGAAAAAATATTAATATTAAATAGTTGTTGAAATTTAATATTGTTGAAATATAAAGGTATAATGTATAAAATTTTCTTATCTTTATTTGGTATATCTGTACACTAAAATAATAATAAAATTCGTCTCCTATCTCATTTACAGTAACATATGGTACATTTATGGTTTTTATGAGGTGTATCATACCATGTACCTCTTTTTAGGCAATTTTGCATTACCAGTTCTAAAAGAAAGTAAAAAAAAAAAACCTCTGATATTTAACAGGCTGATCCAATAAGTATATTTTCAGGAATAATGAGGTTTTAAAAATTCTATCGTTTATACCATATGATGAATTATAAAATTTACTATTCCATGATTGCTTAAATTGGTCTAAGAGTACATGAAAAAAGTTTTCTTAAGTCACTGGATATTTACATTTTGTTCGTACAAAATAAAAGATAGACAGAGTCCTTTGATACAAGTTAAACTAATTTGCAGCTTGTCACTGAAAAAAGAAAACAATCTATATACTCATTGAATTTTCTTGAAACAATCAATATATCAATATTGTCAGCGATTGTACAAAGATGCGGAACATAATCAAAGTCATAGATCCTCAAACATGTAAGCAATCTTAAAGCAGTTTTACATATTTGTAAAAGGCAATGATAGCTATACTCCTGCAACTCTCCTACTCCCACCCTCAACAAGTAGTCAATAGATAATAAATGAATAGCGGTCAACTTTAAAGATAAAAGGAGACTCCTTATTGTGAGTTTTAAATACAACATTCCTAGAAACATTTCTTATGAATAATAGCTGGACCGCCTTCGTTGTATTCCTGTTTGCTGACATAGAAATGTTGGAACACGGAGAGAGAAGAAAGTGTGGATCCACCGATCCAAACGGAATATTTACGATTGTCTGGTGTAATAATCTAAGTCGCTGTTGCCGGGGAGCTAGAACTGTGATTTATTTCTGCATACGGCCAGCCATACCACGAAACATGGTGTTACCACCTGATAAAACGATATTGGCGTACATGTCATTATGCATATCAACATTACATTTCATAATGCTGTTATATACGGTTTCATGGATACCGCCAGAAGACATGCCAAGGAAAGATGGTTGGAATAGAGCCTCTGGACATCTGAATCGCTCGTTGCAGATGATTATAATCTGACTGTCAGGATGTGCATAGCTTTCTAACAAAGATGATGATAAAGCGGCATTGGCCATCTCTTGTTCAAAGTCCAAAACAACATAGCACAATCTCTCCTTGATGTCTCGGACATTTTTTTTTTCGGTTGTTGTGGTGAAATAGTAACCTCGTTCTGTATGGATATGTTCAAAGAATTCAGTCAAATCCCGTCCTGCGAGATTTAATCTCATAGTGGCATGAGGAAGTGCGTGGCACTGATAGGCTGGGACTGCGTGAGACACACCGTATCCGGAGTTTAGTACAATACCAGTTGTTAGAGCGGTAGAAATTAGAAACAGTACGGCCTGATTGGCAATGTAAATGGCTGGGGTGTTGGATTTCTCAAACATGATCTGTGTCATCTTTTCTCTGTTTGCCTTAGGGTTAAGCGGGGCCTCAGTCAGGAGGACAGGGTGTTGTTCTTGGGATGTATGGAGTTCATTGTAGAAAGTGTGCTGCTAGATAACTTCCATGTCATCCCAATTGGTAATTATGCCGTTTTCTATGGGATACTTGAGAATAAGGGCAATTCTTCTGTTCTGAGCATCGGATCCTATAAAAGTGTCCTCCAGGCTCATAGCAACAGTCTGTAAAAATTTGGATCATGCTTAATTGTTCGCTGATATAATTACTTAAACAGCTTTGTTTCGCTTATAGAGTTGACATGAGATCTAATTCATATACGTGCTAGATAAATACACTTGTTTTTCTCGTAATTTATCTGAATTTGTATTTAAGGACGTTCCTCAATTTTATATAGTTTTCCTTGATATATTATTCCTTATCTATTAACATTTAAACCTGTTAATCCCCAAATATTCAGGGTACATTACCAGGCTATTTTTGGAGCTAGAATATTTAGAATTTTCCTTAAAATAGCATGCAATATGCATTTGACTGCTTATAAATAAAGTCATAGTATATATTTTCAATTGAACACTTTATATCTAAATAAAAGAAGTATCATATAACATGAAAATATCACCATGGAATTACTTAGTGCAAATCTTCACATTGTGGAGATAGGAAAAAATAGAAAATAATGGAAGATGGGTCGCGTCTGACCATAACAATGTTTCTAATTGGATGATAAATATAATACCTGAAATTTGGGGCGTCCGACAATAGAAGAAATTATAGCCCTTGGAACATTGTCCCCCGCAAATCCGGCCTTGCAAGTTTCGGATCCATTGTCAATCACTACATTACAAACGTCAAAATCGGACATATTTTAGAATACAAAATGTCGACTTCCCGAATCCAATATTTCAATAGATGCAATTAGTTTAAAAAGTAATGATGCCTAATATCGTTCACATAGAATATAAATACGATTATCAGAAATTACCTGACATTTCTAGGAAATAATCACAACTAATTTTATCTTCTTCAAACAAATAGATTATACTCTAAAAATAAATAGAATCTGATAACAAAACTGAACTCTGAAATTCGTGCATCACGAATAAGGTGAAGGGAAATACATTGAAGGTAAATTACGTTTAGACCCGTAAAAACGAGGTACATGTAGGTCAAGCACCACGCCTCTTTCAAAATAACCCTCCCAATTTTATCATCTAATATTTACTAGTTTGATGAGATAGCAGTGCTTCTGTTTGGTCAAAAAATTACCTGCATCAAAAAATATGACCGGATATACTTTTCTCTACTGTTCTGATTTAGCACTTTCAAAGGAAAGGAGATTTTTTAAAAATAAACACTGTCAACAAAATTTAAAGCTATGACTTTTCTATTGTACGCAAACAAAATATAACAAATAAGTACATAGCGAGTGCAAAAAAAAACTAAAAAGATAAACAATACATAATTTTATTATTTCAAGAAACAGATAAGTAAGTGTATTCTTACGAATTCATAGGCTACACATATACGATTTGACAATATTTTCGGAGTTGCTGGCTGTTCCAAGAAACGATTGATGATAATAATTACTTTACGATAACCTGCAATTTTAATTTAAGTTTTCTCATGCTGCACACCCTCACAGCAGCTCTGTTTTTGCTGTCGGATAAATGAACTCAACACTGGTGAGAGATGAAATATGTCATTTATTAAAAATGACGAAAATAAAAAAAAGTATAAACATCATAGTAGGGGATCAGACCCAAAACTGTTCACAGAAAATGTTAAATAATTTATCAATATGCTAATCCCCTTAACTTACAGAACAACAATATTTTGTTTAAAATTGTATACAATATATACAAAACCAGCAAAAAGATGGCACCTCAAAAATAAAATATGCCACCAAATGTAAATTGCATAATGTTTCTCAATTTCTTGAGAATACTCAGATTTTGATGCTTGCTACATTGTTTGTTTAGAAGTTCAACCCAAATTTTAGTTGTTCCAGGCTAGTTGTATAGTTGATCTTTTCTTTAACATTTACTTACTCGTTAAATGAGATAAGCAGAATTAAAACCAAATAAGAGGAATAAACACTTTTTTTAACGGAGGTCATCCAATTCGCAAAGTCCTTAGATTCGAGCTTTACTCGTTATAATTTTTAATATATTCGATCAGTGCTTACTATCTATTCAAGATATATTTATCTATATACTAAAGTCAGATACTCTTTACACAATTGCACTTAAAAATATAGTTCCATTTATGATCAGCAGATACAACATTACAACAAATGTTTAAAATGTCGATGTATATGTAATATGTAGAAGAAAATAAAATTAACGTGAAATTATTTTTAAAAATCATCTTTCCCCAAGAAATGTAAATGTGAAGTATTCATATTCCTACGCTAGTTGCCTCCTCAGTCTTTTTCACGATCATATAGGCCATTCTTCGATTGACAATTTTTTCACTAATGAATATTGCTTACATTATTACATTAATTATGTTACTTTCGTGATTATTGTTCGTTAGGTATTACACAATCTCTT
This sequence comes from Magallana nippona, assembly GCA_033439105.1. Classification (NCBI taxonomy): domain Eukaryota; kingdom Metazoa; phylum Mollusca; class Bivalvia; order Ostreida; family Ostreidae; genus Magallana; species Magallana nippona. The sequence goes on from CM065925.1 coordinate 23,171,305, forward strand.
TTAATTATTTATTGTGCATGAGCGTGTGTTTTTCTTCTCTTTTCTTTTAATGACGGAATGGTTATGTAACACCCGCACCATATTTCTGATCGCACTCGTGTAGACTCTCTTTAAGCATAGATGTGTGTACTGTTTGCTGGTGACGCAAGACTGGTGGCAGTATTTGCTACGGACATGAAGAACTATATACGCCAGTTTCTTAACAAGTTCAGTTATTTTAACTTAGAGTACAGTGAAAATTCAAAGTAATTCAAAAGTCGAATATCTAGGATATGGGGTAACCCATATCTATTCTTTTTATCAATTATGAATGATACTGTAATGACCTGGGATAGGAATAGTTATGAATTTATCATTTTTACATTAATTGATTAATTGTCTTAAATTAGGGGTTTGAATGGGTAGATCTTATGAATTTTGCATCATTACACACCTAATACAGTTTATTGGGTTTAATTCTCTTCAATGTTCACCGTACCTGCTAAAATCTATTTTAAGGACATGTGTATCTTTGTTTTCACCAGTTTGCATATTTATCCGTTACATTGTGAATTCTATAGTATCAAGGAAGCTTTGCAGGTTACTTATGCCTATGCATCTTTATTTTGTGCGATTGATTGTCTACTGCACCAATACTAGTAAGAGCGCTGGATACCTGGAGCTACATGTAGGTAGATTGTTTACATCCCGCTGCCAGCTTTTCCTATTGTGTATTGTGTTAGCTATCGTTTCGTATTTTGAACTCCTATGATTATTTCATTACTAGCGATGTTTTATAGTTTATAATCTTCCCTAAAATCCATGTTTTCATTATTCATACTTAGTTTTACTGAGAACTAGACATCGTGTAGTATTTTCAAAATATGCATCCCCATTATTATAGCAAGGTAAATATCTAGGACATCGTCTGCTAAACGATCTCTTGTTTCTACATTGAATAAAGCAAGTCGGATACTCTTTACACAATTGCGCTTAAAAATATAGTTCCATTTATGATCAGCACATACAACATTACAACAAATGTTTAAAATGTCGATGTATATGTAGTATGTAGAAGAAAATAAAATTAACGTGAAATTATTTTTAAAAATCATCTTTCCCCAAGAAATGTAAATGTGGAGTATTCATATTCCTACGCTAGCTGAGGCAGTCTTTTTCACGATCATATAGGCCATTCTTCGATTGACAATTTTTTCACTAATGAATATTGCTTAAATTATTACAATAATTATGTTACTTTCATGATTATTGTTCGTTAGGTATCACACAATCTCTTTTAATTATTTATTGTGCATGAGCTTGTGTTTTTCTTCTCTTTTCTTTTAATGAGGGAATGGTTATGTAACACCCGCACCATATTTCTGATCGCACTTGTGGAGACTCTTTTTAAGCATAGATGTGTGTACTGTTTGCTGGTGACGCAAGACTGGTGGCAGTATTTGCTACGGACATGAAGAACTATATACGCCATTTCAGTTACTTTAACTTAGAGATCGGCTGAGCACAGTGAAAATTCGAAGTAATTTTAAAGTCGAATATCTTGGATATGGGGTAACCCATATCTATTCTTGTTTAAGATTTACTTTGCGCGGTGAACGGTAGTTTTGTACGAAACTATTCGGAAATGCTCAGGGTATACGGTACCGTACAGCGTTTTGATTGGTCAATCGTGACCGTACAATTATTTAATTGGTTTATTAATATCACATGATCAGTTCCGAAGGTTATATACAAGTGTATATGAGTGCTTTGCCATACTATTGCAGATAATTTGTGACAAGTTCACAAGCGCCAGAAATTCAAACTGTTAATTTAAAGCCCCAAAGCCTCCCTATCAAGTGTTTACCAGCACCACCAGCTATAGGTGAGATTGCGCACCATATAATTATCTCTTAACACACTGGACACCTGAATATATAATTCCGTGGTAAATTTATATTAACCTGCCACGCCCCTTCTTGCCTTTGAAAGTACCGTTGACGCCTTAGACCAAAATTAATACAATTCAATTAATGCCTTGACTTTAATACGTTTTGCCATGATTGTACTGTGCTGTTACCATTGATTCAATAAACCATTGGTGTTTTTTTTTTACCAAGCATTGTCCTCTAATCAAAGTATTGCAAGTACTTTGAAGCAATACCTGAAATAAACTACATATATTTTGTCGCCCCCTTTCTTAGATGGCCATATTTGGGGAGCTTACAATAGTGAAAACACATGATTTTGTTTACTTTTAAGTTACCCATATGCTAAAAATTATACAATGCTTTAAAACAAATGACATTTAAATCATTTATTTTCCTGTAAGGAAAGAAATGACGGATACGCTATAAAGATATTACAACCACCTTATTTCCCGCGGACACACGCAAATAGGTTGGTTCGACGCGTTCTTCGTCAGTATTCATGAAAAGGCATTTTATACCTAATTGCAAATAACGCTTAATTATTTATCTTTAAAATACACAGTCTTATTTTACAGCCAAACATTTCAAGTTTTAATCGCTGGTAGAGCTTTAACTTTTTTGACGATAACACAATGTATTTTTCGCAGTACATTCACATTAGAAGTTACAGATTAAAAAAAACTGTACAGTAGCCTCGAAAATACTTGAATTTGGGTGATGGTACTATCCATTGCCCATCAAAAGTAAAGTTAGTAAACAAAACACATGTACATGTACATGTTACATTATGAGCATTTAAATTGTTCACTTTGTTCAATACAAGCTGATATTCACCACGAACTAAATGTCATCCCATTCAACTTAAGTTAATGACATGATTATGTCGTAGTTTGGATACAAGTCTAAGTATCGTTTCTCTTATTTCATAAAAAAACAATATTTCGTGCGACAACATTTCTATTTCTGATGATGAATCAGATGAACGTAGTACTCTATGATGCAGATAGACTAACTTCAGGTCTCCTTAAGGTGGTATGGGACACCTAACTATATTTATTTGGATAAGAGTACATTATAATGAAAATACTTTCACCTTTTAGAATTTTCAAAGTTTACAATCTTTGACCCAAAAATATGTTTGAAAAATTTTTGAAAAAAAAATTATAAAAGTTTCGAACTCATGACAAACAGATTCGTAACTAACGCTCTTACACATTGAGCTATGTAACAATTTTGGGAGGGGGGGGTTATCAAATTATGCTTGATTTTATTGTTTATTTCGATCGGAAGTACGTCACAATATGGAAGTGTCCCATACCACCTTAAATAGACGTAATATTTATACCCGCACTTTCTAAAGAAAGTTCGGGTATATTGTTGTTTCCCTGTTCCGTCTGTCCGTCCGTCCGTCCGTCCGTCCGTCTGTCACGTTTTACTTTCTCAAACTGCTCTTACATCTTATAAACCAGCAAACTGAAAAATAATTGGTGAAAAATGACGTTTTTTGACAAAAAACCTTCTTCCTCGAACTCCTTTTACATTTTCAACAGTAGACAAATCATCTCTTGGAATATGTTTTGGGGTGTCCTATAGATGCGCAATAAAGTTTCGGAAATTTCAATTTTGTCCTGGGGGTCATTAAATGGCTGAAAAATAACGTTATTTTACAAAAAGTCTGGTTTCAAAAAACGTCAATTTCTTTTTGCAGTAGCCTAATGATCTAATAGGATATGCTTTGGGGTGTCATGTTGACGTGTAATCATGTTTCAGAATTTTTGTTTTTATCACGGGGGTCTGTGGGCATCAAAAAATGACGTTTTTTTGCAAAAAAAAAATGGTTCCCAGAACTTCTCTTACAATTTATGCAGTAGCTATGTCATCTCTTGAGATATGATAGGGACTGTCCTATAGATGTGCAATAAGGTTTTAAAAATCTAAATTTCATCCAGGAAGTCAAACAGTAGCTGAAAATTGACGTTTCTCACTCCTAAAAAAAACCTTCTTCCCAGAACTCCTCTCATGATTTAATGAATAGCCACATCATATCTTGGGGTATGATAGGGGCTGTCATATAGTCATGCAATAAGGTTTTAAAAATTTAAATTTCATCCAGGGAGTCAAATAGAAGCTGAAAATCGAAGTTTATCACTCCTGAAAAAACCTACTTCCCAGAACTCCTCTCATGATTTAATGAATAGCCACATAATTTATAGGGATATAACAGAGGCTGAGCTATAGATTTGCAATAAGGTTTTAGAAATATAAATTTGATTCTGAGGGTCAATGCTATCTGCAAAATGATGTTCCGTCCTATAAAAAACCTAATTCCTGGACCTCCTCTTATCTCTTGTGATTGAAATAATGTACCATAAGATGCTTAAGGAGGAAGAATATATATGCTTTAGGGGTGGGGATCACAAGCATTTTTTTCAAGTTATTTGATCATTTTTGATTTTGGGAGGGTGGGGTGGGGTTAGGGTGACCCCCAGATGCCATGACCTACTAATACCAAAAAAAAATTTGCCTTGACATGGTCATGGTTCAAGAAACAAAAATATATATGGTTTAGGAGTGGGGATTTCGATGATTTTGAGGATATTTTAAAAATATTCAACTATTCATGTTTTCTATTTAAGAGGAGGGGGGGTGGTTGTTTAAAAACAACTCCGGGGGGGGGGGGGGTGGGGTCGGGGGAATGACCCAAGGGGCAGGGGCCAATTTGTCTTAAATGTATCTTGACATGATCAGCAGAATTGGACAGAATTATCACTATAGGGCATCTGCAGAGTGGGGCCCTAAATAGTTACAAAATCAATCTACAAAAAATATTGATAATATGTTATACATGTATTTAGAAATGTCTTTATTTTCAAAATGATTAACAAATTAATCATTCAAAATGAGTTATAAATAACCGATTGGCAATTCTGCAATTGATTGCAAGATCCCTAGTATAATATCACATGTTTTTTTTTTATATATAATTATACATGTATGTTAACAATCAGTATTAAAATGCACAAATTTTCATGAGTCATAAATCTTGACATACCACATATCTCTTGACAAAAAAGAATAAGCAATTTGAAATAAAAGAAAATTAGTCATTAACTCTTTTTCTATTACTGGTGTATGATGATGGGGTAGGGGGTATAATGGGAAAAAAAAAGCTGCAGCATGCCTTCATTTCACTAAAAATGTATATCTAATCCACACATCCTGGGGATGGGGAACGGTTAAGGCCCCTTCCCTTTTCTCCCTATTATAACTCATATAAACATGATATTTAATACCCAAATTTAATACAAAATAGGGTCAATATGGAGTCAACTCAATAGTATAAGTCTGACAAATGAAAAAATAAAAAACATTCTGCAATTAAAATGACAGACACTGTAGATAAGCTTATTTAGATACAGATGATGATACAGTATGCTGGCAAATGGAGATCACATTTTAGAGAGTGAAAGTAAAACTTAACTGTTTTGTATACCGGTGTCTCATAATATTGCGCTACTACATGTATTATACTTACCTATATTGGTCAACATCATAATGATAATCCAATTAGCACAATACGAATTCCTTTAGCTGATCACCACAAAAGAAACGTTTATTCGTGTTAATTAATCCTATTCTGCATATCAAGAAAACATATGCATGTACACCACGTGAAACCCATCTAACCAAAGAGCTGGGTAAAACTAGTACCCGATGCAACCTGTACACCTGTGTTGTGTACGTAACTTCAGACAAAGATCATTTAATTGTAACATATTGCATGTGGCCTTCTTTTTGACTAAAACTAGTACAAGAGAGTGTTATTTAGAGGCAAACACTTGGTGCGGCTATTACTGTCTAATGACAGCATCTAGTTCTTAATTGCATGAAATACATATATGGATTAATGACTAAATAAATAAATAAATATACATGTATTAAAGGTCAATAATTTGAATAAAGCACAATGTTTGTACTATGTAACAGTTAATCTACCATTATCTCTGATGAACTTTTGAACAGAGAAAAAATAGCTGATTGATGTCAACATGTTGAAATTTTGGGACTTGTTAAAGGTCTTATGTATACTAGGCCTGATATATACTAGCACAGCTATTTCTGTATCATGCGGTCATGGTCAGGAAGAAATTGATAACTCAATGCTGAATAACTGGTACTATTAAGCTTCACATAGCATAAACAAAATATATGTCGAGTATATCTTGTTTTTACATTTGTATATTTTCTTTTCAAAGAAAAAAAAAGAAAATTACCAAGATATTTTTGTCTTTAAAATTGACCAGCTAGATTACAAATAAAATGTTCTTGCTTTGAGTGCATGTTGCAAATGTTTTATGTTTAAAGACAAATGTAGGTATTGGCAAAATTATATTTTAGAATGTGCACGTTGCTTTTAAATCTTTAACAATACATGTGGGTTTTTTGTAATATACAGAATGCATTGTTTGTAAGATCTTATAGATTCATAAAAGCAAAAGAGTTTTTTTCTTTAAATATACGGAAAAACATACTAGGCAAATTTATTTAAAAATGAGCATTTTTGATACGTATGTCTCGACTGTTCTCAAATGTCTCTAGGATTTCACCTTGCGAAAAAAAAATTAACAGAGTTCATACAAGAGATAAAAATGTCTACTTCAAACCTTATAGTTTGCAAATTGTGCATTAAAAAATATTAGCTAAAATTGGTCAAAACAGAGAACTGCATATTACTAAATGTTTATAAAGATATTATCATTTACTCATTTCAAAATAATTGGTATAATAATGTTAGAAAGCTGCAAAGATCTCTAGATTTACATAAAGTTTGGCTTCTCACAGTCAGTGTTTTTTTTTTTGTAAGTAGGCAAAGGCTGTAAGGTTTTTTTCAATATTACAGGCTGAAATATTTTTTCATCCAATTATGAAACTTTGTTTTTAGCTAAGACAACTTTTCTTTCTTTCCAGTTTTATTAAAAAACATGTTCCCGACACTTTTATTTGTTTCCTGTCAAAATATTGAATTAATTATGATTTAACTAGTTATTGATAGAGCACATGTGCGGATCCAGAAAATTTGTTCAAGGGGGGGGGGGGGGGTTCTGAGGGACAACTATGTTTGCCAGGGGGAGGGGTCCCAATGCCTATTTTTGATAATCAAATTTAAAAAGTTTGAACTATCCAGTGGAGGAGGTTCGCTATATAACGGAGTTATCAGGGTTGAACGTACTTGTAAATTATGAACACATAGTTGAATATATTTTTTATAAATGCCTGTCACATGTCTTATAAACATTCATATAAAATAAAAAAGTAAAAGAATGAAGAGACTAAATAAATTGTAAAGGATATGTACTAAGTTACCTCTCATGCTCTAAAGAAGCACTGATACTATACCTTATTAATATTAATTATTAATTATATTATAGTCAAATCGGTCCTAATTTAAATACAAATCGATATATGTTAAGGATTTACAGCTTACTTGTATCAATAATGCATATTTTTAGGGGAAAATGACATTGAAATTCAAACAACTGAATGCCCTATTGTTATGATAATTGGAAATTTGAGTTGTTTTAAAAAGAAATAACTATGTAACAACATTAGTTTCGAATAAACCAGAAACTAAGGACAATGACTTTGATTAACAGCCAAGTGCAAGCATATTGGAGTGATATTTGTTCATATCTTTAATTACGATGATTATCAAAATATTGTGGAATCATTTTTATTATTCAATTTTTATTGTTTAATGTTCGTGGGTAGCCAAAATTTTTCTGGTTCGTGGGAACGTAATGTCGTCGGTAGCAAGTTATATTTTGTAAATAAATACTTAACAAATGCTTGTATATGTGTTCGTAGGGATTCAAATTCGTGTGCAAGGGTTACCCACGAAAGCCAAGAACATTGGTCACTGATGATTCCACAGTATCTCAAATTATAATACAAGCGGACGATTTCAATATGTTACGCACGTGTTCTACAGGTATATAGATCTGGTTTGGAGAGACACATATAAGATACATATCAGATAAATGTACGTAAACCATAAACCATATAAATAAACAGTGTGTTTACAGTGACACTTTTTCGGTGGCATTTTCTTGGGCTTTGGCCTGACAACACTGTCGAATGCAGGGAAATATCTGTAGAAACACCACAGTTTCTTTTCTTAGCAGGATGTAAAGCCAGGGATTCAGAACGAAATTCACGTAGGCTAGACGGAGACCCAATACCTCGAAATTCTTCATTCCTTGAAGGATGTGCAAAGGGCGGGCAAACACATTGATCTGGAAGAAATGGCAAACATAGAACATAAAAGAAAAAAAAACAAGATACGATCTGAAAATTATTAGATATTGTCTTTTAATTATGTCTCAAATAATAGCTAATCTCAGTTCCCTTTCCACAATGTACAGAAACTGTCAGTATATATGTTTAAGCAAAGTAGAAGATAACACTAAAAGATATACATGTATTACTGTATTATTTCTAGATATTTTTTTAACTATTATGTTTAGAAACAAACCGTGAATCATTCTTACCAGCAAGGGTATAAAGCAGACTGCAAAGAGAACGACAATAGCAAACAAAAAGGCTATCATCTGTTTACTCTTCTTGCTTAACGTTTTCTGATGTTTCTTTTCATTTCCGGTTAAACAATGTTGACGTACAAGAGTAACGATCACTGAAATATTCAGAACGGCAACCAAACATAGAATAACAAATCCAAAGGAGGCGTAAGCCAAGGAGATGCCTCGATCACTCCAGGAGTCAGACAAAAAATTTACGAAGCACCAAGAACCCGGATAAAAACTGCGACTTTGTCTTCCTGCCAAATGTGGAACGGTCGATAGAAGGAGTGAAATGGCCCCTCCAAAGATCAACAACAAGTGAGCTCGCCGTTCCTTGGCGGACACGCTGTATCTAACTGGAAAAACAATCGCTATAAATCTATCCAGAGACATAGATAATACTATACAAGCCGAGTTCAAGATAGCAAACATCTGAATAAAAGCCATATAGTTACATAGGCTGTGAGAAAATGTAAAGGTGAAGTCCGAGGCGTATCGAGCGATTCCGAAAGGTGCTGACAGAGCGACCCCGAAAAAGTCGTTAATGGCTAGTGCCAATACTAATCTGTAAAATGGACGCCATTTGTGCTCTCCGGAAAAACGATATAGAAGAAACAGCACCTGTCCATTTCCGAGCGTCCCAAGAATTAGAAATACAATGATAGGTACAATACTAGCTTGTGGCTTTTCATCGTTGAATCCAGAGTTTGTCGTGCTTGTAAAGTTTATGTAAAAACTGTCGTTTGTTGGGGTCATTTCGGTCTTTTGAAGTTAATCCAATATGTATGACGTTGACAAAAGAACTGTAGATACAAAAAAAAAAAACCCACTTAAAACACAGAAAATAAATCACACGTGGAATATTATACAATGTTTTGTTTGCTTAATTTCAAAAGGAAACAAGTGCAAAAACCATGCTCAAATCAGTATTTTGTACATCAAATTTCACACGTTTGACATTATCTACTCTATTTATTTTATAAGCAAGACGATTTTTTTATCTTTATTTACAAGAACAGAATATACAAAAAAATATAGCACAATTTTCAGAGTACAGGCATATTATATACTTCCTGAATTTTTATAGTAATGCTGCATATAAATGTACATGCTCCCATTGAGAATCACTTGTAAAAAGACTTTCTAATTAGTTGTCCAAAAAAATATCATATTATCATATACTTAAAAAAACCTATAATGTTTAATTTTGATAGATAGTTTCATATTGTTTATGAAAAGTCTTCAGAATTGCATAAAGCGAGACGATTAGCATTTGTAAACCCATTAGAGAGAGAGAGAGAGAGAGAGAGAGAGAGAGAGAGAGAGTACTCAAAAACAACTTTAAAGCTATTTATCATAATATTATTAGTAGGCTAGATATGAAATATCTCATAGAGAATAAGAATGACAATAAAAAATATTTACTTGGTGTGTTACTATTCTTTAAAACACATAAAATTTATACATTCTTTGTGTTAACTTAAATGAACATTAAAAAAATGTATTGAAGAAAACTGTCTTTCATCACAACATCATTTTTGTAACTAGGCAAATAGCCAAGAAAAAAAATGTACCAAAGTGCAGATGGTTAGTCATAAATGTTTTAACATAGAGAAAACAGGAAAGTAACTTGAAAGATATTGTGTAATTCATCGATGACTTTTGCTTGAAACTTTAGTGTAAAGTTTTAAAAACGTTATTCCGTGTGACATTACTTGTTTTTTTTTAACATTTGCCTTAATTTGATTCCTTTAAATTCAATATAAGGGATATATTTACATTCACAAGGTATTTTCCCTCTATTCATTAAGATTGAAATTCATACAGTATTGAAATCTATCGATCCTGTAAAACGACAGTCAATGACCTTGAAAATACGCATTTTTTAAACTTCTGAACCTTACTTAAATCCGGATTTTATTTTCAATTTTCAAGGAAAAAGGTTTCAGGGATGATATAATATAGATTTCGTTTGGCTTATTTAATTTTCGTTAACTTTACGATTTAGTTCTACATTACTACGAGTTAAATTGTAATGGGATTCCCCCCCCCCCCCTTGATTCCGTCTATATCCGCGCATGAAAATACAGCTAGTCTTTCGCTAATTAGATGTCAAATTTAATTCAAGTAACTACAATTAATCAATTTACATCTTTAATTAAAGTATATTTTGTACTTTTAGTGTTGCCCTTGCTTGAATCAATTCTTAATCGATCAAAAGTAATAGCTTTCATAAGAGCTTGCCTGAGTAAACAAAATTATTCCATTGAAATCATCTATTAGTTACCTTAGCTGCATATCTAGCTCCCAGTCTGAAAAAAAAATCAGATGGACGACCATCCGATTTGTTTCATACCGGGAGCTACAGACCTGCAGCTATAATAACCTTATAAGAAATAGATTTTAAAATCTGCTGCTGTTCATAAATTCATAAAAGAGACGAGCAGATTCAAGTAGTAATGAGTCGTTTAAGTTTGGATTCACAATGTACATACATATATATTTGGATAGCTTGTCAGAGAAATGAATACAGTTTTACATGTTATATGGCATGAAAATAACAATATTATAGACATTTCCGTTTCTCACTAAATGTACACGCTTAAACTTCGGCCGATTAAACAATAAGGGTTATGTTCAATTTGTAAATTCTTTCTAAAACATTCGACCTTATATATCGTTGTTAAGAAATTAAAAACGTTGAACGATTAAATCGATTTCATAAGGAATGCCTCGCACAATTTTTCAACGTTATCATCCTGGTATTTTCATTGTCTGTTGCAATACAAAATCCCCGTTGACATCATTAGATATTTTTTCGCCATGTATTAAAAACCTGATAAGCCAGAGGAGGCGTTTCAAAAAAGGAATCTTGGACTTTGTTCATACTTTTGAATGAACATCGTTTGAACCCGAGATATTCATAAATATCGAGTGAGTAAGCAAAATGTGAATCGAGGATATCTTGGGACAGAGTATATATATATATATATATATATATATATATATATATATATATATATATATATATATATATATATATATATATAATTTCTTCAAATAAAGCTGAATGCTCTAGATTATTTTCATCATAGGAAGGACCCTTTAAAAGTTATGTCATGATTGGCCCCATTTTCGACTCGTCCACTATACCAATGCGTAAAATTGATGAATGACACATTGTGGCGCCAAGTCTTGCGTTACGTTATCATCTCTGTTCTTAAAATGAACTCGTCCATGGATCAAAGGCCGGGGGGGGGGGGGGGGGATGTCAAATCAATTTTTTGACCTTTGTGTACACAACGAAATATCTTAAACTTAGATCGAATGTTTTAAAAGAATCTATCGAATGAACTTGCACACTAATTGTTTAACGTACATTTTATAACACACGCAAGCTACACCTTTTTCAAGACGAATGAATCCACCCAATTGATCAAAAATCGGGTTATATGAACCAAAACATCCCACTTCGGCGATTTAGTAAATATTCCATGCAGTATCTTTACTTAAATCCAAACTGATAATTTATTTCAACTATATAGAAGTATTATAACTTTTGTAAACCTATTAATACTTTCCCTTTTTTCTCCAATGCCAATCAATTTGGTTTTTTGACCAATATTGCACTTGAGGTCATAATGTTTATTCTTTTTTCCCTACATTTTCTTGTTTTTGTTCATTTGTTCCATTCTTGTTTTTCACTTTGCATTCTTTATTTACTTGCAAACACTTTTCCAAGTGTTTGCTTACTGTGTTTTTACCTTCAACTTTTGTCTTGATGTTACGCAACAAAGGTCATGGTCGTTAAGTACATGTATGAATTCACACCTGTCTTTTCAATCGCAGTGCTCTCTCTTAGTTTCGATAACGTTGATCAACATGACTTTCAATGGCGGGTGACACAATTGAACAATACCGAGCCGCTATTGGGCTTTTTTACTGTTGTGTACGGTGTATGAAAAAATGTTTTTATCTTAAATTTTTACAATGAATTCATTTTTTAAAGGTAAATTTCTCACCTGACAGCTTAGATACATTAACAAAAAAGTGGTTTAAACTCTATAAGTTATGCTCTATCATATGACATTGAAATTTTTGATACATGCACCTTAGACGGGTGCAAAAATGCCACCTTGGCCCTAGCATAATTATCCAGCACAGTGTTCCAATATATATACTATAAATAGAATTATTTGAAACAATCAATATAAGTTTATATCGTCAGCGATATCGATTTTAAAAAATCCGCAACATATTCAAAATCATAGTAGATCCTTAAACACATATTTTCTAATAAGCATGTATCTAAGCAATTTTTAAAGGCAAGGGTAGTAATACTCCTGCACCTCTCCTTCTCCCACCCTCAACAAGTAGTCAATTTATTAAGGAATAAGTGATCAAATCCAATTAAGCCCGCGAAGGACTTTTTGACAGATTTGATCACGCCCTGCCGTATTTGATCACATCATAATATTCAATGAATGATCCCTTATTACTTATATTTATATACTATTCAGCAATTGTACGATTTAATATTAAAATAGTCATTGACGAAATGTATTGGACCATACATTACAAAATCGATTGATAGTGTTATCATAGACAAAGACACTGGCAAATGTAAAATATTAGTAAATTTAGAAAAATTAGTTCAACTTTACAACTAAAGGAAGACTCCATATCACAACATTCCTAGAAACATCTCTCATGAACAATAGCTGGACCACTTTCGAAGTATTAATGTTTGCTGACATAAAAATGTTAGAACAAAAAGAAAGAAGCAAGTACCGACCGACCGACCCAAACAATATTCACCGTAGTCTGGTGCAATAAACTTAGTCGTTGTTGCCGGGTGAGCTAGAGTCGTGATTTTTTTCTGCTTACAGCCAGAAATAGTAGGAACTTAGTGGTGCCACCTATGAAGACGAAATTGGCGTCATTATGCATATCAACATCACCTTTCATAACGCTGTTATATAATTATGGTTTCATGCACACCAGCAGAAGACATGTAAAAAAGGGAAGATGGTTTTTAAAAAAAAACATTGCCTGCATAAAAACAACTCAAACATATCACTTTATTCTTATGTACTGAATTAGCATTATCATTAGAGAGGGAACGTCCAAAATAAATACTATCAACAATATCTAAAGCTATGGTTTTTCAATTGTAAGCGAACAAATTATAACGAAATGAATATAGCAAATGAAAACAAAGCTTAAATGATAAAAATACATAATTATCTTTTATCCATGAAACTGATAAGTAAGTGTATTCCCACAAACTTGTAGACAACACATACAAATTGACAACATTTTCGGAGTTGCTGGCTGTTCCAAGGAACGACATGATTAAATATATAATTACTTTTTCGATAACCTTGCAATTTTAATTCCCTAACGAGAATTCTTAAAGTTTGGTGCTTGCTACATTGTATGTTTAAAAGTCCAATTCAAATTTTAGTTGTTCCAGGTTAGTTGTATAGTTGATCTTTTGTATACCATTTACCATTCTTCATTAAATGAGATAAGATGAATTTAACACAAATAAGAATAAACACTCTTTTCTCCTTTAAACATATCAACATTTTTTTAACCAGAGTTTATCCAATTCACAAAGTCCTTAGATTCGAGCTATACACGCTATAACTTTCATCAATTATGAATGACAGTGAGAAACATGTCTTGTTTTCGTTTTCCAAATCCTCTTAGAAGCCATTTGGGCTTCACAGGATTTGATCATGTGACAAACCAAGTTCATATCCCAGTGAACTATTTCCTTGAGAATTTTAACGTCATTCTTAGTGTATAATGACATCAGGATTTGTACCAAAATTGAAACTTGTAACATTATAATAAAACGCTCGATTTTCATTGTTTTATTTCGTTTTGTTATAAACACAAAGGCGGTCGGCAAGATATTATTCGTTATATGGTTTGTAACTGACCTTATATGGTTTATACGTGGTCATTAAATTCCATATGTCATGTACAATTGTCGTGTTTTTTCTATTTTCCAATCAATAAACTCGGCTGTATGACGTAAATACATAATACCTTCCAACTTTGGGGACGTTTTGATTGATTTGAACATATTTTATTGTATAAATACATTTTATACAAATTAAAGATTTGAACACAAGTTCTTTCAACTTACGGGGTTCTCACCCTAAATACAGTTTTCCATATCCGTATTACTATGATAAATAGACATTATAATCCTTAATTAAATTAAATAAATCAATAAATAAATAAGTATACCTGATGAACTTTAGAACAGAGGAAAAAGTATGCTGCTTGATATCAACATGTTGAGAAGCATCTCTTGTCAAATGTCTTATGTATACTGACACAACCATTTGTGTATCATGCAATCAGGAAGAAATATATAATTCACGAATTCTGAATCTGTGTGTTTTAGTCAATATTGCAACCGCTGTATCCTGTATAGTACGTCAGAGAAAGCAGTTAACTGATCACATTTTTAAGTGTATTGTATAATATTATCCAAACATTAAAACAATGTGTCATTTTTATGTCATTTTTTTTTAACTTTCGGGCACCTTTATATTGAAGGTAGGCAAGTTTTTAATTTCAATATTTTAAAAACATTGGTTTTATAATCAGATTGAGACCCTATTTCCCTCCCTCTCTTCAATATTATATCATCTCGCAAGTTATATATTTACAAGTAGATTTCATTTATGAATATTTTTTAATCTATAAAGCATAGAAGAGTACCGTTGATATGTAACACATATACCTGTTTGAATGTTAATGTATTTTCACGTTTCTGTTAACAGCATATAAGTAGAGAGCAGATAGGTTTACGACACACCAAAATGAAACAGACAAATGATAGCTTTTACATACATATTAACGCAAGCACGACAGATTCTGCATCTGGCGAGGAAAAACCATAAGTACCTACTTTGTTCTTTATGCTGTTTGGGATACTGGGAAATGGACTGGTGCTGTTTCTTCTCTGTCGGTTTTCCGCAGAACACAAATGGCGTCCTTTTTACAGATTCGTATTGGCTCTGTCCATTAATGACCTTCTAGGATTCACTTTTGCAACCCCTTTTGGCATCGCTCGATATATCACAAACTTCAACTTTGATTTCCCTGACAGTCTGTGCAGCTACATAGCTTTCATTCATATGTTTTGAATTTTGAACTCGGCTTGTATAGTATTATCCATGTCTCTGGATAGATTCATAGCAATTGTTTTTCCGATTAAATACAGCACGTCTTTAAAAAAAAACGCAGAGCTAGCCTACTGTTGTTATTTGGATGCGTTGTTTCATTTCTTTTGTCGACTATTCCTCATTTGGCGGGGAGACTTAGTCGCAGATTTTACCCGGGTTCATGGTGTTTTGTAGATTTCAAATCTGACGCCTGGATTGATCGAGGCATCTCCTTGGCTTACGCCTCCACAGGCTTTATGATTATGTGTTTAGTTGCCGGTCTGAATATTTCAGTGATTGTAACTCTTGTACGTCAACATTGTTTAACTGAAAAGAAACAACAGAAAACATTACGCGTGAAGAGAAAACAAATGATAGTTCTTCTGTTTGCTGTTGTCGTTCTGGCTGTAGTCTGCAACATACCATTGTTGGTGAGAAATTCTGTCTTTATTTATGATACACACAACAACGCAAGTGACTTATTGAATGTCTGTTTTGTTTGTCGTTTAATTGAACATTATTTTAAACTTCTGGGAAATTAACGTGTCAATCCTAACATTTGCTACATATATCTTTAAGGGAAGGGAAAGATGTAAATGTAAAAATACATCATCCTTAACCTTAATGGGGTATTAAAACATTCTGATATGAAACAAAATTTTCTACTGTTCATCTGGTAAACCAAGAAGGGACTTAAGAAGCATTTGTCCGAATTGTGAAATTAATGACCCCTGGCTGTGCTTGTTGTGAATATAAAGAGAAATGCATTTATATTTGAAAATTTTCTTTCTATACAGTCATGTATAATTAAATACATTATTTTCCATTTTCGTTTAAGATCAACGTGTTTGCGCGTCCATTGGGAATCATTCAGGGAATGAAGAGATTTGAAGTGTTCGGTCTCCACATGGCGTATGTGAATAATATTCTTAATCCCTGGGTATACATCCTACTCCGAAAAGAAACTGTTGTATTATTCCAGAGACTTCTACGTCTGCACGTGTGTTGTAAACACCGAGAAACTTCCACTGAATCGATGACATTGTAATCCCAGTGTGATTTGATTTTTACCTTTTAAGGACAATTAATACAAATAAAATTTTCTACATCTACTATCGAATAGTTCCCACAATAATAATATGTCGATTGGTTTATTTTTCTTATTAACATTTATTTAAAAGTCTTAAGTTATTAAAATAATTTGACAGCACTCAAGAAAACAATTCTGAACTTGAGTTTCATCATTACTTATTGGCAAATCAAAGCAATCATAAAATAGTAATTTCCTTATTTTTACTCTGTTGAATAGCGGGGAAAACAAAGAATGACAAACCAGTGAAATCGTTACTATTAAATTATTTTATGAAGTTTTTATTACTCTTACATTATTATATAGAAATTAACTTTTCTTTCTCAAGTGAATAATTTGTCAATGAGGTTTTTACCTTATTTGGGTTTGAAAGCTTAGTAAACTTTTGAGCTTTTCTGATTCCTTTTATTCGGCGTTAGTCTGTTAATATTATGTTAAAGTTTGACATTTTCGACAATAATTTTTCTAGAATAACTAGACCAATATCAATTAAACTTGGCACAGAAAATCCTTGGGAAAGGGCTTTCAAGTCTGTTCAAATAAGGGTCCAGACCCTCTTTCACTCTCAATTTCACCCACTCACTATATCCCCTTACTCATACTCTCCTCACTCACTCTTCTCTCTTTCGGCATTCTCTCTCTCTCTTCAAACTTCCTCTACCATTCCCCCCTCTCTCTCTCTCTCTCTCTCTCTCTCTCTCTCTCTCTCTCTCTCTCTCTCTCTCTCTCTCTCTCTCTCTCTCTCTCTCTCTCTCTCCACTTTCTCCACTATTCTCCCACTTTTGCTTTCTATAATTTTTCCCTCAATACTCTTTCCCTCTTTCTTCCTCTGTCCTCTTTTTATTTTATCAAATTTCATTCAAATTCACCAATACGTTTTTAAAAGGAATCGAAGGATTAAAGATGTTGAGGTGAAAATTCATTAGGAAACAGTGGTTGGAACATTCAAACTAACTTAAACCCATGTTATAGAGATATGATATTTGAGATTGCATTTGGGATTTAGAATCGAGCTTATTTAAACAAACTGGTTCAATTCAAACTGTTGATCATGCACTGGTATGTTGATACTTTTCTATGCATATACATGTAGAACAACATTTTGCCTAAATAAAAGGATACAAGTTTTTACATCTTGTAATCATAAAGACATTTTGATCCCAATCATGTTTTAAAAATATTTTGTCACTAATAGCTGCCAACATGCTGTGTTAATGATATTTTGAAAATTTGCATATTGCCATTATTGTAAAATTTACAGGGACGAAATCATAATGTCCTCGATAAACTACAAACTCGGTAGATGTCCGGTAAAAGCCCCTTTATGCAAAAGCTATTCCGATATAAACTATTATCCAAAATCAAACAATCACCACCTCTTCTCCCCAACCACCCCCAGATATCCAAAGACATTCAATAGATTACATATTACATATTACAGATGAAAGAGAGATAACTCTTGGTAGCTTGAACTGAGAGCTCAAGAAAACTGGTTGGTCGTGGCCACTTTTAAACTTTCTTAAGAAGAAGAGCTCTGTGTAAAGATATATGAAAGCATTCAAATTTTAAAACTAAAATATATGGAATTTTTATTCTTAAATAAAGGTTATAGCTAAACAGACAATTTTCAACATTAGATGGTTAGATGGTTAGATGATGACCACCCATCCTCCTTAATGGACCGAGATTTGCTTTTAAGAACGTCACTACCCTGTACTTTTCTTTCTGTCTGGTATCTTTTAGTTGAGGCTTTTATTTTCCTTTTAACCTTTAGACTTTACATGATAACGAGGTTTAATACGGCGAGATCAAATTAAAAGGCAACAGTAACTCTGCAAGTTCACTTGCAGTACGTCAAACTGATCCAACTGCTTTTAAATAGGATAGTAATAACAATATTGTGACCAGACTCGAAATCGATTGATCAATGACTAATATATCTTGATCAATTGATTAAGTAAAACTTTTTTTATGTCATATCAATATCATGAAACACACATCTTTTATGCCCAATCAATACCATGAAGGACACATATGGTTATCTAGAGAGCTGCGATTTACAGAATAGTCTACATGTACGTGTATGTATTGCATATGGCTGTGCATGCGGTTCGGTTTAAAAAAGAAATACCTATCATCAAATCGAGTTGTCTCAATTAATATCACCTGTTTTTGTTGTTGTTGTTGTTTTTTTTTTTAAATGTGTCCCATAAGTCAGTCTATTTCCAAAAAGTGGCACACATTCTCTAAAATATTCGTAGACGATCTCCACTCCCCGGCCATTCCACGCTGCAGATGTAGTAACGATATAATAAATGAGGTTGTGAATTCAAATTTAATAATTTCAAGATAGAGATATCTACGTGATAAAAACATTTCGGTCAATAAGTACCAATGTACTTAAAAATTAAAATTACGTGCTTTTATTCAGCGGTATTTGCTTCATACAAGAGGGAAGGGGGAGGGGAGGGAGGTAGGGGGTGGGGGTTGGACTGAAATCAGTTGTTCTGTTTGACAACTAATTCTCTCTTTCTAAAACTTTCTTCACATGCCAGATCTATAACAGACAAAGATCAATGCAATGTTTTAAGTTAACATGTTCTAAGGCGATTGTAAGACATGAAAGTGCTGGCACTTGAACCGACCCAATGCATCCATAACATTTACAAATGAGAAAGGACAAGATAAGTTTAAATAAACTTTTCTGTTAAAGTTTGCAGAGGGGAAGAGTTTGATGCATTTTACCAGTTGCTTTATGAGGATTGATTTAAAAGTTGCATAAAAAGTTATGTATCACCTCGAATATTTCTACATTTATCTGTTTTTATAATCTAACATTGACATAATTAGATTAGATAAAACGACGAGGAATTTCTTGACATTTCTTTAACATTAGTTCAAGAATCAAGTTTTTTCCTTCAAAAAATAAAACTTAAATTCACATATACATCAATCTTAAAACGTTGTATTCCACCCTTTTGAAAGACATACATCAAATAAAATGTGCGAAGTATTTGGGTGTTGCTAACCTTTGGTAAATTGAATACAAATTCCATCTGTGCAAGAGACATAATATTCATTATCTGAATATTCGTATCAAATTTAGATATAACCAGGGTGATAAATTTGGAGAAAAAATGTGCTAGGTAATCGGGAAAAAGTTTTCAAATGGCCTTGAATCGCAGCTTTCGTTTATCTGAATATTGACGATAAAGAACACCTCTTCATCGTTCATGCATTCCACTCAAAAATGCAAAGTCCTCCAAAAGACATATTTATGCCGCACCTTAATTTACAGTTATAAATTGATATTAATGAAATTTTGATATGTTTAATATCAACATTTTTTTGTTGCTTTTAATTGGTATATGGATGAAATAGTTTTGCGTTTTAAAATGCGCAGCAGTCGTAGGTTTATGAATTTTAGGATATAAGTTCTTTTAGTGATGCTTCATAACAATAGATTTGTTTGATAGGGTGTACCGGGGCTTCTGGTAAACATGAAAAATCATGTTTTTAACAGTGAAAATCTAGGTAACATGAAGGAAATAAGTAAGAAATATCGGATGTTGTCCATTCTTGACTAATGAAATATATCTACATTTGTAGAATGCCTACAGTCTCTCCAAAACGCTATTAAACATGCTTTTGACCTCGTCTTTAAAATGATGTCAAATTCAATGTAGGTATCGGGATTACTTTTTCAGTGATTTAATAAAGAATGCAAGGAAAATGTTTCATTTTTTCCTGATTCCTTTAAAATCATTAAGTTCGGGAAAAAATTTTCATCAAATCAATTATGGCGTCACAATGGTTATAGCACCAAAAAGACACTCTGGAATCATTTAGCCTACTAGATCTTGACCATAATAATTTTCTGCATTTATTATGATATTTTGCAAGAATTACATAATTATGTGTATAGATATTGCTTATTCGAGCTTTTGAATCAAAGTTCTTTTGAATCACGAAGCAGGATTTTTAATTTCCCCTAATTCAACAGTGTCATGCGCTTTTTCATTTTTCAGACCCTTGGTTCTGGTATGCTTTTGAAAGCATACGAAGAAGCCTCCGATGTTGATCGACAGACCTCCGGAGAGAAATTAGGTGCAACGAAGAATTTGTGAGGGCTTTCGTCGTCTGCATTTTTTTATTTGTTATGTCTATCAACACCAACTGGAGAATTTATGGAAGAATTCTCAGAAAGCATGGTTCTTTAATTGGATTTAATTGGATTACTATTTATCAATCTTTGCATATATTTGATTAAGAAGTAGCTTTACTGTCTAGTCAAATTCTGCATACATGTATATTTGCTTGTACATTCACACACACATACCATGCACGGATCCAGAATATTTTTTTCCGAAGGGGGGGGGGGGGGGCTGGGGGTCGAAAGATAACTATGTTTTTACCGGGGGGTCTGAGGCATATTTGCGATAATTTTAGTATGTAAATTTTGATTTTTAAGCCCTCTCCCCTCTGCGCATGCACTTTCTCTCTCTCTCTCTCTCTCTCTCTCTCTCTCTCTCTCTCTCTCTCTCTCTCTCTCTCTCTCTCTCTTCCAAAAACGCCAATCTCACAGCTCTGTATTGC
The DNA here is from genome assembly GCA_033439105.1 of Magallana nippona. Taxonomy (NCBI): domain Eukaryota; kingdom Metazoa; phylum Mollusca; class Bivalvia; order Ostreida; family Ostreidae; genus Magallana; species Magallana nippona. The sequence continues at coordinate 23,192,669 of CM065925.1, forward strand.
ATAACAAAGTAAACGAACTGGCTAATCTAGTTAATCATGTTTATTACCTACGGTGATTGGGCACTGATCAGGTAATTAGTTTCGTCTGATGTCGTCGTCTTCGTCTGATCTCCTCGGGTCGCCTGCTAATATGCTGCTGAGAGAAAAAGAGGTGATATGGAAAACCTCTCTGATCGAGTGAGAGCGCAGGATTTCAACAACTGTTCAGGATGTTTTAATTCCAAAGCCCGTGTGATTATATAAACTGGGTTGTCAAGTACTTCATCGAAATTTCTAGATTTTTTTAAACGATTGAATGATAAAAACCCCAACAACAACAGCAACCCTAAAAAAAACTATTCAAATTAAGTTAGAAAATTGGGAGAAAAATGACAAAAATAAAACAAACTGTCATTCAAAACATCTGTTATAGATACATGTATGACTAAATCCTATTTTAAGGCTATTCCAAAATATTTGAATAATCATACTTCCTACAACTGAGTGTATATTTTGTGTTATAAAACCATCGTTCTCACGACCCGACGTATTTACATGAGTTGTCTCCCTTTCACAATTCACTCAGATTGTCTAATTGATAAGCGTAACAGGTTCCTCTTTTGATCAGCGACATTTCTATAAACAGGGGAAGTGACATTTACTTGTAGAACCGGAGGCGATTTAATGTTTTACTGCAGATCAGATGAAAAAACTCAACTCGTAAAGTGTCTGTAGTTATCTTTGATTGGTGATATCTGATAAGCTACACCTTTTTTTTCCTTCTTCTCGAATTCGAAAAAAAAATCATGCAGCAAACTTTTTTCAGAATTTTCAAAATTTATTGTATTTTAAGTTCCTGAAATGCCATTATATTCCTGGACAAAAACATTTCCTATACAGAACAACATTGATCATAAACGTAACTAAAACATTAAGCATCCTACCAAGAGTATTTTTGGTATCACGTGGTTATTTTACGATACTCAAATCCAATTCATCTCGAATAGCATTCATTTACTAAAAATAAAAGGGGGCCGAGAAAAATTAAATTGATCCACAACAGAAATTAGTGGTTACATCTAGGTCTATCATATTGAAACATAAACAGTACAGATGTATCGTAATGGTACAAACATATCTTTTTGTTGTCTACATATCGATATTGTATTTAATTGCATGTACATGTACAACGTTAAATATATATATATAATAATCAAGTTTTATCACAGGTTTTAAAAAAGAAATATAATACAAAATTTCTTTTTTTTTTTTATTAATGACACCCGTTTCAGACAGGACGCATACAAATCGTGTAGCTGTTTACAATATACAATATTACATGTACATGTTATAGTTTTGTACCTATCAGTATTATAATAGTATCTACATTTTAGATGACTGACATACGTTTTTTGGAAAGATTTTTAGAGAATTTCCACATGGTAAACAGATACAATGACAGTTTCATGTAGATTCATGTAGAATGATGACAGCATGGAGACAACTGACTTCATGTAATTCAAAATCCCTTGTATTCTACAAACATCCACAAATACTGTTCAACGATTTTAACACGATGTGCAAAGAAGCTTGCAGTTACCAAAGGACGGATATTGTAACACTATTTGGTTTACAACAATTGTTTTGTAAGTATCTGGTTCATGAAAATCGATTCTGGAACTTGTCTGGCATTACTTGATTTATTAGAACTATTCAGTGTTTGTTCTCACAATTCCTCTACTCTCTTCCCTCTTCTGAAAATACTTATTCTTGAACTTTCTGAATGTATATGCAGGGTCTGCAACAAACCTAAAGGAATCTACTGCAATCACCTATAAAGTCTCTGCGTTTTCACAATAAGTTTGTGTGCGCACTCTCGACTCAAACCGGATATCCATCTCGACCTATAATTTCATTGCTAAGAGATGGACTTGACGAGGATTTGTTGAAACTGTAGTTGCCATTGCATTCGTTTTTTTGACTAGATAGTCGGAGGAACGAAGATCGGTCTTGTTGCAATAGAGGGGTCGGCGTCCGTGGTTCAGAATCCGTATCCTGTTTCCTTAGAAACGGCAAAAACAAATTGATCTCACGTGACCTTGCTGCCTTTTCTCCAAGGGTTTTGAACTGTAATAAAAAAAGTAAAATATTAATCATTAATACACGAATGGTTGATTTTCTATTTTCCTAAATCAGTAAATGTTAATATTTGTTTTCTTTGTAAGTACATGCAGTAGATGAAGTAAGCTTGTGTGTACAGAAGTCTTGTATTATAATTTAGTTTGTAAGTTATTATAAATGACTGCATGATAAAATAAGTTCACTAATACACCAAGCATTATAAAACATACAAAATTAAAAGGCAATGTTGGAATTTTGACTGTATCCATTCTAATTAAGTTTTAATTAAATATATAACTGGATGGAAAGCTCAGACAACTTTTGTTTTTAATTTGAACAAATAAATTGGAATGAACTTATTGCAATGAGTTTCATCAAATTCGTTTCAAGAAACATCATTTGTTTGTTTTTATCACAATCAAAGAAAATTTTATTCGCAACAAAGAAATAGTTTTCACTTCTCCAAAGTAATGAAGAAAAAAAGTCTCTAGAATTTCGATACTGTCTTGCTTAGACCTACATGAATTGGAAAAGGTAGATGCTAGTTAATTCGCTTACCATGCACATTATCTATGCAATTGTGATATCTGAAAATTTTTGCTTACAAATTTTGATGTTTTTTTCAGAGCACTAGATAGTTTTTGAAATGAACTTTCCATGTTTATTGAAAAACCTCTTAAAACCTTTATAACCTTTAAGTCAATATGAATCACCGCATCTTTCTCATCCTTTAACACTTTATAGCCAATGTGCATTATCGCAAAGCATTTTGAAAACAACCATTAACCATCGTCAAATTTTAGCGGAAAACTTCAAAGATAAACCTGGGTCATGATAGATGTTGAATTCAAAGAAAAAAAGTTGAATTCAGCAACCAAAGGTTGATGTAGTGCCATCAGGACTGTTAATTTACGACAAAGATTATGTACTGACACTTTGGTGAAGGAAGACCCCTTCTGCAAATGATCTTTATCAATCTAAAGTCGCTCTTAGGCCCAAAATAACTGCCCAAAAAGTTCAGATATATAATATAAAACGCGTGAAATTTCATCTTAGCAGACATATTAATTTTATGCGAAAGAGTATACTTTGATCCATTCACACTTTTTTCTCTATCTTTTTTTTTAAAAAGAGAGATAGAACATTTTGCTTCGCACGTGGTACTGGCAATCGTTTGTAACGTGTTTATATCTCTGTAATTAGATTTCCTCAAACGCTAGAGAACATCTGTAAATCTTCCGAGAAGCATTTGTCTTCATCGCCATTCTTTTAAATCTACAGATGAGGTAAACAAACTTTTTCTATCGGCCTTGATAAAGCAGGATTAAAACATTAGATAACACGATCTAAATCTCTGCGTGCTTGAACAGACTTCAAAGATGCCTTTTGTAATAATTTAATTGAAGAATGTAATAAATACGTAATGTAATAAATACGTGTAGTTTTTGATATATCTCTTTGGAAAAAAAACAACGAGAAGTTAAGTTTGTTTCAATGTATATAAAACGTGTATCTGTACATCCAATATTAAGTTATATGAGAAATTCATTAATGGTTGTTTTACCCTTTTCCTATTTTTTTAAAACCAATACCAATATCAAGTTTGTCCTTTATCCAACCCTTTTATCAAAAAAGCAACTCAATCTCTGCTTTTATTTTGACGCATGTTAAACTTTAAAAAAGTCGGCTTCCAATAGACAATGATATCAAAGAATCAGACAGACTTTCCACATCATTAAAAGGCAAGAGACGTTCATTGATAAAAATCAGTCTCTAGATTATCCACCGAAACCATCTGCAAGCCAATCTCGTGTAAAGCATGTGTAAGGGAATATGGTTAAGAAAAGGTTGGAGGTTTTTTGTTCATTAAAAAAACCGAAAAAGCAAACTTACCACAAACAGTCCTACTATGATTCCTAGGATCGATCCTGCTATGACGTCATGAGGATGGTGTTTATGATCCTGGACTCTGGTCACAGAGACTAGGACGGAGAACAAGAACAGGCAAGCTTGCATGAGAGGCTTCAGGGAGCGCGAAAACCAGAATGCACATCGCACCTCAAAGAAAAGCTACAAGGAAAGAAGTAAAACTAAATAAATAAATTGTTTTTAAAAAGTATCAAATCATAACAAACACAAATTAGAAAAAGCCCTGTCATCGTTGAAATATCTAAAATGAATTGTATGAAAAAATATGTTATGTAATGATTGCATTGAATTACATGTAAATGTAATAAAGTGACTTAAAGACTTTTGGAAAGAGCTGTAAAAAACCTTGTAAGAGAAATTTCATATAAGTATCAAAATAATATGCTCTTGGAACGAATGTATTGTAATAAATGTTATACATTTGTAAGGAGTTCAAACCTAACGAGTTCTCATAACATTGTATGGGAAAGGACGTTCTGGATTGAAAATTCTTATGTAAGCGTAATACATGTAGTATTGTACAATACAAAGGAAATGGCCATTTAACCCATCCTTGTGCCTCTTTCTTTAGAAGGTCAAGAACCTTCTTAAGTGATAAATATTTGGGGTCTCTTTGAAATTCACTTTTAATGAATTTTCACTTTTAATGAATATTCATCAGATAAGTCGATAAGATGATTATCTTATCCACTTATCTGATGAATATTCACGAGCTCATTGTGTAATTATCGAATGATTAGAAATTCTATTCACTGTCAAAATGTAATTTTGATCAGGTTTTAATATTTTACATAATATGTAGAATGGAAATTTGTAAAGAAACTTTTAAATATTTGAATTACAAATATAAAATGCACTGATACAAATGCATTAATAAATTTGCGCGTTAAAATGTGTTCATACTTACTGATAAATATACGGCTATATACATCGAGAATGCTGCGTGCCCAGACGGAAATGACGTTCTACTTCGCCTCAAAATGGAATCGCTGAATTTGGTTTCGGTACACGTATATTCAGATATATACCTATAAAAATGAATTAAATTGTCAATGATACATTAAGGTATGAACAAAATAATAGACAAACCATTTTTGTATAATGTTATGAAAATGATAACTGAAAGTATCTGATAATCTGATCAATCCATCGATAATTTATGAAACCAAGTAAAGGTATATGACACAACTTTAAGTTAAACAAGTAAAAGCAAAAAAAAAGCACTGACCCTCCCAAATTCATTAAGCTTTTTCATTCGATAAATAATTATATACATATTTTGATGTATTATTCTCGGATTAAAATCAACAAAAAAATAGCTTACCCTTGACTACAATTTATTGCCGAAAAGTCCGGCTTGCAGACATCTAAGAAATGCGGACGAAGAGCGCCCACCGAGTATTTCAGAGACTGGACAAATCCCATAGTGATTGCAAACCCAAGCAAAGAAACACAGCAGGATTTGACACAAATGACAAGTTCCCGGGACTTCGCCATTGGTAGTTTTGAGGTCATGTACCTGGGAACCTCAACAAAGATCACCTATAAAAAAAAATTAAGATACTGTTTAATATCAGATTGATATTGCAAATTTCAAGCATTTCCAGTATGTTTATTTTATTTCGGAACAACGTTGCAGTTATAAAACTTTGATATCAGATGATGCTACTTTTGCCCCCAAAATGTGAATATAACATTTATCAATCTAAGTTTATAAATACTATCCTTTATCCTCGTTGACAAAAATAATTTCGTTCGTTAAAAATCTCAGTTATTTTTGTACTGAATTAAAAAGGGAGAAACTATTCGGTCTTACGATTAACAAATTGTTATATTCTACTTTTATTTGATTTTGATCAGCCCCCGTAGGAGCATGCAAAAATTGCGCTAGCGGCCATGTTTCAGGCCACTGCGCGGGGTATTGGGTATAGTTTTCAACTAGCAATAACCACGCCTCGGATTGACCTCATTGGCTATGGTACCGCCACTGCGCAAAGCTATCATTGCTATATAATTTGAATCCTTCAGTAATTTCGATTTGAGTACCTCTTTGTAGTGTGTAATAATCTACGGGCACTTGTTCGATATTTGTTTCGAAACTTGAAGTATTTTGTTCATCTTCATGAAACACAATTGTACAATTAGAGAATTTGTACAACATTTTTTGTAACTAATTCAACACTTTACACAACAAATGAAACGAAACCTAATCAATGCTGTAATTTCAATAAGGGAAACAACCATTGTCGGCAACACGCGGATTATTCACATCGAAATGTAAAGATTATTTTTAAAAAAGAGTTTGTAAATACCATAAGATTTCATACAATAATCTGAATATACGAAATTAAAATGACCATTAAGTTTTAAGCAAAAAAATAAATAATTAAATTCAAGCACTAGAATTTTTTAAATGTATAATTTGACTGTAAAACCGGACTTCCATAATAAGTTCCTAATTTTGATCGACCAAAACTTGATTTCATCTGCATTGTGTTAACAATTTTTTTCTCAAATTAAAATTGAATCCAATAATTATTGTTCTACTTTTTGATATTGTGTAGTATTGCATGAAAAAAAATATGCCGGCTAATGCTACAATTAAAGACATATGGTTGGTCCAATCGGTAAATTTAGTTCGTTCTTTATAACTATTTCTTTGTCCAGTAGAAAAAAAAGTAGTTAATATTAGACTTTTACTTTGATAATAAAACATTTCTCGTGTTAGGTGGTCGCAAGCTAAAGACTCCGTTTTGCCAAATCTCCAAAGTCTTTACGTTCGTCGACAGGTGCAATATACAACTAAGCATTTTCCGATCATAAATCTATTTTTCTTTATTCAAGCCATCGATTCATTTCTTCAAAAACGAACGATAATATTCGCACGGTTAGAACAGAAGGTATGTTTTCTACTTTATCTTTTTGGTTACTCGTTGATAAGAGAATTATGCAACTCTTTAGAGACCTCCAGCAGGAAAACCTTTTACTTAAGATCGATTTGCTTTTACAAAAAAAAATCTTTCTAAAAACCCCGAAGCAGGCATAATTGGCACCCAATAGAAGCATATCGTTTCCGAAAATGTAAGTGTTTGAAGCATTATCCTTAATATTGAGGTTTTTAAATGTGCAAATAGCTGCGTGGTAAAGGGTTTTGCGCGGAAGTGAAAGAGTGGAACTAAGTGTGACAAAAATTCAACTTCTGATAAAAATCTCTCAAAAACGTTTAAAGATTTCTACGTCAATGTCTTCAAGAGGCTTGACGTGCTGTATAGGCTCACTCACCAAAATAAACGCCATTGTGAACCCGACACCCATGAGCACTGCGTCGGAAATGGTGTCCTCAACATACGGGTATTTAATGGAGTTGTCGTCACAGAAAAAACCGCGCCGGAAAGGAGGAATTCCTCCATTGTATGAAACGATAACAGGGACTCCCACTGAAATAGAAAGAACGTCATATAACATTTCGAATTATTCAAATTCATGATCACAAATAGTTTGAATTTGATAATCCAGTACTTTCCTAACTGACTGTGTCATTCTTTTTAAATGAATTTCAATATGGAATATATTTATTGACTTTCATTAGAAATTTTGATATAATCCTTCAATTCCAGAACTTATATTTAACAAGATTGGTATTTTTTCAAATTTTTTAAAGTAACATACAAAAAATGGAAAACAATACCGAAAATTGATATTGTCGTGAAAAATGCTATTATACTTCAATTTTTGTAAGAGAAAAAAAGTTTTAAAAAGGTTTTAATTTTCACATTATTAAGAATAAACCACTGTTGTAAATAGAATAAAGCGCAGTTATAAACGGCGCATAATATGTTTGTTAAACAGAGCGACTAACGTGTAGCTAATTTTGTAAAAACCAAAAGAGGTCAAATATCAGTCGATGTCCCGCGCCCTGTATGATAGAAAGCACACAAACAAAAATCATATTTCGTAATTCAAATGAAGCATGCGCGATTCCAAGTGCTTATTGAGGTTATGAACTTGAAATACATAATTTAATATGTGCATGAATTGCCAAAAATCGTTGGCATGGTTATCAGTTTAAAAGATAACGATGTATTACGTTGTTAATTATCGGAGTCGGAAGTTAGATGAGTTTTTTTTTTCTCTTTTAGACCCATGGGGCGTTCGTTGCAGACTATATCTTAAAGTTGATTTAATCTCGTTAATACTTTGTCTTTTGCTCACAAGTTATTTTTTTTTCTTAAAAAAAAAACACAATTAAAATTCAGTTGTTTCAACTTTGCGAAACCTTTTTTATGAATATATACGAACTTTTGAAAAACTAAATCCAAGCTTTCTAAGATCTACATATTATTTTTAGGAAAATGTTAGGATAATTCAAAAACTTTCTAACAAAATCATCATGCAAGAATTATCAGCAAGTAATATTTGTTTAAAAATGCACATATTCTGTTCAGTGTTAATTGTATACGATTGACGAAAGTGCATTTGTTATGATGACACAAACTATCAACATTGTTATTTATCTCGGCCGACGTGAACTGTTAACTGAACATAGGGCAGAATATGACGAGAACAGGTGGGCATCAGTCGTTGTGCCAAAACACCAAAAATACATTACATATGTAGTGTATGTAAGAGAGAGAGAGAGAGAGAGAGAGAGAGAGAGAGAGAGAGAGAGAGAGAGAGAGAGAGAGAGAGAGAGAGAGAGAGAGAGAGAGATTTTAACCATGTTCCTTTTATTCATTTCATATATACACAATTTTTTGTACTCTTTTTTTATTTATATTTTTTCAATTGATACAATGTTCTACGTTGCCGGTCCGTTCTAAACAAAACCAGATGAAAAAGATTTTTTGGGGGTTTGTTTGTAAATGTGGAAAATAATAATTCATACACAGATGGTTTTGATTGAACCACTGACAGATCTAGAATAATGGAAATAAAGAGTACAGTGTTCCTTTTAATTGGTATATTTTTCTGCTCATTTTTATCTTTCGCAAACTGAAATTTTAAAAACTGATACATGTATATATAATCTGATGTCATGAGTAGGAATTATACAATGAAAAGTACAATGACCCAAAGGATGTGGACACAAAGTATGTAGTGAAAATGTACCATGGCGCATGGCAGCTTCAAGTTGGTCAATTGTTCTTTAATGAGTGCGTACATATATGTAGAATGATTCATGTACTTATACTAAGCACTGTGTGTACAGTACTTATGATGTTTACATTACTACTTACGAACCGTTAGTCCTTTATGTTACATTTCCTGAATATTACCAGAATATTTTAAAACACAGTCGCTTAAATTGTTCGCAATATACCGTAGCTATGCGCCTATCAAAAGACTTGTAAAACGAATATATTGAAATGATAGTGATTTATAGTGCGAGTCAAAATTAAAATCATGTCTTTCTTTTCGTTGCTGATTCAGGTGTTTGTGCCAATTTAAGAACACCAAAGACAGAAAATCCGCTTGTACGAATGTTAATGACGACCCACGTGCGCCCAATGCATTCATTAACATAAAACCTTTTGGCCTCTGATGTGGTATGTTTTGTCAGTTAGTGATTATTAAATAGGAAGGATGTAGCTGTGGACGCATAACAATTACCGAGTCTATTCATTGCTATATTTATATCTATAAACAAAAAATATCCTCGTGAATAATATGAAAAATGGATGTATTCAATGGTGTAAAAACGTTCACAAGCGTTTTCCTTTTTCCTCCATTATTCAACAATGTTCAACCCTTTATCATTTATAACTGCGTGATAGCGATAAACAATCATTGGGTTATAAAAAAAAAGGTCAATAAAATTTTGATAGGGAGAGCTCTCTCTCTCTCTTTCTCTCACTTCTTATTGCAGGTCATAGGATGATATTATATGACATTATCTGCCAGCTGCAATTTTATCTCCCTTCAAATTTTTCTTTTTCATCGTGAAAACGATTGTCTATATTCGCTTTGCTTCAACAAATGCATCACATGCCAGATGTATGTATAAATTGAATGCATACAAATAAACGCCATTTACACAGTACATCGGTCCCTTCTCCTTTAGAAGTCAAGAATAATTTCGTAAACAAATAAATATTAAAAACAGTATTTAAAAAAAATGAACAATTATAATTACCTGCTAATAGTAAAATAAAATCCACAAAAATTTGAATGAATAAATTCCGTCCCCTATTTTCCTCTCTGCACGGATTGCCGTCTTCTGCTTCTCTCGTCATTTCGATTTTTGCTTTATTTTTAATGTTTTAGATGGTAAGCTTCGTCAGTCAGTTGTCGTCTGCCGAATGTTACGGTCTTCCATGTTTGATGAAGGGGAAACACTTTATATATGAACAACAACACTCCACTGCGATTTGTCTTCCGTTTTTTTTTTCACTGACGTCGGGGGTCAATTTCCACGAGGGCAACTCAAGCTCCGCCTGCGAGACAAAATTTAAAAAAAAAATAAACACAACTTTACGAAAACATAAACTCATTTAAATAATTATTATATTTACATAAGAGGCGCAAGCGGCCCTGTGATTTTAATCATTATAACACTTGCGCTAGATAAGAAGTTGATAAATTAGTTGGCAATGGGTCTCGGTTTTTTTTTTATAACATCCAATCAAACATTAAGACACCTGTGCAATACGGTCACCTGTGAATATATGTTAGTATCGTATTTTTGCTTACCTGTGGTGAAAACCTGAAGGCGAGCTTTGTTGATAATAATGATAATTTTTTCCGCTGACCAGATAACCTTGGTCCTTTGCCAAAACACTCCGATAGAACGGATCTCTAAGAAAAATACTCTCCAGATTTTTATCTACATGACTAGTGTGTTCCATTAGCATTAAACATTCCTCTAACTCTACGAAGTTTTGAAAGATTAGACAGGGTATTGAAGAAACAACTCAAATTGAAGATTGTTGGCCGTTGAATTTTCTTTGGTAATTAAATTCTCTAGGTGGGAATGTTCATGTATGCGCTTTTATTAAACTGAATATAAATTAAAACATATGGACGATAATAGCTACAGCTGCCTTTGTCTGTACAAAGTCTTGTGACTGCTGGAAATTCAATATAAGGCTAGAAACCCATTGAGTACGTGTTGATCAAGTGGTAATTAGAGAACCATTTAAAATTAGTTTCTCCCTTCAGGATATGTATTTTTACTCTTGCTAACAAACGGAAAATGTCGAAATATAACACGGTCTTTAGTTCAAAGGGCTTACAATGACTATACCTACCTCTTTTCAGATCTTGAAAGAAGCCATTCCTATACAATAATATAACACATAACATTTGATTGCTCCTGCATTATCCGACCGAATTTCTCAACTGAGGACAATTGATTAGGTCTTATCGCATTCCGTGTGCACTTGATTTGCCTTAGCATGCAAAGAAGTCCGTAGCCAGTTGTTTTTTTTTTAAAATTAAAATCAAAATACTCGTTTAAAAAAGGCATGTTTATCAGATAGATTACGATATGAATGGAGAGATAAAGAGAGACAGATAGAGAGAAAGAAAGACAGAGATAGATGCATTTGAGTTACATGTCACTACATGTATTGTTCTGATCGAATGGTATCCATGCAATGATGAGGAAGACGATAGTTACAGCATACATGTACATTAGGATCGTGGTAGCCATGTTCACCAGTCATAGGAAAAAGCATCAATTAATATGTTAATAAAAGTCTGTTTTTCCCTCTATGGAAATGAGTAATTGTTCTGTAAGGCAATAAGTGGAATGACAGAAACTGGAATAAATTACAGTAACTTGTATCTGAAATTTTAAATAAGCTGTTCAGAGGATCCGTCTAAATAAACACGAGATTTACGGCGATGTGAAGAGGAGTACATAATGTAGTAGGTCAAAAACTAAGTCGACAGGACATAGCGCATACCAAGTGTTACTAGAGGAAATAAGCCACAACAAATATAAAAAATAAACCCCGAGAGACAGAGAGGCTATCAGAGTAAGTTAATTAATTACATGGTCAATTTCAACTGTTGAACAGAATAAGTTCGGTTCCCTAGAGAGAGAGAGAGAGAGAGAGAGAGAGAGAGAGAGAGAGAGAGCAATTCCTAATTGAATCTTCTGAGATTTGTTAAGCAGATGAAAGGAATAGATTTGCACACCTACTCGTAAAACAGAAAGTCCTGAGATTAGAGCAAACAGTTGATGCTGCTGCATTAGGGTTGAGTTGTTTATTTAATGATAACCTAGAACGATAGTGGTACGGTGAGAATTAACACATTTTGTATCAGAAAGAGGAACAACACCGATAGTTATAAAGACTGACTCGCTATTCCATTAAAGCTTTTATTCGCATGATGAAACAGATACAGAAGATATATAAAGTTTATACCCAATCATAAAATAAACATTCAGTTCCTACGACATTTATTTTGACCATACATAGATAAATTAACATCACTGAATCAGAGTAAAGTATGTCACACACAGTTCAATTTGTGAAAGATAATTGCCAGTTTTTAAGAGGGATGGATGGTCGTGACCATTTTTAGACTTTATTGATCTCCTTAAAAAGAAGAGCTCTGTACAAAGATTAAGGAATATATATATTCAAATTTTAAAACTTAAATATAAGACATTTTTCTTTACTGAACAATTATAGTTTAAAGCTTAACAAATCATATCTTAAAAAAATTAAGGTAGATCCGATGGCTATTTGTTGACCACCCATCCTCCTTAAATAAGGGAATGCTGTAAAAATCATTGGATTGGTTCTGATTTGGTTACACTCTCTTTGTAAATAATTGGCCCATCAGACTGGCAGCTCCAAGTACGTGCAGTGGGAGTGCTGAGGACCAATAAAACAAAGACGTTTCATATTAATGACAATTGACCTCGATTTGAAAGATGCCGATGTGTTTACTTGGAATAAATTACATATAATCACCTGAAAGCGAAGATGAAATTTGGTAGATAAAACGATGTAAAACAGGGCTTTTCAGTAATTTGTAACGATATCTAAAAGCTAAAAAGAATCGTTAAATTTTAGATATTTTATTCTGTTATATCTAATCGGAAGTACAAAACAGGATTTAAAAACCCACGTGTCAAAGTTGTAAATTTCACCTACACGATGTGGTTACTATGTAATTGAAATATCATTTTCATTGATAATTTGTAGTTACTCAGGTATGTAATTGAGTGCAGTTGTGAAATCTGACAGCCCAACAAGGAATTGGACAACAAGGTGTGTTATTTGGTTTATATTGGGTTTTAAACATTGAAAAAAAATGACATCACGGAGGGAATGGTACAGTTTGTACGCAAAAACAGGAACCTTTGGTTCATCTTAGTCAAACACATAAAACATCACACCACTCTGATGTGAAACTTTAATAACAAGTCAGCGTAATTTCTTTGTACATATATCATTTATATACAGAAATCTTACAGAAATTCTGGCCGCATTTCGCTACTGGTTTTTGCCTGGGAAATTAAGACATTAGTCAACCAAAGTAAGTGAATATGACATTTATGGTCATATAAACAAATAACGTAATCAATATCAAAACATATAAACACTGCGCATTTAAAATTTGGCTGGGTTATCTTTTATGCATAAAATATCACTAGTTTCTTCACGTATACACAGATTTTTATGAATGCAAAGAAGCATATATTTTTTCCCGATACTTCAAACATTTACATAATCATATTGTAACGAAAATTATGTCACATTTTTTCTGTTTTTTTTTTCCTATTAGAAGTACAATTGTTATCCAATATTTGCAATGATTTTATATCCATTTTTTTTTTTTTTTGCTTTTATGTCTCCTGGAGAGTAATTTTATACGCAACATATATTGGATAGACCAGTACAACTCGAAACTAAATTCTATCACTTACTTAGAGGAATTTTATCATCGCATCTATGAAGCTAATATTCCTGAAAGGATATCTTTAAAAATCTGTCAGGCTCTGAACTGAATGAAGGTGACCTTTTTCTCCCTCCCAAATCCTGGGCGGCCAGCAGCGTCAGAAAATCAGGCTGTGATCTTTGGGGTCCAGGACTGATTGATTTAGATCGGCTTTCGGTAATTAAGTGATCATTTCAGTGCCAACACGGACACTCAAAGAGGACCCGATGTCAATGTAATTTTCTCCTTTCATACACAATTGGAATTTTGTAAAGCAGACTAAGTATGATTGGGTATAGTTGACGTGTTTACAGAATCCTCTCCACTAATGGCTGCAAAACAGGAGAATGCGGAGTATCATATCTACTTTCACCGACTATAATTGTGGAAGAGTATCTTTCTTTTTTTTTAAATTCTTTTAATCAATACTAAGCGGCTGTGTGCAAAATGGAAGAAGAATTACGGTATAATTATATTGATATTTTTACAGCAAAAACTTTTCACATAAATATTAGAAAATGACAGTGGAATATTAGCAGCAGGTCTGTAGCTCCCGGTCTGAAAAACAAATTGGACGGACGACCTGGGTATTCTAGGTCTTCCATCCGAATTTATTCAGACCGCGAGCTACAGACCTTCAGTTATTTGATTATGTATAAAAGTAAAAGAGGAAATTAGAAATAATTCTCGAATTTTAATAAATCGCAGCACCATGTTTGATCTTGGCATATCAAATATGACGTACTATTAGATTACAAACATGAACAGGGAGCAAAATAATGCGAAATTTGAATGTAACACAAAATGACAAAATAATAAAAGGGTTGACAAAATAAAGGTAGATATAGAAGAAAAAATAGAGCGGCGCGTCATTGTAAGCTCTAATTATTTAGATATAACTAGTTTTAAAAGTTCATGTTTAAAATATCTGAAATAGTGTTACTTGGTAAAGGTGCAACGTACGCTGTATAATGCTCGAATAGCACTGATTACAAACGTCTAGTTTGATCTATTGGTTTGTTTCTTCAAATGAGATAATTATTCCTGGAATGATGTGTTTTGCACTCTTACATATGTACTCTTTGTTTGCTAGATCAAGTTAATTTTTTTCTATGAAATTAGAAAAGTTATTTCTCTCATATTTAAACTGCACTCAGTGTTCAATCCGTGGCGATATCTCTCTAAAACCTCCATTCATCAATGTACTGAGCTGACCTATCATCAAGCGTTTAAACCGTTGCGTGTTCCTAGCATTATATTTGTTGAATGAGTGTATGATACGACAATTAGCTGTCTCAAAAAGAAAACATCAAGAGATTTACTAGAATATGACGCAACTAACTGCATCGTTATCTTAAAAGATAACTTATCCAAGATAAAAGCCAACTGATAAAATTGGTGGTTCTTTTGCTTGAGTGCAACGCTCTCCATTCGCGTGCTTCGATAAAGATTCCCTGACGTCATATCAATTTATTTTTTTTATAATTTGATGCTTTAATCGATTCATTGAAAAATATCAAACGCTGTACAATTTCAATGGCTTAATGGATTATTAGTGATAAAACTTTCTAATATACCGGTACTTTATTGAGCAGAGCCTTTCGTGAGGAAAGATACAAGTGATGCAGCTAGAACAACTTTGAATATTTTAAGGAAAGATGGATTATGAAATGTCCTTCCTAAAAGTTACAAAATCAATCAAACATAAGCAATTAAATATATAAAGAAGTCCTCAGATGATTCCAATCCAAACACATATATTATTTTGTAAAGTGATTTTAGGATTTAAAAGAATTGTGCCAATTTATAAACGGATAAATTATTTTTCTTAGTTTGCAGTTATTTTTATTTTGGTTTTCCGTGTTATAATTTATTTAAAAACCTTGGTTTTGCGGGTTTGTTTTTTCGTAATGTTCTTTGAAAATTCATTTCATTGTTGGCGAAAAAAAAATGATCGAAAGTATTGATGAGAAAAATACAAAACTGAACCAAGATAATCAATGCAAGACATAATTCCAGTCATTTAGCACAGAGAACCACGAAAGAGCCTTTGAATACACCATTACGCATTAAATAAACAGTTTTAAAAACAGAAAAACCTGGTAAATATGTGTGTATAAGAATACTTTTTCTCAGGGATTTAACTAAGTATCTCCAGAATTCTGTCTCCATTTAGATAAACTTAACGATGCATAGAAATTGCAAAGGTGGTAAACGACTTGAAAGTAGTGAAACACACTTAGTCACGTGGTTTGAAGGTTTCATTTGATTGTGATTTGTGAATATTTTATATGATCAAAATCCATATTTCGGTACAACATCCTTCTTATAACTGTTACATTTGATATAAAATTCATAGAAAGTTTTGAATTATTTGAATTACAAAACTTAAATGTTAGTTGAAGATAGGTAACTCTTTTTGCAGGGAAAATAATATAGAAAAAAGAGTGATTCTGTCACATTGCATGGTGGAATTATGTTCAATTTAACAAAGTTACTTATTACTCGCCGAGACGAAGTCGGGGTTTAGGTTTTTTAGAGCAGGTTAAAGTTTTTGGAGCAGGTGCCCTTTAATTTGATGGCCATATTTAAATTATGATATGTTCTATCTTTACAAAACTTGGATGGAAGATGCATCTTGTGATAATGATACACTCGACAGGTTTTGAGCTAAATCTTGAGCCATAGGTTTCGGAGCTGGAGGAGGTTAAGGATTTTGAAGCAGGTCACATTTTAAAGTAAATGTAAATACGTATTCATACTTGCATGCATGGTTGATTTAACTATGTAAATGAATCGCAGAGCTAGCTTTAGATACGGAGAGTGATCTTGATTATCAAGATGCATAGGCAGGTTTAAGATTTTAGAACAACTCAAATTTGTTAGGGTCTTGAAACTGGTTAAATATTGAAGCAAGTCCTATTCATACCCAATCAGACTTGCACAGTTAATATAACTTTTGATATAATATAGAGATAGCTTAAGATAAAGAACTTGATCTTAATTATCTGGATGCAAGGGCAAGTGTTAGTTAATTGTGATTTGAAACACAAGGCTAGCTTTGATTTACAGGAAAACAAATTCACTCTTATTATAAGGATTTTGAAAATACAATATTTATCTTTTAAACGTTCTAAGTTGGTATAGATTACTTCTGGTTTGAATCGATTGGTGCTTAATAGTTTTGCAATGCATGAATGCTTTTATTTTTATTCATTAAAGCGAAATTTAAATCCTATATTCAACAAATTTCTTCAAAAGAAAGACCAAACAACATAATTTCTAAAATACATTTTCATCATAAATCAGAACAAGAAAAAGTGATGTACAGTATTGCAAGAAATAATTTACTCTCATCATTGAAGAATATTTACACTGTTCTGGAACGTATATTAGATGAGCCGGGCACATTTAGTACATGAGCAAATGGCTAAAAAATCATGATCAGATAAATTATTCAAATGATGAAAGTTGGAAAATGATTATGGGATGCTTACTCCTCCTAGGAACCTGATCCCAACTCCATCTTTTTAGAGGTCCGTGTTGCTCTGCTTTGAATTTGTATTTCGCTTTATGGATTTTTGAGATGGATGACAGTTTGTTATTGTCATTTTTCATTAGAAACGTAAACAAATCAAACCACTGTCAGATTTTCATGATAACGATATACAAAATATATTTCTAAAAGTTTTTAGTTTTTAATAATTTAAATTTTATCTGTAAAAATTAAATTACCATGTAAAATATCAACATCGATATGAACAAGTCACAAGACGTATATTATTTAAGAAATATAAAGATAGAAAGGATGAATCGGTGATAGGTGCCTTTGGTGTTACAATTCAGTTACCAAACATGATACTGGATATGCTTTTCACGCAAATAATAAAGTATAATCCATTTCATTTTTCAACGCATTAATTTAACTTTTGAAAATGAATATGGTTATTATACATACTCAAGATGTCAAATTGAAAATTGGTTACACGTTATTTTTAAAACAGAAAAGAATGACAGAAAAAATATAGAATAATTCGTTTGAAATGAATTGATATTTAAAGCATGAATACAATTTGCTTTGGCAGAAATTTTCTCAAACCTCATTTTTTCTTGAAATGCACATCAAGTTTGTTTCAAATGGAAAACTAACTTTCATTCCAATATGCTCAACTATTTTTTTTGACTTATGGACTTAGTACTGATGTTTAATTTTCCTTCTCACCATCATCTGTGCTCTAACTAAAGAATGATAATAGCCACGCCAATGGAACCAAATGATACCACTGGGAGTATCAATTCCATATTGACCATTCAGATTGCTATAATGACAGCCTCTGTGCCACCAGGCCCCCTTGAAGGAAACAGCACAATTTCCCCCATCTTTTTCATCGTTGTCTTTGTCATAAGTAGTGAACATCATTCCATTTTGATGGTCAAGACTGTCACCTGTTGAATAGATTTATTTAAATGAGTGATATCTTTATAATCCCTACCAAGACGCATAAACCCGATCTCGTACACCGATTTTTGAGAGGGTTCCAAATTTATTTTTAAACAAAATACTTCATATTATTGATTTGATACACATTTTTAATATACAGCAATGATTGTTTTACTTGTATTGACTTAAAACTCAACATGCAGGTAAAAGACAACAATCACTGTCAAAAACGT
Source organism: Magallana nippona (assembly GCA_033439105.1). Classification (NCBI taxonomy): domain Eukaryota; kingdom Metazoa; phylum Mollusca; class Bivalvia; order Ostreida; family Ostreidae; genus Magallana; species Magallana nippona. Next base: position 23,211,269 of record CM065925.1, read on the forward strand.
TATTTCCATTGTTCGTGTCGTTAGGCATTTCTAGTGTGATATATATATATATATATATATATATATATATATATATATATATATATATATGAGAGAGAGAGAGAGAGAGAGAGAGAGAGAGAGAGAGAGAGAATTCAGCAAACAATGTTATACATATTACTCAAACTAAAAGTCTGAGAGCTCCGGCCAACGGAATAAACAAGATCATCTGCTACCTTCGTTCATGCTGATCGGTAAATGATTTTTTTATAAGTGCTGTAATTGTATAAAAAGTTTTTTGGGGTAAACAATATTGACAATTTTATCATTCATTGTTTTCTACATACTTGCGTTTCCGTAGAATCCCGATACTTCTAATTTGTAGAATAAGGAGGGTCCTCCAATCATGAAGTCCGTGTAGCCAGCGTATGCCCATTCACCAGTCTGATCCTCTAACTCAACACGAAGCTCGTAATCCCCAGATTTTACAATTTCGTAAAGGTAGTAATTTCCTTAAAGATTTTGAATGTCATCTATGAATCAATGGTGAAAAATATACATTGTATACAGAATGTTACAATTGTTGATTAAAAAGTGTTTTTACCCATGTAGAAATTGTTGGCAAGATCTCCAAATCCATTCTCATATTCACCCCAGCCTCTGTAGAAATTTGTAGTCCCATCTACACGACGCTGGAATACCTGAAGTTAAAATGTCAGTCAGTATTATTATGTGTACGTTTAAACAAGACTGCGTCATTGTATTTGAGAGAGCTGAATGTTGTGACCATTTTTAGGGCTATATTTATCTCCTTCAGGCACGTGGCATCGAATTTGAAAGTGGGAGGGGGGGGGGGGGGGGGTGGCAGACTCATCCAAAAATGATTGGCAAGCAAAATTAAAAAAAATAAAGTAAAAAAGGCAATTTGACAAATTATGAAAATCCTAATCCGGGGGGGGGGGGGGGGGGGGGGTTTACCTACTTTATCCTTCTATTTCACTGTTTAATTCCTGATTTTCACTTTAATTTTTTACATGCTCCTAAAAAAGTGGGTGGGGTGGGGTTACTCTATGATTCTTCAATTTTCACTATGTAAAACAAAGGAAAATGATTGCCCCCCCCCCCCCCCCCCCCCCCCCCCCGATGCTACATGTCTGTCCTTAAAACGAACGTCTCGGCATATTTTTTTAATTCAATATATTTGGGTTTTTTACTTAAAACTAGTGTTCAGCAATCATCCGTAAGATTTAAGGTAGATTTGATGGTTAATGTGTGGACCACTTTTCTCTTTCTGAATTTAGATCTTCAGTAGTGCATATACAAAACTGACAAAAAGCTGAGAACTGTAAAGGAAATAAACAAATTATTCTGTAATATGCATGTACCGAATTCCTTGTTGGTTTTATTTATCGAAAATTATTCTAAATCTGTAATTATATTAAGAGTAGAAAAACACAGTACAAAGTATGAAAAATCATCTTTTCTATCCAAAAATGCCCGGACAATGCATTCACATTTGCGTTCACTGGTCCAATTTTTTTTTTAAAAAGTGTTTCATTTTTAAAAGTGCGTTGCTGCAAAACTCACTTGATATCTTGGATATCTTCGTATCGTTTGACTATGATACTTTCAATTGTTTCTACTTTTAACTATTTTAAAATGTGAGCTATGTTAAGTTTATTTGAATCTTCCTTTAAATTGCAACAGGATGCAATGTCAATAATAGGTCATAATCATAATACATACTACCAATCAGGCAAATTGATATAAAGCTAATACTTAAAGGTGTCTTCTTCTTAAGTAACTATTTCTGTTTAAAATTTCAAAAATATGACATCGAAAACTTAGTGAGTTATCGTGTCACATCATAATTAAAAATAACTGTTGGCCAACAAACAGATAGGCAGTCAAATGTATGATTCCTATAGGGCTCTTGCATATTTTTGCGGAGTCTAACAAAACGTTTTAAGTTTGTAAGAAATGGGGCCAACTGTTTCTATGTTCTTACGTTGAAGTTTTGTACTTACTATCCAACCCCCGTTGTCTATTTCCATCTCACACCACATCTCCTTTACTACGCTGTTTGGGAACGTTCTATAAAAACCGTACGAAGGTGTATTCCTGTCAACCAAATATCCACTACAATCTAAACAAATAGTAAAATACTTTTTTGAAATTTTAGGACAATATAATGCGTAAGATTTTAAAATGTCATTAACATACCATATGCATACCATATTTGTAATTGCAGCGTTCATCTCCCATATTGGTTGGGCATCGGCAGGGAGAAGTGTATCCAATATCACATGTTTGTTTCTTCAGGAGATCAAATAAATACAAATAAGCATCATTAAAAAATAGGTGCATAAAATTCTCAAGTGCATTAAAATGTTTTTTTTTTTTAAATAATACTTTATCAAATGCCATTTATTAAAATGATTACTCTTTGAAGGCTTTTAATTCATATATATATTGATTTTAAAGAATGAAGTAAATTTTCAAATTACCAATTCAAAACGTCTGCATGCTCCGTTTTCTTCACCAGGAGAGTTGAGTACGTTGTTGCCATAGAAGTAACATGATGTCAAACTACCATTCTTACATATGTCGAAAAAATAACAGTTCTCTTCTTTTAAACACTGGGATGAACATTCACTCCTAGATTTGTTATTACTTTGATCGTTAACAAAGGACATCTCTGGACTGTTTCCATAACCAATGAATTTAAAAAATCCATGAAACTGTTCCTGTCCAAAGACTGTCGCAAGAAAGATATAAAATAAAACAGAGGTCCGAACTGCAGCATTCATAGTGAAAAATTAAGAAACGTATATCTTTACAGTGCACCAACCTTAAACGTTATCAGAAGTATTTTCTCTATATGTATATATTTATTTTGCTAATCAATTTCTATCCTAGGCAACCATTTGTATTATGACTCCTCCGAGAATAAATAAATAATTCATCTTAAAAGTGTATTAAAAGTAAAACAAGATAATTGTGAGCCTATGCTCACCAGTAATAACCCCGCTCTGGTGTGAATATACAAAATAAGTAAAGTCAACATTTAACAGAAAGTTGACATTGAATTTGTTAAAAAATAAAATCCAACCATATGACATGTCTTAACAAAGAGTGTGTAAAATGTTTAAGCATCTGCGATTGATAGTTGCTGGAAAATCTTTGACAAAATTTCCTCAAAAACTAAGGTTTAAAACAAACAAAGTCTCCTTTTACAGGAAGTTGACGTATGATTTGTTCATGCATGAATCCCACCATATGGCATGTCTCAACAAAGAGTGTGTTAAAATTTCAAGCATATGCAATTTATAGTTGCAGAGAAATCTGTGACGAAAATTTGTTTAAACATGTGGGCTTAAATTAAACAAAGTCGTCATTTAACAGCAAGTTGAATTCTGATTTGTTCAAAAATGAATCCAACCATATGGCATGCCGACGGACGGACGGACAGACAGACAGAAAGACACACAGGGCTAAAACAGTATACCCCTCTGTACTTCGGAGCGGGGTTATTAAAAGGTTCTACTAAATAAATGTTTATCAACGGATTAGACTAAAAATACAGCGTATCGATCAACGGTGGTACTGAAAAGTAATGTAAAGACAACCATATCTATAAACAACTCAGAGCAGTACGAATTTAAAAGCTTTAACTACTTGACTGAATATATCTATTTACCAGACTCAAATGTAAGACAGATTGTATGTTCTCAAACCATATTCGTTCGTTAGGCTTCTTCTGTAATGTGCCCATACAAAATAAATGTAAATATCACTTATTTTGTAGGAAATGTCAATCAATTTGGAATTTTTAAAAGTTACTTAATAATAATTAAATTATGGGTAATCCCTGTATAAAACTTAGTGTGATGAAGTTTTCATTTTTATTATCCAGTCTTCTAAAGATTTTAAACAACTTTTAAACAGATTTCTTTGTCTTATACCTTATTTCCACGTGAGAAACAAATAAAAGATGGTTTTGACCGAGTTGATTATATTTCAAAATCGATCGATGACTATCTCCCATATCGGTGGGGCATTGAAAAGGAGAAATTCGTTCAAAAATCAGAAATGAGATTCAGCAACATGCTTATAAATTAATATGATTATAATTTTAGTGGTGAAATAGTTTGTTCCATATCATTTATTACTAACAAAACGAGCATTATAAAAAGTTCTCAAGAAAACACGAAAAGAGAGTACGAGTAACCCCTTTATCAAACGGGATCAATAATTAGTTTGATTTGTAAGCGAATGTTACACACACTTTCTGGTTTTGCAACTCATTTTTAAAAAAATGAGATACAATATTGTATCGGCTAATGTAGAATTGTTTATTTTTCCCAAGTATTGAAAGCATTATGTAAACTTTGTCCTAAAATAAGTTTTAAGAGCTGCAAAATATTGCGTCGCTTGCGTTAAATGATGGAATACTATCGTTTCTATGTAGTTAAATTTCCCTTGCGTTGAGTGTGAGTTTCCCAAGCATTGTACCATATGTGTACATTGTTTGTGTCCAAAGTTAGGGTATATTTTTTGTTTATGTAAAAATTAATGTTTTGAAAAGGAAAGGATCTCGTTTCTAAGGAATAATTGTATAAATAAGACTCCTGCAAAAATATTTACACCCAAGGTCTTTGCATATTATATATTCGTGGTTTACGAAGCACAAACTGACTCAAATTATGTTATATCGTATAATATAGCTAGACACAAAACATTTATTTGTAAACTAGAAGAAAAAAAGTAATAATAAAAAAGAATAAAGTAAACTCTCAAAATTATACACATACTTCTGTTTTACTTGATTTTGCCATAATTACAAATTTCTTTAGATGTTCAGGAAAAATATTTCAAATTTTGTTTTTGCTGAAGACATTGTAATAGTTTTAAAATATTTAAAAATTATTTTATTTACGTTTGTTGTCTTATAAACCAGACGTTAACTACGGTTGTCAAAGTAGTTGGCCGAAGATGAACCCAGACGGCCACATTGACTTAACGAGGCCGAGTACAGTTAGAATGCGCATGGCTTTGCGCATTCTTTAATTAATTTTCAAGCAGCCAGAGGTGCAAAGTTATAACTTTCTTCTGTATTGGATATGTATTTAAAACTAATATTATATGTAACGTTTTTAGGTGAAAAATAGTTATTTTATGGCTTTGATAAGGTAAATTGCTTATCGTCATCGTTTTCCGGTATTTTAAACTATGCTTAAAGCCGAATAAAAAAGTATGATTCGCCCTTTTTTTTTGAGGCGGCGATGGATTTTTAAAATAAGAACTTATAGACTTAGCATCAAGAGAAACACTCAAGCATTTTAAAGGTTTTATTTCGTTGTCAATAATTTTATAAACTCATATATACTGCAATATCATTGGTATTTAGCCGATATGCGTACCATTTGGTACAATGAAAAATGGCGACAAGCTCTGTAGATTCGGAAGTTTATTTAAACAACAAAATGCTTGAATTTATTTAAACAATAAAATGTTTTCTTTGATGATTCATGCGGGACATGAAGGTGGCGAAATTGCAGGGGGTGGGGGGGGGGGGGGAGAAACATAAACCGCGTTAGCGGGTTATTTTAATTTTTTCTGCAATGATCGCTACCTTCATAACCCGCATGGATAATCAAAGAAAGCATTTTATTGTTTATATTTACATCTTTCTTTTAACAAATTAATAAATTGATCGTAAAAAGGAAGTAAAATTTACTTATTTATTGTTAATGTATATCAGTACGTTACTATATATAGTATATAAAAGACTTCGACTGTAATTGATTCTGATATCATTCTGATGTTTTCGTGTAGTCCGAGATTTTTCTTCTTAAGTCGATTTAGGTTTCGACCAATCGATAAACAGGGCTTGAAAATTTTCGTCCTGTCAGTTTCTTCAGGGCTATGAATCACAATCGGGGTTTTTTCTTGAGAAAAAGAGGAGAAATTAATCGGTAGATGTTAATGAATTCCTTTGTGTGCTACAATATTTTATGTTTTTGTAAACCTTGCTTCGAACCATACAACTTTCCGCAAACTTCAAATGCCTTGCCATCATCTTTAAAAAATATATTTACAGAGATATTTTTACACGTAAAATACCTACATTGTATGTATTGTAGACTAGGGAGTAGAAAACATGTATTGGAAATCAGAATAAACATAATCAATAGTAAATTGTGGGATAAAATTTAAGGAGGCTGGGTGGTCAACAAATTAGCCATCAAATCTTCCTTATATTTTACGATATGATCCCCTTACAGTGCTGCCATCCTGAAAGTTGACTAGGATAGGATAGGATAGGAATAGGATGCAGGATGCACGATACATGATAGAAATATAAAAGTTAAAGGCCGAGGTTCTTAACCGGGTGGTTTACCTCAGGTAAGTTCAGCTGGGGGTGGAGCCTATTTTGATAAAAGCATGAAGCCCCGAGGGAAACACGCTCGCTTGTGTATACATGTCTATACACACGGGGTGTTAAAATGCTCTCAACAGAGTTTTTTCGATGATCTAGAAAAATATTGTATTTATTTATGTACTAGGAAAAACAAATTGTCGATCTTTAAAATGAATATAAAAGCATGAAGCATGCGACGTGGGCAAACAAGTTTCTGACGGGATCTAGTGAGAATTTATCGCGATGTTTTATGCAATACGTGGTCATCGTACCGTACTCAAATAATAATACAACATTTATACAACATACGTTTGTATTACTTCTCCGATCAGCTGCTAAAGTGCACATGATTCTACCAGGTGCGCATGTACCAAAATTGTCTGTACTTGTTTCTTTCCCGGTTTCGGCTTGTGGAATTTCTCAAAGATATATGATAACTAACGATATGAATTGTGGACGCAATATTTGATTTAATTTAATTCTGTATTCTCAATTATTCACAAACATCTTTATCATTAAAAGAACGTTTTCATAGATGATCGGCGCAACGTGATTTTGATAGACTACAGGTGATTAGCGCGTTTGGTGTGATACATAAACCAATTACGAGTAAATTTTTAATTCTTATCTTTCAATTTTCAAGAGCAGAAGATATAAGCTGTGTCAAGCGTAGTTTCTTTTGATTATAGTACTAAAAGACATGGCGATTTATAATCACGGCATGCATCAAAAGACAGAAGTTAATTGCACGATCGTCGCGAGCGCTAGACATGGTATACACAGGACGAGTAAACGAATGTCAATCATTTTCTAACTCCCAATCTGGGGCCTCAATTCAGTTGATTGACAGGGGTACACTGACCAGGTTAATTTCAAGGCGGTGCTTATTTTCTCGGTCTTTAAGTTCTATCCTATCCTATCCTATCCTATCCTATCCTGCATCCTGTAGTCAATCAGATTCGAGTATAAATTTCAGAGTGGTTTTGAAACGAAAATTAATGTAACAATGCATTTACAATGCCAATTTAATTTGTTTTACAAGTTAAAATATTTAAGAATGATTTTAAATGTATTATAGTACAAAAATGTAACAAAATGGTGCAGAACATTGAGGCGCCCTAGTTGGCGCTACATGTTTGTCAGTTCGTACGTAATTTAAGTATGGAGTTATTACTGTGAGAATTCGATGTCACACAATGATTACTACATAATAGATTTCTTTACTTCATTTAAAGTCTATAAAATGTTAAAAGCTCAATTGAATTCGTAGATGAAGATTTCGGCATATTATAAGATAAAGGTATAAAGAAGAAATAGACATTATTTGCGTGTAATTTTCACGATTCATATAATTTCTTCGATGCCTGATAGCAGGGCCGTATATTTCTGTCCGATATTAAACTGAACAGATCAAATAAATGAATGTTCGCTAACAATAAATGCATATGAATTTATTTTTTAAAAATATTTCCGATAATTAAACTACAAATGCGATCGTTTTAATATTCCTAAAGAAATTATAATGTCCAGATCGTGTTTATCTTTATCGCCGAACGAATTGGCCGATTACCGATAATTGCACTCGGTTATCATGTGATAAGGAAAATAATTTGATAAAAATATGTGTTTAAACAATAGTTCAATAAATACATCGAGGTTATCTATCTGTTTTTAATACATAAATCTTATAAAAACAAAAATCTAATCACTTACCTGTTTTGTTACGTTATTGTGTACAATCTGCGTACGATTTAATTTTACAGGTAAATAAGTTATCCCGTTCTAAGGATTTTCGGTTTTATGATTTAATTAGTCATTTTGAGTACTACATTAGTTGATAAAATCATTTGTTTCTCAAATTTCGTTCTATTTAACTTTAATTCCTATATTTGGATGGTATGGGATAGGATAGGATAGGATAGGATAGGATAGAGCTTATTTGCAGGATAGGATGCAGGATACAGGATATAGGATACGATAGGATTGTTTTATCAACTTTCACGATAGCAGCACTGTAGCTATAAAACTATTATTTAGTAAAGAAAAAGTATATTTTTTACCGTTAAATTTTGCCATTTTCCTATATTCTTATATAGAGCTCTCCTTTTAAAAAGAAATAAATACAGTCTAAAAATTGGTGAGAAATCTGTGTGATTCAAATTACATGCTATTTAATCGTCGGATTACCAAAATTTCACTTTAATTCTATTTTCAATATTCAAGTTCGAATGATACAGATATGCAGAGTCCTTCAAATTCTTTCCCAAAATAGTACTCAAATTTGAAAAATGAGTTTGTTAATAAAAATATGTAACAAAATAACGAATGAAACAATAAACAAATTGATGACTATATTCCAAAAATATTACCGTTTAATGATGAATTCTGTTGTAATAATAAAGCAGGAACCATTTAATTCTCAGCGTATTTATCATTGTAAAACAACTGACATTAAATATAGGGTTATTTCTTTACAACTATATCAATGTATTTGAATGCTTTTATCTACTTCCATGGGATTCATCCATTATTGTTTCTAAATTCTCCGAAAAAGAAGTGTTGCCAGAAACCGATTTTTTCAACAATGACATTAATTTTGTATGATATATTGACAATATGAATACTGGTATTTATTTCCCGATACTATGAAGTTATGCCTAAGTTTTCAACATACTGACGCTCTGCATGGGGATATCAATAATAAAAAATATAATACAAATACATTCAACGTCTCAACAAAACCGCACAGTTCAATGAAAATAAGAACACACAATATATAATAGGAAAGTAGCTGGTACCCATATCATCAAATTATGGTACGTATATCCAAAAAATAAAACATGTCGTAGGTACGCATATCATCGGGATTTTCATTATTGGAGGAAATATCAATTAATATGCGGTTTTGGTTTATTTTATAAGTTGCTACATGTGAAGACTCAGTAGCCCTTCAAACATTTACGTTTTACCCGCCAACTACGACCTGAATAAATAAATATAGCAATGTAAACTTCCGAAACTACAGAGCTTGTCGCGATTTTATGATATGCGTACCAAATGGTACGCATATCGGCTTAATACCAGTGAATGTGCCAATTTTGGGGGGCAAAAATCGTTTTTAATATCATCCCTTGACCAAACTACAAGGTAAACATTTTTTAAAAATTTCATAAGTTGTTGACTTTTTACAATATTTTTCATATATTTGAAAGGAAAATAAATTTCGAGGGCAGAAATACAAAAAATAAGGGGGAAATGTGAAATTTTGCGCTTTTTCAAAAAAGTCGTATAGGGTCCCATTATAGCAAAAATTGATAGCTTTCGAGACGATCCCTAGGAAATCGGGGTAGTAAATAAATATTAGTAAAACTACACGTAAGAAATTTCATCAAAATATCTAGAGTAGAAATAATTAGACTCGGCCTCGTTAACTGTCCCGAGTTTTTGCTTCCACCACTTTTCGCTTGATATTTCGATAATAATAAATACCTTTGTGCTCAAACTACGTTCATCCACTAATATGAAAAATGTCCAGATTATCTGTTTTGAAACGCCCCCTCTACCGCTTCAGGTTTCAATAAACAACACAAAATAGAAAGTCAACGGGGATTTTGCATTGTATTAGCCATGAAATAGATGATAACGTTAAAAATTTGTGCGAGGTATTCCGAGTGGGTTCCGAATGGTGAAAAGATGTAAACATTACCCATTACAAATCTCCGTAAGAATTGTTTTTCGTTCCTGTGAACTTTTTTGAGTGAAAAATGATAATGTGTCAATGAAGATATCTTGGATATTTTCCCTTTTATCAATTTCAACTGTATTTCTTTCACAGGTATGTGTATTTTAATAAAAATAAAAATCATCAAAAAGTGATGGAAGCAATAACTTGGGACAGACTATAGTCTTAAATGTATGTAGAGATCTAACATTTAAACATAAAACAAATTAATTGGAAAATTTAGTTTATCATATCAAGTTTATCATACTTCTAAACATTAAATATTTCTTATCTTTTTAATCAGATACATAGGTAAAAGAAAACAATAGCCCTGGACCATCCAGACATTGAACTTTTATTAATATCCGTATTTCGTAATGTCCCACTTAGAGGCATTTGCATGAAAGAGAGGCATTTCGTTGCTTATTTTTATGAATATTGAGCTACATGAACATAGTCTAAAATAAAATCTTAAGCTTTCATTCGTAAGCAGCAATTTGTAACTAGTAACTAGAGTTATTCTGTGATATGGCATATTTCGTGAAGTAATAATGAAAAGACTATACAACGACAATACAAGCTGTTTTTTAAATGAGATATCTTAGTAAATACATTGATGTAATGATAAACTCACGGTAGTCCTCTTTTTGTCCTCTTTTTGTCAATTTGATGCATCATTTTCATAAATAAATTTCTTAACGATTTTTCATTTTACGACATTACGGATATTCTCAATTTTTTCTAAGTAGTTTCGTCATGCACGAAGTAATAGTTTTTCAGGAGGCTTATTGGTCATTGCGACATTCGTTACAAGATTTTTAGGAGTGTTCCTTTCCTGCCTGCCCTATACACTGTATAATTTACATGCATGCTTATATGTTTATTTTATGTAAAAGTTTGTTTCGTGACTTGATGTACTTGTATTTGTAATGTAATTAATGTAATTACATTAAATGCAATCTTCTAACGAACGCACCGAACCTAATTTAATCCTTTGTTGCGTTCATTAAAATTTGAAAAGAAAACATTATATTATGGAGGAGTAGAACGAGGGAGAAAATAAGTTCAACATGAATTTTCACTTAAAGTTATGGCTCATTCAAATTGACGTTTTTGCATACAAAATGCAGTTTTTGATCAATGACCTTTGTCGTTATTTTTTTTAAACAAAGTAAAATAATAACATCAAATATTGTTCAAGATTTAATATGCACAATGATTTTATATGAAAACAGAAAAATTGATTAAACTGAAAAAAATGTCTGGTGACCCTTATATATTTTAAATTGACTAGTAGTTCTTTAATAGTTACTTGTACAGTTTGATTAAAAATTAAAGCTTTTTGAATATCAAGATACAATAATTAAGTGCAGTTTGTCTATATATATTTTCACAATTTAATTAATATCAAAAAATATTTGGGTTGTAAATTTTATATATTTAGAGAGAAAGCTTCAAACTTGAAGGTTAAATTCTTGCGTAAGTTTTGGCATTGTTTTACGCTGAAAGCTTATTATTTGATTTGTTCATGTTAAACAATCGCCACAGAATATGTTCCAAATTAATACAAGTTATAAGCTTGCCTGCATTACAACGTCTGGTCTACATTTATTTTAAACGCATAAAATTATTCAAAAACAGAAAAATGATCAGAAGTATCTTATCAAACTTTTTGAGTTGCTGTTTGGATTTTATTTTGTATTTGTGAAATTTATTCTTTGCTGAAAAGACGGTATTATATTTTGCAGAATGATAAAAATCACCGATAATTAAACCGGCAATCACTAGTTCATCAGTAAATATACTTTAGAACTGATGATTCAAACAGTAACTAAAAATGACATGTGGTGAAAACGAACAGTGTTCAAATTCAAAAGTCCAAAGGAAAATTACAAAACAGGAGCAGAGCAAACACGGACCTCTAAAAAAATTGAGGTAGGATCAGGTGCCATGGAGGAGTGAGCATCCTCTGCTGACCGGTCACACACGCCGTGTGCTCTTTGTCGTAATCGGGAAAACGGAAAAGTCCGTAGACAATTAGGGGATTAATTATGGTCTAACAATTATAGTATGAAAAACGTCAGTCAGCATGTGACCCAGTGGAAGATTGTATTTGCTGACAAGGTCTTTGTATCGACCATAGAACTTACGAAAAGATGACTTCAAACGAGAACTTCAAATTGCAAACTAAATAAAGAGGGGCGGTCCGCTGAAGTTAAATCGTGCAGGAGTCCATTTGGACTTTGGCCCGAAAGAGAGAAATATGTCATGTTCTCCATTAAACAAAAATAAGAACTAAATCGTGATGAAGTTGATATCCTTTATTTTATTTGAAGGAGAGAATGGATTTTTCTTTTATAATAAAACATTTGCAAGTGCATGGTTATAAATCATTTATTTAAGTAATCTTCAAAGTGCCACAGCAATCAATAAACGTACATGTGTATGAAATATTTTTACCTCAAAAGAAATTCAAACAGAATATGATATGATTACAATGTATTCATATCCTGCGGGGTGGAACCTTACAGAAATCATTCGCTATCAGTAAATTATCACACTGTGATTCAGATGAGCAACAATGTAATATATATCAGCATTGTTGTTTGATTTTCAGAAGTTCCATATGATACCACAGTCATCATTGGTTCAATATTGACCATTCAGGTTCCTATAGTGACAGGTTTTGTACCACCATGCTCCAATGTAGGAAACGGCACAATTTGTCGAATACAGATCATTATCGCTATCGTAAGTCGTGAACTTCATTTCGTTGTGGTACCCAAGACTGTCATCTATTGAAGCAATATTAAACGAAAGTAAAAAATCATTTTGATTATTTAAGAGAAAATTGAAAATTTTAGGGAGAAATCTGAAATGGAAAATATATTTATCCGTGTTATTTACTGAACATTCGTGAATTGAAAGCAATGGAATTAGTTAGAAATATATATTTTTTTATACTTAACAACTATTCAGCCGTAAATTCTGAAAGTTTCATATCTTGTACACCAGATTTACCCTCTTCGTGCAGGAGACCTTATTCAGTAGAAGTTTATTTTTTATAAAATGTTTTACAAACAATTATTGGTATCCCGTTAAGTATTGTTGATCTAAAACATGACATACACTTCTATGTTGAACGATCCCTTTCGTATGCCCCTATTTTGTAATCTAGCACTATCTTCAGGATCGATCCCAGATCGATCCCAGATGATCATGATTGGCTCAAAATTCCGGAAGTTTTCATCAGTTTATCGATATTTACAAATAAGTTGATGTTACAATATTTTACTGACATTCATTTACTTAATATAAATAATAAAAATGAAGATATAGATTAAAAAAGATAGCATGTCCTCTTATCTGCTTCATTGTTTATATATGTCACATGCAATTTTTGCAGAAATAGTCAACTTAAGGTGACATGGGCATGGCATGGGTGATGTAAATGTCATAATAGGGAAAAAACGAAACTTGATGATTTGGTTTGTTTATGATGGTCAAAAAACAAACCTTGAGCAAACACGGACCTCTATTACATTGGGGGTGGTGTCATGTGCCAAGGAGGAGTAAGCATCCCCTGTTGACCGGTCTCACCCGCCGTGTTCTCGGTTTGTTCCTGTTTTGCACACATTTGAAAATTAGGTATCGAAAAATTGTGTGCGAAGCGGGAATTTGACCAGGTGAGATAATTCCTTAGTTGTTATAGTCTGTATCACAGTTCCAGTGAAGGGAATTGGCAATAATACAAATAAAATATATCTACTAGCAATTGATATTTACATTTATTTTATGTTACAAAATAAGTTGCGTAATTTTAACTTCAAATATCATGGTCATGAACATTTTCATTTATTTTTTTTAAACAATGAAGATCATTGGGAAAATTTGTACATATAGTGCTTTTATATTACAAAATATAGTCACCTTTATACTTGATGCAAAAAATAAATTAAAATGATAATTTATATTTGGATGGACACTATAGAGGATTATATGTCAAACTTGGATGAGTAGTAATCTTCAATGAAATATAGTCATTTGGTGGTATTTTAAATTGTATCGCGTTTCGTGTTTTCGGACGTTTGAAGTGTCGCTATGCAATGTACAAAACATTAACAGATGAAACTAGATGCTGTCATTAGACAGTAATACCCGCACCAAGTGTTTGCCTCTAAATAACACTCTCTTGTACTAGTTTTAGTCAAAAAGAAGGCCACATGCAATATGTTTCAATCAAATGATCTTTGTCTGAAGTTACTTACACAACAGAGGTGTACAGGTTGCATCGGGTACTAGTTTTATCCAGCTCTTTGGTTAGATGGGTTTCATGTGGTGTACATGCATATGTTTTCTTGATATGCAGAATAGGATTAATTAACATGAATAAACGTTTCTTTTGTGGTGATCAGCTAAAGGAATTCGTATTGTGCTAATTGGATTATCATTATGATGTTGACCAATATAGGTAAGTATAATACATGTACATGTAGTAGCGCAATATTATGAGACACCGGTATACAAAACAGTTAAGTTTTACTTTCACTTTCTAAAATGTGATCTCCCTTTGCCAGCATACTGTATCATCATCTGTATTTAAATAAGCTTATCTACAGTTTCTGTCATTTTAATTGCAAATTTTTTTTTTTATTTTTTCATTTGTCAGACTTACACTATTGAGTTGACTCCATATTGACCCTATTTTGTATTAAAATTTGGGTATTAAATATCATGTTTATATGAGTTATAATAGGGAGGAAGGGGAAGGGGCCTTAACCACTCCCCATCCCCAGGATGTGTGGATTAGATATACATTTTTAGTAAGAATGAAGGCATGCTGCAGCTTTTTCCCATTATACCCCCTACCCCATCATCATACACCAGTAATAGAAAAAGAGTTAATGACTAATTTTCTTTTATTTTAAATTGCTTATTCTTTATTGTCAAGAGATATGTGGTATGTCAAGATTTATGACTCATGAAAATTTGTGCATTTTAATCCTGATTGTTAACATACATGTATAATTATATATAAAAAAAATACATGTGATATTATACTAGGGATCTTGCAATCAATTGCAGCATTGCCAATCGGTTATTTATAACTCATTTTGAATGATTAATCTTTTAATCATTTTGAAAATAAAGACATTTCTAAATACATGTATAACATATGATCAATATTTTTTGTAGATTGATTTTGTAACTATTTAGGGCCCCACTCTGCAGATGCCCTATAGTGATAATTCTGTCCAATTCTGCTGATCATGTCAAGATACATTTAAGACAAATTGGCCCCTGCCCCTTGGGTCATTCCCCCACCCCGGAGTTGTTTTTAAACAACCACCCCCCTCCTCTTAAATAGAAAACATGAATAGTTGAATATTTTTAAAATATCCTCAAAATCATCGAAATCCCCACTCCTAAACCATATATATTTTTGTTTCTTGAACCATGACCATGTCAACGTAAATCTTTTTGTGGTATTAGTAGGTCATGGCATCTGGGGGTCACCCTAACCCCACCCCACCCTCCCAAAATCAAAAATGATCAAATAACTTGAAAAAAAATGCTTGTGATCCCCACCCTTAAAGCATATATATTCTTCCTCCTTATGCATCTTATGGTACGTTATTTCAATCACAAGAGATAAGAGGAGGTCCAGGAATTAGGTTTTTTATGGAACGTTTTTATGGAACATCATTTTGCAGATAGCATTGACCCTCAGAATCAAATTTATATTTCTAAAACCTTATTGCAAATCTATAGCTCAGCCTCTTTTATATCCCTATAAATGATGTGGCTATTCATTAAATCATGAGAGGAGTTCTGGGAAGTAGGTTTTTTCAGGAGTGATAAACGTCAATTTTCAGCTTCTATTTGACTCCCTGGATGAAATTTAAATTTTAAAAACCTTATTGCATGACTATATGACAGCCCCTATCATACCCCAAGATATGATGTGGCTATTCATTAAATCATGAGAGGAGTTCTGGGAAGTAGGTTTTTTTTAGGAGTGATAAACGTCAATTTTCAGCTACTATTTGACTCCCTGGATGAAATTTAAATTTTTAAAACCTTATTGCACATCTATAGGACAGTCCCTATCATATTTCAAGAGATGACATAACTACTGCATAAATTGTAAGAGGAGTTCTGGGAACCGTATTTTTTTTTTGAAAAAAACGTCATTTTTTGATGCCCACAGACCCCCGTGATAAAAACAAAAATTCTGAAACATGATTACACGTCAACATGATACCTCGAAGCATATCCTATTAGATCATTAGGCTACTACAAAAAGAAATTGACGTTTTTTGAAACCAGACTTTTTGTAAGAAAACGTCATTTTCAGCCATTTAATGACCCCCAGGACAAAATTGAAATTTCCGAAACCTTATTGCGCATCTATAGGACACCCCAAAAAGATATTCCAAGAGATGATTTGTCTACTGTTGAAAATGTAAAAGGAGTTGGAGGAAGAAGGTTTTTTGTCAAAAAACGTCATTTTTTACCAATTATTTGACCCCCAGGACTACCAGAGAATTTTTGAAACCTTTTTACAAAACAACATGACACCCCAAATCATACTCCAAGAGTTCAATTTGCTGGTTTATAAGATGTAAGAGCAGTTTGAGAAAGTAAAACGTGACAGACGGACGGACGGACGGACAGACGGACAGACGGAACAGGGTAACAACAATATACCCGAATTTTCTTTAGAAAGTGCGGGTATAACTAACCTACAGTCATAAGTTATCTGTTACAAGTTTGAAGAAAAAATATCATACGTTAATATTTAAGTAATGTTTTTAATGACATTAATGGAGGAAATTTGTCTATTGAAAACGCTGATAAATATTTTTCATTTATGCTTTGTCTTGAATAATCGAAGTAAACTGACAAACTGTATGATGATAAATCGGCAATTTTGTATGCTTCAAGAAGTGTAAAGATTTTTTCACAAAACATATCAAATGTAGACCTAATTCATGCATTTCCAAAACATTAACAGATGAAACTAACCTACAGTCATACGTTATATATTTGTTTGAAGTTTGAAGAGAAATTATCATACGTTAATATTTAATTAATGTTTTAACTGACATTAATGGAGGTTGTCTATTGAAAACGCTGTTAAATATTTTTCATTTATGCTTTGTTTTGAATAATCGAAGAAAATTGACAAACTGTATGATGATAAATCGGCAATTTTATATGCTTCAAGAATGTAAAGATTTTTTTCAAAAAACATATCAAATGTTCACCTATTTCGTGCATTTTCAACCCTCTTCAGTTTGTGGTATATCGAATCAATATTAAAAATATTATTTTTGTCAGAATGTTTTGTGCCAGTTTAGCTAATGATTTGAAATACCAGAAAGTGACCTGCAATATACTAAAGCGGTGATGTCATAAGAATTACTGTCAGTTGCTACGTCAAAGATTGAAATACCTGGTGACAAGATCTGGAGCCCGTTTCACAAAGATTTCCTAAGATGTTTCCCAAGATAGAACTTAAGATATGTCTAAGTTATAACTTATTTGAAATAAGAAGTTCCTTAGATTTGTCATAGCTGTTTCACAAAACTTTCTTAGCGTAACGCAGTAGACTTGTCTTAAGATACATTGTAAGCCACTTTCATATCATATTGATAATTCTGAATTAATATCGATCATGTAAATTCTTTCAATATGACACGAATGTAAACTTTATAAGTGAATGTAAAAATCCATTCCCTTCTTCACCTAGAAACATCTTAGATAAAAAAAAAAGTAAATATGTAAATAGAGTGTAATAAGTATGTACATGAATTGAAATTTTGTATGATATTTTACATTCACATGCATACATAAGTACGTTAAAATTACGTAATACACCCTACATGTATATTCTTTGAAAACGCTATTTGTTTAATTTAAGAGAGAATGCATTTTTGTATTTTGCTACATGTACACATATTTCTCTATTTCAAATATTATTTCGATATGACAGCATGAATCAAATGAAAATATATTATGTCACTGCTAGAATATCTGTTCTTCTTCATAAATGATCGAGTGCATTTTTAGTCTAATTGGTCCATCATAAATAGCCCGTGTTAAAATATACAGATATGCTTATTCCTACATTACAACTATTTTACTCTATCATGCGGTATATTACAAATGCAATACAATAGCCACATGCAATGACAAGTAGGATTTAAAATGAAGAGATGTGGAACTTTTGAACTAAGTTCAGTGTAACGCGTGTTTTCTTTCGATGGTTTATATAAAGATGGGATTAGTTTTTTAAAGCAAACATCGCAAACAAAAGCAACTCGACAAATAGAAGAAGCTAGGATGAAGGCAAAAATTTCTCAATGTAACAGCATTCCCATGGAGGATTCAGCATCCAATTCCTAAACCACTTCCCGATCATCCATACCTTCCCCCCCCCCCCCTCCCCCACAACCTTCAACAAAAAATCATATGAACACCCCCCCCCCCCCCCCCGTACAAAGAAAATACATAAATTTCACACGAAAAAGAATGTTTATGTCGTGGAAGGATAGGACAAATCATTCAGCACTTTTTTAATTGAGTATTATTTAGTATTTATTCATGTTTTTATCAAAGTGTCAGTGATTCTCGGGGTATGTATAACTAATTATTATCAGTGCACTAGCTATAACTTTACCCGCTATCCATCTGCGCGTGGGACCAGATAATCTAAAAAAAAAAATGTAAACATTGTCACTATGCAAATTGTGATAACTAATGAATGTAGGTATCTGAAGGCAAATACTTCAGTATACACCAAATAAATTAATCGAAGAAATATATTTAGAGTTTGATTGTTCTAAAGTTTTTAATTTAGAAGTAAAGTGAAAAAGGTCTTACTGGTACGTGTATTTTTTGTTCAACTTTAAAATGCATATAATTCATTTCAATGTAGCGTAAACAGTCGCCATGTTAAGTTTGTTTAAAACAGTTAAATGACACTAACCAATTCATATCGATTGCACGCTCCATTAACAACAACAGAGGTATTGGCAACGTTGTTGTTATAGATATAGTTACAAGAGCTGGAACTAACAATCTTGCAAAAGTCGAACTAATAGCAGCTCTCGTCTTTGAAGCACTTGGATGAACACTGGAACCAAGATTTATTCTGAATTTTGTTTTTTGCGAAAACAAGCTGTTGTTAATTGATAAAGCCAACGACTTTGAAGAAGCCATTGAACTTTTCATGACCAAAACCTTAACAAACGTAACCAAACATAAAAACTCGGTTTGAAATAAAGACTCCATTTTTTTTAAATGAGCAAAAAACTTGATTTCATAAGAATATATACTGATGTTAAATTCAATGTCCAAAAAAAAAAAGTTTGATTACGCGTGTATCAATCTTTCTCAGTCCTAAAATTTGACCAATTTAATGTGGGCAAACAATTATTACACAGAATGTTGGTTTTGGTTCCATTTTTCTTTTACACGAAAACTTTCGTTTTTCCCCATGACTTGTGAACCCTCAGTTGTCCAAAAATGAGGTAAACTTTTCATCGCATTTAAATTGATACAGAGTGAACCAGATAGTATGTTGTCCAGTGATAAAGACCCCGAACGGTGATTCGAAGATATGCCTTTATATTGGACACTGAACGGTTAAATAAAAAAATTATTTCAAGATTCTGAATCAAATCAATACCCTATATTTTCGTCTTGTACAAATACCAATGCCAAACAATGATTATTATAAAAAATGTACATGTAGCGTATAAACAATAAACAAGTGCTCTTTGTAGAGTTAAGAAGGAAAAAAAAATTAAAGAGATGTTACTATCGTATCTTATGTGCTGAATAACAATATATTACTATAATTGTTGGTATTCTTCACTTTTAGCTATATGAATATTTCAAAGGTCTTAACTTCCTGAATTACTGTAAACGTATTACATTTGGCTGTGTATTCTATTTAGCGTTTTTGGTGGAATGCGGCTTCCGCAAAATCAAGTACATCGCTAAATGCCATGCATATATATATATATATATATATATATATATATATATATATATATATATATATAAGAATAGTCGTCACATTCAGAAATACGCCAATTCAAGTCCACGCCAACTTATTCAAAAACTACTTTCCGCCATATATCGTACACGCCAAATATAATACGTTTACAGTATATGATTTATGATATAAAACAATCAATTGAATATATTTTTATCCGGATACATATGAATTTGGTGCTAAGGAGGCTGGATGGTCAACAAATAAGCCATCAGATCTGCCTTAAACTTTTAAATGTGATTTGTTTGGGCATAAACAATTACTTTATGAAGAGAAATCTAAACACGTTCCTATATCGTTATACAAATCTCTTCGTCCAAAGGGGGTAAATATAGCCTAAAATAGCCACGAACATCCAGCCCTCTTAAACGTGCATCTCCAAATACACCCCTCATTGTTCTTATTGGTTTTTTTTAAACTATGTAATTAAATCAGATACATGATTTTGAAAATATCAATTGACCATGTATAGTTTTTTTTTTGAATTTTTCAAATTCAATTTTTTTTTGCTAAATTATGGGATGGGGAATATGTATTACCTTCTTGGCTATCATTGTTTTTTTTTTATTCTTTTTATCTATTTAGAAATATTAACAAATTCATAATAACTAACACACAGAAATCCTTTTAAAATGATAATCAAAAATCAAGAAAAACAACAACCACCCAAAAAACAGTAAAATGCAAGATACAGCTCCATTTTTCTATAATATTGCCACCTTGAGGTTGTGAGTAGGTGGATCAGTGCATGGTAGATATTCGTGATATTTTCATTATATCTGCTATTCCATTTAATTATACATATGCCATTATCACATCGTTAATCATTTGTTTGTACGTGCTCATCTCATTTAATGTTTAAAAGCTTTGAAAGCAATTGGTTGACAATTAAAATTGCTGATGCACTTAAACAAATTTCAAATTATTTCAGAACTTAAAGGAGTACATGCTTCCATTTGACACTATAGATAGAAATGCAATCATTCACGCTATATTTTTTACTTTTTGTGAGCTGAGTAATTGTATGTATTGCCAGAGTGGAACACGTTTTCATTATTGATATCCAATAATGAACGGACATATTCTTATCTTTAAATAAGTGAGACACCGCCTAGTGATGCATAGTCCTTGAGCGTCAATAAATCACTACGTGTAATAATGATATATTTTGTTTCTAAGTAAAATTAAATTTTTTATTGTTTTCCCCTATCGTAGTTTCACCCAAATTTATAGCATCTTTAGTATTTTTTTTTAACAATTGATCTCATAAAAATAAAAAAGGGTCGTCAAAATGATAATGGAAAAAATCTAGCATAAACATTTATGTATGCACATATTATAAAACAAGGAATTATTATAGATCACTGCTGAATTTATCGAGCTAGAGAGTTCTATATTCCCATAATTGTTAAAACTGTAAGCATTTAGGATTATCCAAATACCAAATAGACATATTTTAGTTTCTAGATCAAGAAGTTTACGAATCCCTATAGAGAACTTCAAAAACATTTTAAATCGATTGAAAATTTCAATTTTTACGTTAAACTATCCCCTTTTATTTTGAAACCACACATATCAAAATTCCCTATACTAAAATGACAATATATACCCAACTATGTGACAAATTGTGTGTTAGTTTTACTGACAAAGAAATACTTGTGTATACTTAAATATTTATGATTTACTTAATTGCCGTACGTTAACTTCGTTTAGTTTTTATCAGAATTCATTTCTTAACCATAGAGAATAATCCACAGTTGAATTGCTCAACGAATTATGCGATTTTTTAAAATTCTAATCATAATTAGATAATAAGGCCTTGTATGTTTACTTTGCATAGAGCAAAACACAAGAAAGACAACTTTAGTTTTGTTGTATGAACGGCGTTTTTATAAAAATTTCTATCCTAAATCTTATTAAAGTGTTGGAGCCACAGACCCCAAAGAAGCATTTTTTGGCATGATACCCACATATCTAAAACAGTTATGTAATGTCTAAATATAATTAACATAATTTTCTCATTATTGTAGGAAACAAAAGATATTTTAGATATTTTTCAAAGGAGAAGTTTCTTTTAAACATGCATTAACAGTATTTAACTACATTCTTGAGAGTCCATTTGTACATCCACACTGTGTTTCTAAATTCTTTCAATAAATGAGTTGTGTTTAGTTGATTGTAAAGAATAAGAACAAAACGTTGGATGGAACGGCACAGTAGCATCTACTTGAAAAAGTCCCGTTTGGTTTTTTTTTTCATCTTCATTTATTTGAACACTAATCTAACCCGATCGTAAATAAAAATCAGATTTAAAATGAATTGCGTAAAAACTTAATGATTAAAAGTAAAAATATCCATACTTAATCTGTATTGCATCATTACAAGGCAACATACCAGAAAGTTTGAAATAAATACGCTTCACCATTTAAATCAAATGTGATTATGGCGTCATTTACGCATACTAAAATTCTACGATCAAATGACAACAATTTACAACTGTCATATACTATTAGAATTTTAACCTTTTTTACCACTGTTTACCCTTTCTCATGATGAAACAAGAAAGCAAATATCCTTTAATTGTGTTAATTAAAATTACAAGCATTTGTCATTCTACTTCCGCTGTCATGTGTTTCCAATAGTCATTTATTTCCGATAGTCGATTTTCGTCACGTGAATTTACCCCAAAATGAGTATTTTGTATCTTCCTACGACACTGGACATACGGGATCTCCTTTCGTCTTAATACATCTACATCACAGAAGTTATATACAGAAGTCATCGTTCCTCGGTATTGTAGACTATGCATAGATTCGAAGAAAGAATATGATACGTTCATTTATTCGAGGCGACAATGGATTTTTAACATAAAAAAATTATTGACACAGCATTAAGAGAAATATATTAGCATTTAAGATCAATTCTCTGTAAATATCAAAATTGTATATAAAGGTTCCGGCACGCATAGTCACCAATTTTCTTTATATTGCATACAGTGATACATATTGATGTTATAAGTAGCAAGATGCCATAAATTTTTTGCTAAGGGCTACCATTGCCATGGTAACAGAGATCAAAGATAGAAAAATGGCAAATCTTCGCAAGTTCAAAGCAATATAGAAAGTAATTGCAGCCTATCAAAGTTATGAAATATAAAATATTAAATTGACTATATGGTCAATTTTCAAATTATAGAAAAACATTGGTGGGCAAATCAAAATCTTATTACCATGGAAACGGAAAATTATTTTCAAAACATGATTTTTCATATTTTTTCAATATCATAGAAGTTATCATTGAACCAAACTCGTAGATTTATAGCTGTATTTAAAATATACAAGTAAGATAAACAAGAGACCAATAGGCCTTAACGGTCACCTGGGTACCATAGCCCATACACAAACTTGTCGAGGAGTCTCATATATGCATTTAATTAAGTTTCATTCTGGAGTAAAAAAAAATTATAATATTGTAATGACGACCACCTTCCTGCCTGAAATCTTTCAAAAAGGACTATGAAACCTATAATTTTAGCGAAAAACTTATAAAGATCATGATAGAGTGCATGACCTGATATTGAAAAGGTACTAGAAAATAGTCGAAAATGATTTTCCCATATTTGTTAACTTTCAAGATAGGTTTTATTTGTATATGTTTTCATAGATAAACTTAAACAAGGTGGCTAGTAGACATGTTTTATTAAAGCAACCTCCCATCCCCCATCCCCAGTGACAGACAGAAACTCTCCCTGTGGGCATTTAAACAAAAAACATGAAAGTGAACAGCTTATTAATATTAGAGTTTAAATATGCTTTTCACTTCTGTTCCAACTTCTGCAATTTTGAATTGTTGTCCTATATACATTGTACAACACCATCTGGTATTTCTACATTTTACATGTACTGTTTATCAGTGATTTGGTTAGCCAATTATTACTTTACTATTGATGAGTCTATTTATTTTCTAAAGACATCAAAAACTGTTTTTGTTTCAATAAATAAAAAAATTGCATAGTTTTTTTTTCATACAACTTCTTAATTACATTATATTTAATGATTAATAACTCCATTATGAAGAAGCAAGGGAGGATAACTCCATTATGAAGAAGCAAGGGAAGATAACTCAATTAACTTTCACAATATCTTACCTTTGATACACAGCTTCATTCTTTCTCTTTTCTAAATACACATGAATGTGAATTATCTCATTTCTTTCATTGAAATTCCTGAGCAGAATAAAATAACAAGACAAATGTACCCCCCCCCCCCCTTCCCAGCCATAACACTCCTTACATGTAGGTGACATGAAATAATATAAAAGATGACAACTTAATTTTTTTTCTAAATATGCAGTCAGTTTTTATTTTGTGTCAGTAGACCTTTTTTAAACATTCTCTATACATTAAAAGTAAATGACTATGCTTTTGGCCACACCCTGCATTAAGAATCCCAACCCTATACACTATATGAGTGTTTTCGCCCCGCCCTTAATTTTTTTTCTAAATATGCAGTCAGTTTTTATTTTGTGTCAGTAGACCTTTTTTAAACATTCTCTATACATTAAAAGTAAATGACTATGCTTTTGGCCACACCCTGCATTAAGAATCCCAACCCTATACACTATATGAGTGTTTTCGCCCCGTCCTAAATTCAGAACCCCTAACTCGGGGACATAAAATAAAAAAAAATTGGTAGAGGACTTCTGGTCTACAAAATTATGAATTCAGTTTTCTTTACAGGTGTGTGGGAGTAGAGAAGATAATTTTTAAACATGATATGCAATCCGAAATGGATGTAACACTATACATCCATGTTGGCCCCGCCCTAGAGTCAACACCCATTGTCTAGGGGATATAAAATTTACAATTTTAATAGAGGACTTCCTGGTTAACATAATTATGAAGTCAGTCTTTCTTACAGATGTGTGAGAGTGGAGAAGAAGATCTTTAAACATTATATGCATTAACACTATATGGCCATATTGCTCCCCCCCCCCTCCCCCACAGCCTGAACCCTTGACCAAGGGGCCATGAATTTCACAATTTAGGTAGAGGATTTCGTGGATATCATAACCATGCATTCAGTTTTTTTCCCATATGTGTGGGAGTAAAGAGGAAGATTTTCTAAGATTTAATACATTTTCACCATATGGCTACATTGACGCCGCCCTAGGGCCTAAACCCCTGTTCCAAGGGTAATGAATTTCACAATTTAGGTAGAGGAACACATGGACATCATAACCATGCATTTAGGTTTTAACAAATATATATGGGAGTAGAGAAGAAAATTTTCTAAGATCTAATACATTTTTACTAAATGGCCATGTTGGCCCCACCTTAGATCCTGAACGCCTGACCCAGGGGTCATGAATTTCACAATTTTGGTAGATAGCTTCATGGACATCATAACAATGCATTCAGACTTTTCCTCACATGTGTAGGAGTAGAGAAGAAGATTTTTGAAACTTTGGCTTTTTTGCATATTTGGCCCCGCCCGTGTCGCCCTGGGGGTGGTAGAGCCATGAATTTCACAATTTAGATTCTTCTTACCATAGAGATGCTTCACACCAAAAATGGTAACAACTGGCCTTGTTGTTTACAAGAAGAAGTTAAAAATGTAAAATTGTTAACGCACGACGCACGACGACGGACGAAGACAAATTGCATTAGGTCACCTGAGTGACTCAGGTGACCTAAAAATTGAAACTTGTTGCTATGGTAACAAGGTTAAAAATAAGAAAAAATGAAGAAAACCATAGCGATTCTGTTAAGCAAAAATGCTTGTATTAAACACAATTTAGAGCCATTTTTCATGCTTTTTGTGGAACACGTGCCAAATTTTTAAATCATATATATTCAAGCAGTATTCAGCATCTTAAAATTGCCGTTAATAAGGAAATATGTGGACTTAAGAAAATCATACAGAAATTCCTAATTGTTCAAAACGTCATTGCAACGACCATTCATTTTGTTTAAATGCAGCTTCAACTGATATTGCATTAAATTTGAGGACAGGTTTAGTCATTCTGTTCAATTTATTTTAAAGTATCATGATCCAGCTAGGGATTAAAAAAATGTTCAAAAGTACCTCAAATTATGCAGATTTTTGTGAGTTTTAGTTGTTGTTACCATAGCAACGAAATTCAATTTTCAGTTATATTATTTAACAATTTAACAAATAACAATATAAACCCACATCCCTCGCACATGGCCCGAGCAGATACAGCGCTAGTGGACAAGCGATCCGAGGTAGTCTAAGACTTCTTGTGTTTCTTCGTTATCACACATGAGAATGTTCATTCATTTTTTTTTTGTAAAAAAATAAAAAATTATTATATTGGTTTGATATGCATTTAACCGTTGATCTAGCATTGATTTAAATGATGGTGTGTAAAATAATAAAAAAGAAACTGCCATTAGTGAATATACATGTTATATAGCGTATTACAATCAAAAGAGTTGGAAGATAAATTAATATATTTAGCCGTGTCTATTAATGCATTCTCACTACACACTTCAATCGTCACGCCTGATCAAACCTTTCATATGTATAATCTGTAAGCCTTAATTTGGCGAACAAAATATAGTGTAAAATGTATTAGAAGTCTTTTTATGAGTTGTGTGTGTGTGTGTGTGTGTGTGTGTGTGTGTGTGTGTGTGAGAGAGAGAGAGAGAGAGAGAGAGAGAGAGAGAGAGAGAGAGAGAGAGAGAGAGAGAGAGAGATGTGTTAAATGCATTACTTGAACAGGTTGAAAAAAGAAAAGTGAATTGAAAAAAATATTCAAAAAACGTTTAAAATACACCCAGTTTCAGTAGAAAAATGCAGTTTAAGTGTTACATGTCTGTGGTAGGTACAGACACGATAAAACTAACCGATACCCGCTAACACGGACAGAATTGAAGAAACCAATGATTTTTTTTTTGTATACACATGAATTTTTATACAAGTTCTGTTAGATTCAGGCCGTAAAAAAGAGCGGTCACACAATCGGTTTAACCTCTTCTGAAATGTCGTTCAATTCCTGTAAAATCAAACTCATTGCTGATTTTAATTTATTTCTTTCATTTAACTAAATTACATTTTTT
The DNA here is from genome assembly GCA_033439105.1 of Magallana nippona. NCBI lineage: Eukaryota > Metazoa > Mollusca > Bivalvia > Ostreida > Ostreidae > Magallana > Magallana nippona. The sequence goes on from CM065925.1 coordinate 23,238,546, forward strand.
CTCCAGTTATTATGGGAAAATATACAATGTATCAGTTTAAAAAAAAGATATTGGTTGAGTAAAAGTTTTGTTTAGATTCGGACGGAAGATCAAGTCGAGGACAAATGATTGAAAAATTTGTAGATTGCGGAGATTTCCAATGCCTATGATACGTAATTTTACAAGGTGAATTGAATAAATTTGAATTTTCCAGCCCCCGACTATTTAAGGGCTTCTGTTTCCAACCGAAGACCAATTTTTTTTCCATTAACTTAAACGAATTTTCTTACACAGTAAACAGTATGAACTTTTCAGAAATTTTGCTTGTGAAATCTCAAAATTCTCAATTTTTCGCTAAAATCAGTAAATTTATACGGCCCAAACAGTAAATATTACGAGACGATACCTTCGTTTAACAGCATACCAATAGTAAACATTTAAGCATTGAATCCTTATTTTTTGAAGATGTGGTCTCATGTCTGCAACGGTGTGTGCATACAAATTGAATAACGCACGCTATATATCAAAAGACATTCATAGCTTTTAATTTCCGAAAACTTTGTAATATGTTATAGAAAAAATACCCTTATATATTACAGTTACAGATATTTACCTTTACAATAAAATATGTTCTATGTGTTACGTAACAATTGATTTTAAGGACCTAGAGGTCTTAAGATTTTGATCATTTATTTTAAAAAGGAAAACTATTTTGAAAAACAGCATTGAAGAGAGAATGCTTAGATTGATGTATTTAACAATATTTACATCCTTATATGAACCTATAGGATAGCGAAAACGTTCAATTCTGTGTGAACTTTTTCATGACGTCACAATGATAATCGCACGCGCTTATCGTTTGACGGTTGCAATATTGTAAACGTAAAAACATCGTTTTATTAATGATTCTTGACGATTTGCCATTATCAAACGTAAATATAAGTAAAAACAGCAATTTTAAAAAGTTCACCCGGATATGAAGTTGGTTGGTACGTGATCAAATCTTCTGAGAAGCCCTTCGGTCTTGACAGGATTTGATCACTGGACCAACCAACTTCATATCCTGTATATCCCGGTGAACTTTTTAAATTGCTGTTTATTTCTGAAATTTATCTCATACGTGTGGTGTATACTACCCGTGTGATAAACCTTTGCTTTATCAAACGGGTGATGCTTTATCAAATACTTCCGGTCCGAACTATTTTTGACAGAGCCCCTCGCTTCAACGCTTCAGTGACCTATTTTCGAAGACTTGCTAGTATTTTCCATTTAGCTATATCTACTTCCAAAAATTTATTTAAAATGGATTTTGTCGAAGATTTAAATTACAAATATGAAGGAAAACACATAACTGTGAAGTTTATAAAACTGCAAATCGCGCTAGCTATCAAGGAGTTCATTCTGACGACGCAATTTTATGAAAATAGAACGCTTTGGTTGTGTTTCCATACAAGAACTTACCGAAATAATATCTCCCAAGACTTTTATTTCACCAGCAGTAAACATCCTTATTCAATATTTTCAACTTAGAATCATTAGGCTAGTGTTCGTTTTATAAAACATCAACAACTGTTCCTCGTTCGAGTCAATTCAAACTAACGAGCATTCACAACTTAGTGTATGTCAACAAACTTCATTATTCAAGTCTTCTGATCAGTATTTCCATTTAATTAAGTGATTAAGCTCTAAGAAAAATTATTTAGAGATAAAAAATTATTTCAAGGTTTATTTCAGTGAAACTTTACATTAAAACAGTTATATTTATCTCCGAAATGACGTACTCATTTGTATTGCGCAAGGTCACAATAACCGCATAACACAACGTTGCATCATCGTTTAATCTTTGAAAAAAAAAATCAATTCGGGTCATATAAGGGGCTGTCTCAAAAGCTTCATAATATAAATCAAATTGTATGAGATAAATAGAACATCTATAATTGTGTGATTTTATATTTGCTTTATCCAACTCGTTGAAATGGTTATATTCGCTCGGCAAGCCTCGCGAATATATACACCATTTCAACTCGTTGGATAAAGCAAATATAAAATCACACAATATAGATATCCTCTATATACAGTAGTCAAAATTGTTAAATGGCCCCGCAAAAAAATCGCCCTAAACAAGTTCTTTCCCAGATATCTCAAAAAACAGTAACAAATTTCTGAAAGCATGTTGGACAAAATCTGTAGCATATAGAAATATTAAGTTCTTTTATTTGATATGGCCCCTAAAATTAGGGGCCAAGAGGATTTTAAAGCTATTCTTCCATAGCTCTTACACTCAAACAAAATCATCGATCTCTGATTCTTTTAAATGAAGTCTCCACCCCTTTTCCATATCATTTTTCGATGTCTAAATGCGAAGTCAAGGTCTCGTCACACCTAATGAAAATCAGACGGAGGACCTTCACGTGTTCGCAAAAATTTCAGGGATTGTAAACAAAAGGTTTTAGACTTGACATGTATAGCTGTAACCAAAAGCGCGGAAGCTTGACCGAGTTCGAAAAAAATGGTTTAAAAAAGTCGTGATTTTTTGTGGTTTTCTTTGAATATTTCTTTTCTCAAAGGTATTTTGTTAAGAAATATAGAACAAAAAAAACTTTATAAAATCAAGAGCTTTCATTTGACTTTAAGAAAAAGGGACTCGCCCTTCAAATGAGGGGCCAATAGGGCTCTTAAGTCTTTTAATAATAACTTTTAACTGTGAAATTGTTTACTCCTTTGTTACGTAATTAGGAATTATAAGGGGCCAGAAGTGCGAAATTTTGATATTCAATATCTTAAAATGGAGACAAATTTTGAAAAGCAATATTTAACAAAAGATGCTCAAAATAATGACTATGCTTAATAATGTGCAACCATATTTGGTTTGTTATCCGGCCCCTAAAAGGAGTTCTAGGGTCGGCCCCTAAAACGATCTTTCCCAGATATCTCGAAAACGGTACATTATTTCTGAACACTTGTTGAAAAAATTTAAATGTGTTTGAAATGACAAGAGCTTTCCTTTGACATGAAGAAAGAGGGGCTGGTTGACCCTTAAATTAGGGACCAAGAGGGCTTTAAAGTATTTTAATAATAATTTTTAACTGTGAAATAGTATACATAATATATTACATGGCTTCAAGAGCGACATACTAGAATATTTGGCCCGAGGTGACAGGAAAGACCTGGAGTGTTATGTCGCCCGATGCCGAAGGCGGTTTACGAACGTATTTATTTCATCAACAAGTGTAACACGTTACATGTACATGTATTTTTTTGAAACATGTTCATATTTTCAAATCAATGTAAAATGTTTTGTAAAAAAAAAAATTATGTCGAGCATAGGAATACATATGAAATTAACCAAACATCTCTCAAGTCGGTTTACATAAAAGATAGTGAGGATCCAATCTTCCCGCAAGTACAAAAATCGCTATGCTTAATTTTAAAAAAGTGACGTGTAAATAAACACTATTAATCGCATTTTATAAAAATCGGTAGTGTGTATAACTAGCAATAACACATTTGGTCAGTTAAGAAGTTACATTTATATTTAGGATTTCTACTATAAAATTGTATATTAAGGATTTTTCTATAACATTGTAGTATATGGATTATCTGATATGCATATTTTTATCACAAATTTACCAATATTTTAATAATGAACCTAATTTTAATGCAAAAATAACCAGAGGAAGATTTCATAATATTACGCAATGTACTCAAATACTCCATTTCTCGATATGTTTTTTCTTTCAGAGTACTGATCTAGTAAATTATTTATTTGTTGTCATTTAATACGTCGTTTCATTATTCAACTCAAAAATCAGTAAAACGCTTGCTTCATTAAACACTACAATCGCTTAATTAATTTAAAATAGTGATAATTTGTCATTCTTGTTCAATAAGAGGCACATTTCAAACTAGTCCAGCATTAAGTACTCTAAATACTTACATTCATCATAGGTATCACTTTCGCGAAGCTTCTGGGTTTTGGTTACATAATATAAGCGTTTAATGTATACGCTAACCGCTTAAAAATGAACGTCACATATTTCTAATGCAATGTAACAACCGTTAATGATACAACGCCGCTTAATGATATAAATAGCATTAAGCGTTGCAGTTGCAACGCTTAATGCTATAAATTCTTGCATTAACAGTTGACATGTCCAACTGTTAATGATAAATCGCCGCTTAATGATAGAATTGTATCATTAAGCGTCACAAATGCAGAGCAGCCTTAACGCTTAATGAAACACGCAAATATCGACACCCTCAACCGCTAATGATACAAACTTTATATCATTAAACGTTGCAGTTGCACCCTTTAATGATACAAAATTGTATAAATGAATGAAATTGAATCTTATCGTTTTTTTCAATTTGCTCAACAATCATAATTTTAGTTTTTAAGATCAATTCTATATAAAATCAAAATTGTACACAAGAGTTCCGCCGGCAAGCATAGTTTCCAATTATCTTTATATTGCATACAATGATATATATTCATGTAATAAGAACTAGATATCATAAATTTGTTGCTGAGGGCTACCGTTGCCATGGTAACGGAGACCAGAGATACAAAAGTGGCAAATCTTATCAACTTTAAAACAATATAGAACGTAATTTCAGCTTATGTAAGTTATGAAATGTAAAATTTTCAATTAACTATTTGGTCAATTTTTAAATAATTGAAAAACATTGATGGGCAAATCTACATCTAAAGAATGTTTTCATGGAAAGCGAAAATTATTTTGAAAACATATTTTCGTATTTTCTAAATACCATAGAAGTTATGACTATTGAACCAAAGTCATATATGTATAGCTGTATTTAAAATATGCACGTCATATTAAAAAAATGAAACATGTTACTATGGTAACAAGGTTAAAAATTTTAAAAATGAAGAAAACCATAGTGATTATGTAAAGCGAAAATGATTATTTTAATTACAATTTAGAACCATTCTGTGTTGCTATTTGTGGGAAACTTTTTAACTTATATATCAAATATATTCAAGCATTATTGAGCATCCGTTAAACTGCCATTGCTAAGGAAATATGTAAACTTAAGAAAATAATTCAGAAATATTTAATTGTTCAAAACGTAATTGCGACGGCTATTTATTTTGCTAAAATGCAGCTTCAACTGATAGTACATGAAACTTAGAACATGTTTGGTCATTCCAATCATTAATGCTATATGTCTCCAAAATAACTTTAAACGGCCATTTTTCAATCTTTGGCCTCTGTTACCATGACAACCGGTCTCACTGACAACATTTCAAGGTTGTCTTGCATCTTTATATACCAATACTAAGGTATCAATATAACAAACAGGTAGATATACCTGTAATGTTTCTGTAATAATGGTATTACTTTATATAAAAAAACAAGCAAAATTATGATAGATTTTGAGAATTGAACATGACAACAAAATATGTCAGATATTGTACACATGTCAGTTAATATAACACTTACGAATAGCAATGTATTATTTGAAGGAAAGGGATATAGCTTGATCACTGACCCCCCTCCCCCCCCCCCTTTTATCTACATCATTGCCAGAATAGAGTCTATATTACTTCTCATATAAACAAATAACTTATTCGTCTGAACAAATCCTAATTCGTGTCCGCACAATAAGATTATTCGTCCGAACAAAAAAAACTCACTAGTATTCGTCCGAACAAATAAGATTTAATTTTTTTTTTTCATCTGGCCCTTCCACGCCGCCGTAATATAATCATGTCATGGACAAAAAAATGAAGAACAAAGATTATGAAAGAGGCAATGTTTTTTTTTTTTTTTTTTTTTTTTTTTTTTACTACAGAACACTTTTTTAATGCCCAAAATCAAATTAATTTTTAGTAACAGCTATATGTTTTTAAAGGGTCTAACAAAAGGACTTCTTGGTCTGTATTGATTTTTTATTAAGATAAAAAGGAATGAATTACTTTGTGATTGACATATAAAATAAGATAAAGTAGTTGCATATAAGTGTTAGTTATATTATTACAACGGTAACTTGATCAAAAGGGTCGGATTGCTTGGCGTTGCCAGGTGCAGATCATCAGATCAGAAGTAACGCATAGCGTCGTGTTTGATTTAATGATCTTCGCCTTGCAACGAGACGTCATCTGATTCTTTAGATCATGATCCTCTATAATAATAAATTTATTTTCTTTCCACAAGGTAAATAACAAACAAAACCATTATATTTATTGAACACAAATGATTCCAAATAAACACTATGAAAACGCAAGTAAAAATATTTATTGTTGACAACGCCAAAGAGTAGCTTCAAAGAGTGGTGGTAATACATATAACTTCGCTTCGCTTCGCGTCTCGTTAAATATGATGATTCAGGCCTTACGACTCCACTTGATCATAGACGCGGGGAGTTTATTTCGCGATTAACTTTCGATAAACTGTTTCGCCACGACTAATGTTCGCGACCAAGCCTTATCCAGACATGTGTTGTATACATGTAACAACCACATGACAAGGAATGGTTCGTGGCGGTAAATATTCGCGACTACGAGGCTCTCATGACCTCGCTAAAAAAAATTTCGCATGCGAATAAATGTTGGTTTACAGTATAGGCATCACCGGAAATATAAATCTTTCGCTTTTTAAGCGTTTAACATGTACGCTGAACACTTTATGTCATTTAACCAAAACAATTACGCAATTGAATGCCTAGTTACAGTGCAACCTATAATTAAACAAAATATTGAACGCACTGAAAGCTAGACCAGTTAAAAGTGTGTGTATAACTTTTTTTTTTACCAGATTTCAAAATTTCCTCTTTAATCTAATAAAGTTATTTTATAGACCTTAAATACATTTACCGAATTTTGATCCACAGTTGGGAAACAAAAGGACATATTTAATGAAAAGAATAAACAGGATCGGTAGTATGAATAAAAAATGTTTTGAGAGAAAAATATTTGTTCATTGTGTCATTAAATGACATCGTCCTCAAAAAATACAGGTGATTTTAAAATGAAAATATGCATACCAGATAATACCTAAATAATAATACAACGGAAAAACTCGGTTATAGCAAAGTATCCGGGACCAGTGGATTTAATTCGTTATACTTATATTCGTATAACGTATTTTATGGAATACTTGTTGCAATGATCATTAATTCTAAAGCCAGTGTGAACGCCAAAGAAAATATATTCATCTGTTATAATTAAACATTTATTAATGTGTTGAAATATTTCTCCTCTCTAATACCTTTTCCTAATAATATATGTCCATTGCATGTACAGTGTATATCCGTGCATTATCATCATTACATGCAAACAATAATGAAAATTTAGTTCACTTTTGTTTTGCGATTTCGAACAGTATACGCATAATGTCTAATATGCATGACAGAAATCCGTAAAAATTTTAAAAGGGGACAAATTTTGTCTTTTTTTAAACTATTGACTGCATGTGTACAGAACTGTTCTTACGAAATTTCCAAACATTGTCTACATGTATATATCTACAAAAGTATATATCTACATGTACAATACAATTCATCATCGTCATATACAATACATATCTTCATCCATAAATTTTATTCATACATCGAACAATTGTATTGTAAATTTTAACTTACCGGGTGAAAGTAAAACACGACAGAACTCTCAACAAACTCATATTATTTTACTGAAAACAAATAATAAAACGGACGTTCCATACTTCACCAAAAGTCGCGTACTTACCACCCCCCCCCCCAAAAAAAAAAATACCTTACTCTTGTGTGAATTAAATTTGTATCCAGTTGTCATATTGTAAATTTTCAATTTAAACTCGCCTATAGTAAATTCAAAATTTACAACATGAAACAAATGTATATGGTTATTTTAATGATATAGAAATTCATAATAAGTCCGTGTAGCATAACGGCTAGAACCCCACCCCCTCCCTCCATCAAACCGCCTGTGGCTGAAAACCCAAAACATCGATCTCGCACAACAGTAAACACTTACATTGGCCTAATTGCCTGCGTAGATGTACCCTTTCCCCTGCCCACCCCCCCCCCCCCAAAAAAAAACCAGATAAAAATAAAAATAAATAAATAAAAAGATAAATAAATAAACAAAGACTAAAAGATAACATTTAGTACTCCTGCTTGATAACACAAGATCCTTAATTTAACTAGGAAAGCCCTGTCTGTAGCACTTTTCATTCCGCTTCCTTTAAGCAGCCGGTCTCCCATAGGCAATCCCCCAAAGATCACGCATTTGTTTAAAAAAATCTACATATTCAAGTTGTTATGCGCTAGTTGCCTAATTTACTTGTGTATAAAGACAATCATGTGAAAGTGTATATGCATTCGCTTCTGTTTTTTGATCACAGTATCATCTGTTTTTTTTTTCATTCAAAAGTTTGTTCAATGTACTTGTTATCAACATTATCAAACAATTTGTTACAAATGTGTTTAAAATATGGATTAATTAATAAGGGTACTAGTATTTCAGCTAACATTGCAATTTACTTTTACATGTAAATTTAAGACAAATGTTTGTTAAAATATTAGACCATTCTTGTTTAAACGCATTACGTAAAATGATTTAGATTATACTATGTCTACATACAAAATTTTTCTTATACTAGTATGAATACAGTATGGATACACAACTAAGTCATTTATTACTATTCTCTATTTGCTCAAGATATACATATTATTGCTTTATCTACAACAATGTTATTTCATTCATTTTTACAATTTTGTATCATTAAAGGGTGCAACTGCAACGCTTAATGATATAAAGTTTGTATCATTAGCGGTTGAGGGTGTCGATATTTGCTTGTTTCATTAAGCGTTAAGGCTGCTCTGCATTTGTGACGCTTAATGATACAATTCTATCATTAAGCGGCGATTTATCATTAACAGTTGGACATGTCAACTGTTAATGCAAGAATTTATAGCATTAAGCGTTGCAACTGCAACGCTTAATGCTATTTATATCATTAAGCGGAGTTGTATCATTAACGGTTGTTACAATGCAAACATAAGGGGAAATATACACTGAGTTTAAATATAATTCAATAGAAATTATAAGTGATACGCTAAAACCTTGAAAATTAGCCGGATTTAATAAAAAGCCGGTTTTTAAAAAAAAGCCATCTATATCTTGCACAGAAAAATATTCGAAAATAAGCTTGTATTCAAATAAGCCAGTCATGACATAGCCATTTTTTGGATGATGTTAGACTACCGTAAAGTCTCGGGTGTAGCACGCACCTGTGTATATTACGCACATAAAAAGTCGGAATTAAAATGCTAAAACACAAACAACCCGCTGTTGCAATTCAGAATACGCACCAAAAAAGAAGAAATTTTTCATCGAGATTTTTTTTTAAAAGTCATCGATATGCATGCGTTGAGAATGTATTCAAATCGTTTAAAAGTAATAACGTACGTTTATGGAACTAAACCAAAGGTATTAATTGATAATTCATCCAATTTGATTATTGAAAAACTAAACATTGTAAAGAAACGTCTGTATGTCGCATATCATCATTATTAAGTCGTACAAATGATCGGTCTATTTTTAACAGTGTCAATCAGTATGCAAACAAATTACTTCGTCAAATCATAATTATTGCTTATCTTCTTATACTCAAAATAAGCTGTGAGGTTCGAAAGACAGTGCATGCTTCTGACACCAGAAATTGTTAAACAAGCATTAACCACGCGACGAGTCAACAGGTGGCTGGTTACACTTGAATAGTTACCTAATGTGGTTTCTTTAATATTCGTGGGTATCAATTTTTGTGGATTGAATAAAAATCACAGCTTCAAGTATACATAAATTCGTGGCCCATGACCCTTTCACTCCAAAATGTTAGTAGAAATTGCACTTCAATGAACATTTATTTTCATGGATCAATTTAACAACGAAACCCACGAAAATTGTTATTCTACGAATTTTGATGAAACCACAGTATGTCATATGTCACAGTATGTCAACAATTGGTCATAATAAGTACCAATGATCAAGAACATGAGGATGTAAAATATATACTTAATTGCTATGATAAAAACTACATATATTAGGGTAAATCTATATTCAGTCCGTTGAAAACGGTGTATCTACAAGTGAAAGTAAATTCTCTTTTAAATGGAAGAGAAATATTGTATAAATATTGCTCGGAGGGTTTAAGTATACAACGCTCATTGTAATAAAAAAAACTTTCCCAAAATATGGTGTTCGCTAATAAAACAGTTATAAAATGACCGAACTGAAATGATTAATTAAGCTGTCAATTGAAATGAACAATAAATAATAAAAATTAATAATTCTTCCACAATTTTAAGTTTAGGTTTTTAAAAAATCGATATTTACCCCTTCCCCAAACAAATTACAAACACTAAACATATGTCTTTATTGCACTACTACATAACAAGAAAATACTGTTGATTAATCAAGTTACAGTACAGCTCACGAGTATCCCGACACCCACCGTGGAAAAAAACACGGTGGAAAACGGTCTGTGTCACACCGTGTACACGGTGTGACACCGTGTATATGTATTGGAAAATTCAAGAAAGAGCACCGTGTCGCACCGTGGCCACTGTGTTACTCCGTGGATATCGTTACCTGAGACGTTAATAAATATAGTGTATGTTTAGAAATACATGAATTATGACTAAACAAGGGTTTAAATATATAAATCCTTCTCAAATTAAAAAATACGTCGATTTAATGTACGCGGACCCAGAAAATTGTTGGGGCTTTCAACGTGATGTTAATTTTTTATGATCTGAAAACTCGACGTAAATGGGTACCTTTTAATTCATTGGTTTTTAAATAAATTCAAATAAATTTACCAAATATATTTATCCATTAATTGATATATTATCAAAATTCGAATCAATTTTATTAATGGTTTTTTTTTCTAAACAGACGTGATGTTGTAACTGACGCTCCGATCAAAATGTCGGGAGCTTAAACGTCTTAATTTCTGTTATCTGAAAACACCCTTTGATAGAACACCTTTTGATTTATTAATTATTTACGGCTTAACTTTAAACCAATAAAAATGAGAAATAAAACATTTCAGATCATGTTTTTTTTTTTTTTTAAATACATGTGGATTTGCAGTAGTAAAAGACAACCCCATATTACCGGTGACTCGAATAATTTATACTTCAGCTATGTATGTAGCAATAATTAAACTAGAAATCACTCTTATTTGATAAATTATAGGTAAATACATGTACAAACTCTTGGTAAATTTAATTCAATCTAGAATATTTTCAATATTTATAAAGTTAATTTGATACTTGTTTTTATTAAATATTTTTTTTGAGTTAAAATAAAAACTTGTTTATTTCTCTTCAAAATAAACAAGGGCACCTTGATTTATAATATGGCTTATTCTTCATCATAAAATTGTAAAATATCAAATACATAATTCCATCTTCCTTTCAATTTCCACATATATAATTGAAATAAATCCATATATTTATATGTATTACTACTGACTGAAAGTTAAGTATGAACTTCCAATGTTTCTCTAAAAGAAAGATATGGACCGGACACAAATTTTGCACTTTTCCTACCAGTGACTTTGAACTTGTCCAAATGACCTTTGGTCAAAATCATGACACCCCCTCAGGTCATAAGCAATCTTTGTATGAGGTAAGAACTTACTATGTTTCTCCCTATGAAAGATAAGGACCGAACACGATTGCACAGACAGACCTACAGACGGAGAAGGACGGACAAGGTGATTCATATATACAAACTTTGTTTGCGGGGGGAGGGGATTAATATAATTATATTGTTACCCATGTAGAAATTTGTTGCAAGATCACCAAACCCGTTCTCGTAATCAGTCCAGCCTCTGTAAAAATTTGTAGTCTCATCTACTCGACGCTGAAATACCTGAAGTTTAAAAATCAGACAACTTATTGTTTTGTTTATGTTTAAACAGAGTTTGTCATGGTATTGAAATATGCGCAAATTTTAAATTTTAAAGATAATACAAAAATATTAGCAAGTTTTGCCCCCCCCCCCCCCCCCAAAAAAAAACCCCCAAAACAAATAAAAACGAGTTTTATAGGGAGAACTAGTAAGACTTAAACTGTGCACGCATACGCTGATCTAGTAAGATGTACACCATTTGAAAAGTAACGTTAAATAATTACCGAAACAATGCCCTTTCCACCACCCCTTATCCCCAAAAGATTTTTTATTAGACGTTATAGGTAGGGATCATGGAAGAAAGCGCCTCTCCCCTTGGTTGGACGGTCTTCATTCTCTCGGATGTTTTATTCATATGGTTTAAAATGGTAAATTTGTGTGCGTTTGTGCGATATTTTCTACTTTTTGACGGCTTTAAGTCACAGTTTAAAACAATATTTGAAACTAAAATGTTATTTTCCCCTCTGCAATTGTTAAGTGTTGTTTCATGTGTTTGAATACACATTTCAGGTGCCCCCTCTAAAAACACATCCAAACACCTTTCACGTTTGTGACTACGTGACTGCAAATAGTATTTTAGAGAAAGAATGCTGTGTGCAAAAATTGATTATATGTTTTAAATGCTTATTTCAATTTTTGAAAAAAATCCATTGCTGTTAAAACTTTAAAGCCACCCAACCAACCCGCGAATCGAAAGCTTATGCGCGCATTTGAAGACACCACTAGTGCGTTGTTATAGCTATATTCCTAGTCTTCATGTTTTTGTATACTTTGATAGACATCATGATACATTGATAGACATCATGTTCCTTTGTAAAACTTGTATACTCCTTTAAAACCTCAATTACAAAGTTAAAATTTATTACAGGTCAAATTCCGGATTTTAGGACTTAATTTTGACAATAATTGATTACTTAACGCTTATAGAAAAATAGGTTCCGATTGTTTATATTATCTAAATTAAAAGACTGTTCTCTCCCGATTTACTGGTATTAAAGTAAAACTCAGTCTAAAATCGTTAGATTAAAAATGAGCAAAAAAGGATAAAGATGGAAAATACAGAAAATTGACAGTCAGAGAGTGTTCCGCTGAGGACTGTTATTGGAAATAAACAAATTATTCCCTGTATGCATGAACTTAATTCTTTGGTGATTCAATGTTACTTTCGGTGGTACAAAATAGTTTTTCTTCTTTTAGCTATTAATAAGTGAGCCATCACGTTTCGAATTTATTTCAGTGTCACGTAAGAATAGGATAGGACAACCAGACAAATTGATATGAAGCCAATACTTTAAGGTGTCTTTCACGAACTCTTATATAAACTTTTTCTTTACAAAATTTAAAAATGTTACAATAAAACTTACTGAGTTTTTGTGTCACATCATAAAGGTTGGCGTACAAAAATGTATTGAGCTTCATGTAGTATGCTAGGGAACAATTATTTCGATGTAGTACGTTGAAATATTGTACATGTACTTACTATCCAACCCCCGTTGTCTATTTCCATCTCGCACCACATCTCCTTTACTACACTGTTTGGAAACGATCTATGAAAACTATATGAAGGCGTATTCCTATCAACTAAATGTCCACTACAATCTACAATAATAGCAAAATACTTTTTGAAACTTCAAATTGCTTGATAATACCGTACAATGTTTTAATTTCATTAACATACCATAAATGTAATTGCAGCGTTCGTCTCCCATATTGGTTGGGCAGCGGCAGGGAGAAGTGAACCCAACGTCACACGTTTGTTTCTTCGGGAGATAAGATAAATAAGAATATCGATCGGTAAAAAATAAAAAGAAAAACTATATGCTGTCATTAGACAGTAATACCCGCACCAAGTGTTTGCCTCTAAATAATACTCTCTTGTACCAGTTTTAGTCAAAAAGAAGGCCACATGCAATTTCCGGTACTTTTTAAAACTTATAGTTTTCATAAATGCTGATTTCACATCCCATAATACACATATTGCCTTTATGTACAATTTGGGGTTGAACTGTTTGCATGTGAATTTTAAATTAATCAATAATCTAAACGTTTCATGTCATAGAAAGTATGGTCTATATAATTATTACAAGCAAAATTAAATTATGCTATATTGTAAACAGTGCAAAATAAATGTCATATTGCGCAATGATTTTCACTGCAGGACTGCTTTAACGATTTTAAAAGGTGGTATCAAACACATATTTATGTGGATAAAAGTGCGTTATTCATATTACATGTATTTATATTCTAATTAAATTACTTTCACCGTTTTAGAATTAAAACTTTTTACAAATGAATATTTGGCCAAACAAATAAGCTTTTAAAATTGTTGGAAACTTAAGGTAAAAATAAGATAAGTCCCAGCAGGATTCAAACTCTCTACATACAAACACATTGTTAACGCTCTAACCCATTGCACTATGCTGTTAGGTAACATTATTTTGGGGGAAAATATTATATTTTATACTTTGTTTTGTTCATTAAGGAGTCCATCACAATATGAGGGTGTCCCATACCACCTTAAAGCTGAAAATTGTGCTTTACATGGTTAATCACCTAATAAAATTGTGCAAGGGGTTTTAAAGAATAAAGCTATGAAAATACATGCAATATGTTACAATTAAATGATCTTTGTCTGAAGTCTGAAGTACACAGGTGTACAGGTTGCATTAGCGGGTACTAGTTTTACCCAGCTCGTTGGTTAGATGGGTTTCACGTGGTGTACATGCATATGGTTTTTTTTATATGCAGAATAGGATTAATTAACATGAATAAACGGTTCTTTTGTGGTGATCAGCTAAAGGAATTCGTATTGTGCTAATTGGATTATCATTATGATGTTGACCAATATAGGTAAGTATAAAACATGTAGAAGCGCAATATTATGAGACATCGGAATACAAAACAGTTAAGTTTTACTTTCACTTTCTAAAATATGATCTCCCTTTGCCAGCATACTGTATCATCATCTTTATTTAAATAAGTTTATCTACAGTTTCTGTAATTTTAATTGCAGAATTTTTTTTATTTTTCATTTGTCAGACTTACACGATTGAGTTACTCCATATTGAGCCTATTTTGTATCAAATTTGGGTATTAGATATCATGTTTATATGAGTTATAATAGGGAGGAAGGGGAAGGGGCCTTAACCGTTCCTCATCCCCAGGATGTGTGGATTAGATATACATTTATAGTAAGAATGAAGACATGCTGCAGCTTTTTTTTCCCATTATACCCCCTACCCCATCATCATACACCAGTAATAGAAAAAGAGTTAATGACTAATTTTTTTTTATTTTAAATTGCTTATTCTCTTTTGTCAAGAGATATGTGGTATGTCAAGATTTATGACTCAGGAAAATTTGTGAATTTTAATCCTGATTGTTAACATACATGTATAATTATATATAAATAAAAAAATACATGTGATATTATACTAGGGATCATGCAATCAATTGCAGAATTGCCAATCGGTTATTTATAACTCATTTTGACTGATTAATTTGTTAATTATTTTGAAAATAAAGACATTTCTAAATACATGTTTAACATATTATTTTTTGTAGATTGATTTAGTAACTATTTAGGGCCCCACTCTGCAGATGCCCTATATGATCATTCTATCCAATTCTGCTGATCATGTCAAGATACATTTAAGACAAATTGGCCCCTGCCCCTCGGGTTATTCCCCCACCTCCCCCCCCCCCCCGGAGTTGATTTTAAACAACCACCCCCCTCCTCTGAAATAGGAAATGATAATTCATTTTAATAACTGTTGAGATCCCCACCCCTAGACCATATTTATTCTTCCTCCTTGTGTCATTGCACATCAATTGGTACATGTATATAGGTTATGCCCCCTTTGAGATGCCCAGTAACTTTCCAGAGTTGGAACTAATCAAGTAATCTATCATATTCATATATAGTGTAATTCCTAGCCCTAGCCCAATGTTGACCCTGCTTTGTTTTTTACAGCAAGCTCTAGGTTTTTGTTGACTGACTTAACAATTTCTACAATTACATATAACATTTTGTTTATCTATAAGATTAAAAAGCAATTGATTGCATGATCCCTAGTATAATATCAAAGCGGGTACTAGTTTTACCCAGCTCGTTGGTTAGATGGGTTTCACGTGGTGTACATGCATATGGTTTTTTTTATATGCAGAATAGGATTAATTAACATGAATAAACGGTTCTTTTGTGGTGATCAGCTAAAGGAATTCGTATTGTGCTAATTGGATTATCATTATGATGTTGACCAATATAGGTAAGTATAAAACATGTAGAAGCGCAATATTATGAGACATCGGAATACAAAACAGTTAAGTTTTACTTTCACTTTCTAAAATATGATCTCCCTTTGCCAGCATACTGTATCATCATCTTTATTTAAATAAGTTTATCTACAGTTTCTGTAATTTTAATTGCAGAATTTTTTTTATTTTTCATTTGTCAGACTTACACGATTGAGTTACTCCATATTGAGCCTATTTTGTATCAAATTTGGGTATTAGATATCATGTTTATATGAGTTATAATAGGGAGGAAGGGGAAGGGGCCTTAACCGTTCCTCATCCCCAGGATGTGTGGATTAGATATACATTTATAGTAAGAATGAAGACATGCTGCAGCTTTTTTTTCCCATTATACCCCCTACCCCATCATCATACACCAGTAATAGAAAAAGAGTTAATGACTAATTTTTTTTTATTTTAAATTGCTTATTCTCTTTTGTCAAGAGATATGTGGTATGTCAAGATTTATGACTCAGGAAAATTTGTGAATTTTAATCCTGATTGTTAACATACATGTATAATTATATATAAATAAAAAAATACATGTGATATTATACTAGGGATCATGCAATCAATTGCAGAATTGCCAATCGGTTATTTATAACTCATTTTGACTGATTAATTTGTTAATTATTTTGAAAATAAAGACATTTCTAAATACATGTTTAACATATTATTTTTTGTAGATTGATTTAGTAACTATTTAGGGCCCCACTCTGCAGATGCCCTATATGATCATTCTATCCAATTCTGCTGATCATGTCAAGATACATTTAAGACAAATTGGCCCCTGCCCCTCGGGTTATTCCCCCACCTCCCCCCCCCCCCCCGGAGTTGATTTTAAACAACCACCCCCCTCCTCTGAAATAGGAAATGATAATTCATTTTAATAACTGTTGAGATCCCCACCCCTAGACCATATTTATTCTTCCTCCTTGTGTCATTGCACATCAATTGGTACATGTATATAGGTTATGCCCCCTTTGAGATGCCCAGTAACTTTCCAGAGTTGGAACTAATCAAGTAATCTATCATATTCATATATAGTGTAATTCCTAGCCCTAGCCCAATGTTGACCCTGCTTTGTTTTTTACAGCAAGCTCTAGGTTTTTGTTGACTGACTTAACAATTTCTACAATTACATATAACATTTTGTTTATCTATAAGATTAAAAAGCAATTTCCAAAATCTCTTTATATACATCTGGCATCATACAGAAAATACCAATCAAGAAATGATTTTGCTACTGTAAAAATGTGAGAAGAGACTCTGAATCCCCCCCCCCCCCCCTCCGAAAACATGAATAGTTGAATATTTTTAAAATATCCTCAAAATCATCGAAATCCCCACTCTTAAACCATATATATTTTTGTTTCTTGAACCATGACCATGTCAAGACAAATCTTTTTGTGGTATTAGTAGGTCATGTTCTCTGGGGGTCACCTTAACCCCACCCCACCCTCCCAAAATTAGAAATGATCAAATAACTTGAAAATAATGCTTGTGATCCCCACCCCTAAAGCATAATTTTATATATTCTTCCTCCTTATGCATCTTATGGTACGTTATTTTAATCACAAGATTTAAGAGGAGGTCCAAGAATAAGGTTTTTATGGGACGGAACATCATTTTGCAGATAGTTTTGACCCTCAGAATCAAATTTATATTTCTAAAACCTTATTGCATATCTATGGCTCAGCCCCTGCTATATCCCTATAGATGATGTAGCTATTCATTAAATCATGAGAGGAGTTCTGGAAAGTAGGTTTTTTTAAGGAGTGATAAACGTCAATTTTCAGCTACTATTTGACTCCCTGGATGAAATTTAAAGTTTTAAAACCTTATTGTACAACTAAAGGACAGCCCCTATCATACCCCAAGATATGATATGGCTATTCATTAAATCATGAGAGGAGCTCTGGGAAGTAGGGTTTTTTTAGGAGTGATAAACGTCAGTTTTCCGCTACTATTTGACTCCCTGGATGAAATTTAAATTTTCAAAACCTTATTCCACACCTATAGGACAACCCCTATCATATCTCAAGAGATGACATAGCTACTGCATAAATTGTTAGAAGAATTCTGGGAACCATATTTTTTTGCAAAAAAACGTCAATTTTTTTATGACCACAGACCCACGTGATAAAAACAAATATTCTGAAACATGATTACACATCAACATGACAACCCGAATCATATTCTAGAAGATCATTTGGCTACTGCAAAAAGAAATTGACGTTTTTTGAAACGACTTTTTGGGAAAACAAAAACAACAAAAAAACGTCATTTTTCAGCCATTTAATGACCCAAGGACAAAATTTAAAAATCCGAAACCTTATTGCGCATCTATAAGACACCCCAAAACATATTCCAAGAGATGATTTGTCTACTGTTGAAAATGTAAAAGGAGTTCGAGGAAGAAAGTTTTTTGTCAAAAAACGTCATTTTTTACCACTTTTTTTACCCCCAGGACTACCAGAGAATTTTTGAAACCTTTTTACAAAACAACATGACACCCCAAATCATACTCCAAGAGTTCAGTTTGCTGGTTTATAAGCTGTAAGATCAGTATGAGAAAGTAAAACGTGACAGACGGACGGACGGACGGACGGACGGACGGACAGGCAGACGGAACAGGATAACAACAATATACATGAACTTTATTTAGAAAGTGCGCGTATAAAAATATGAATACATTAAATTCACAAGCACTTTAAAGAGTAATAATTTTTAAAAAAAATTGTTAAACAAAAATATTTTAACTAATGTTTGATTTATTTACAACAATTTTATAGGTTAAAATATTTTCAGATATTGTTAATTTTTTTTTACCATTTTGCCGTTTTTAACTAAGAAAAAATATTAATGAAGATTTTTTTTTTTACCAATTCATAACGTCTGCATGCTCCACTATCAACACCGGCAGAGCTGGAATTATTGTTGTCATAGAAGTAACATGATGTCAAACTACCATTCTCACATATGTCAAAAAAATAGCAGTTTTCTTCTTTTAAGCACTGGGATGAACATTCAATCCGAGATTTATTGTTACTTTGATCGTTTACAAAGGACATCTCTTGACTGTTTCTATAACCAATGAATTTAAAAAAGCCATGAAACTGTTCCTGCCCAAAAACTTTCGCAAGAAAGAGACAAAATAAAACAGAAGTCGGAACTGCACCATTCATAGTGGAGAATTAAGAAACGTGTATGAAGACAGTGCACCAACCCATGTAATTAGAGGTATTTTTTCTATCCATTTCGCTAATCAATTTCTATACTACGCAACCATTTGTATTATGACTCCTCCTCCAGGAATAAATAGAATATTCTTCTTAAAAAGTGTCGTAAAAGTGAAAAAAAAAACCTAGATAATTTTTTATTAACGGATCAGACTGAAACTATAAAGTATCGATCATCTTTGGTACTGAAAAAGAATAAGTCCATCATTTTTATAAAACAACCAAGAGCAGTCTGAATCTAAATGCTTTAACTACTTGACTGAATATATCTATTTACCAGACACAAATGTATTTGTAAGACAGATTGTATCTCTCAAACCATATTAGTTCGTTATGCTACTTCTGTAATGTGCCAATACAAAATAAATGTAAATATCACTTAGTTTGTTCCAAATGTCAATCAATTTGCAATTTTTAAAAGTTTCTTAATAATAATGTAAATTTTGGTTAAGCCCTGTATAAAACTTAGTGTACGAAGTTTTAATTTTATATCTTTTTAAGATTTGAAACAGCTTTTAAACAAATTTCTTTGTCATACAACACATTTCCAAGTGAGAAACAAAAATAAGATGGTTTTGACCGAGTTGACTATATTTCAGAATCGATCGATGACTAATGAAGAAAGATTCTTTTAAAAACTGCAGAATAGAGATCTGATGGTTGAAATTTATCCTTTTGTTTTAAAGAGTATTACATTAATACAGATTTCAATCTCATATTGGCGTAAGATCCCAAGGGATTCAGTTGCTTTTTTATTTAGAATTTTATGCGATAATGCTATGTCACCAACGTAAAATATAGCGTTCATCTCCGATATCGATGGGGCATTAGCAAGGAGAAGTTCATCCAACAATCAAAGATGAGAATCTGCAACATACTAATAATTTAAATGAATATGATTATAATTTTAGTGTTGATATGATTTGTTCAACATCATTTATTGTTAACAAAACGACCATTATATAAAGGTTCTCAAGAAAACACGAAAAGAGAGTATGTGTAACCCATTTATCAAGCGGGATCAATAATACGGTTGTAAGCAAATGTTGCACAACTTTTCATTTAATTTTTTTTAATAAATACAATATTATATCGGTTAATATCGAATTGTGTATTTTTCCCAAGTATTGAAAGCATTAAATAAACATTGTCCTGACAACGATTTTAAGAGCTACAAAAAATCGCATCGACGTGGCTTGCGTTTAATGATGGAAGACTATCGTTTCTAGGGAGTTAAATTTTCCCTGCGTTCAGTGTATAAGTAAGTGGTTTTTATTGTTCCCATGCATTGCACCATATGTGTACATTGTCTGTGTTAGAAGTAAGGATTGATTTTGTTTTGTTCGAGTGTGCATGGCTTTGTGAATCCTTTTATTTTCATGCAGCCAGGTGCAAAAATATAACTTTCTTTTGTATTGTGTATTTATTTAAAACTAATATTATTTATAACGATTTTTAGTTGAAAAATAGTGATGTTATGGCTTTGATAAGGTAAAATGCTAAATTGGCGCTTCATCGTTTAAACTATGCTTAAAGCCGAATAAAAAAGTATGATTCGCTCATTTTTTGAGGCGGCGATAGATTTTTAAATGAAGAGCTTATTGACTGAGCATTAAGAGAAACATTTAAGGTCAGACAACACGTTCCTCAATTTTATATAACTTTTTTTAGGAATCTGTTATTAATTTACTAATACTTTGACAAGCTTTCTTGGAAAAAATTAGGGTACCTTACCAGGCATTTGTGCATGATACTAGAGTATGCAATGTCTTATATAATTTTTTTGAAAACACATTTGCTGATATAAATTTTTTTGGCATATATTATATATATATATTTAAAGGGGTATAATCAAATATAATTGTTTTAGCCAATTTCGGTGAAAATCCGGATTATTTTTATTGGAACTCTCTATTACTAGGAGATAGTTAAAGGTGTAATTTCGTTTTCAATATTTTTATAAGCCCATATATACTGCAATATGCCAATTGTTTTGGGTAAAACATCGTTTTTGATATTATTCCTGGACCAAAGTACGAGGTAAGCATTTGTTAAAATTTTATTATTTGTTGACTTTTTACAATATTTTTCATATATTTGAAAGAAAAAGAAATCCCTCGGACAGGCATACAAAACATTTGGGGAAAATATGAAAATTTTGCGCTTTTTCAAGTCCCATAGGGTCCTGCCGTAAAAATTGATAATTTTAAAAGATGACCCCCTAGGAAATCCGGGTGGTAAATAAATATTAGTAGAACTTCATGTAAGAAATTTCATCAAAATATCAAGGGTAGAAATAATTAGATTTGGCCTCGTTAATTTTAAAATATCACATAATTTAGTCGTGTATAAAACGGGAAATAGGTACATGTATCATAACTACAAATTATACATTCAGAGTCTTTAAAAGACCTATTGAAGCGAGGAAATTTTAAAATGTTTTTAATTTGTATCATATATTATTTCGGCGAAAGTACATACGACTTAGTACTAAAACGTCTAAATCCACCATTTTGTTTCTGCCAAGAACTTTATTGGTTGAAAATTAAGATCTGGTCAGTGTTTGATTTTATTGGTTGATTTTCTAAATGAAATTGAGACATTGGATAGTTTTTTTTACACGAATCTTGGATTCTCTCTAGTAAGTACACAATGTACATGTGTATCCTTAACATAGCATCTACTAGTCTTAAATAATGTAAACATATATCATTTACGACAAAGAGCACACGGCGGGTGTGACCGGTCAGCAGAGGATGCTCACTCCTCCATGGCACCTGGCGCTATCTCAATTTTTTTAGAGGTCCGTATTTACTCTGATACTGTTTTGTATTTTCCCTTTGGACTTTTGATTTTGAACTCTGATAGTTATAACCACATGTCATTTAAACATAAAAAATCAATTAAAAATATTTTTTATCTTTTTAATCAGATACATAGGTAATAGTAAAAGTTCCCTGGGAAATCCATACAGCTTTTATTAATATCCTTAATTGGTAATGTCCCACGCAGAGGCATTTGCATGAAAGAGAGGTATTTCGTTGCTTATTTTTATAAATATTGAGCTACATGTACATGTAGTCTATGGTAAACTCTTAAGCTATCATTCGTAACCAGTCATTTGTAACTAGTGAGAGTGATTGGGTGATTTCAGATTTTGTGAAGTAATCAGAAGACTACAACAATACAAGCTGTTTGATGAATTATACATCCTAGTAAATACATTGATGTAATAATAAACTTACGATAGTCCTCGTTTTGTCAATTTGATGCATCATTTTCATAAAAAAAAATTCGTAACAATTTTTCATTTTGCGACATAACAGATATTCTCAATTTTTTCTTAGTAGTTTCGTCATGCACAAGGTAATTGGTGCTCAGTAGATAGTTTTTCAGGTAGGTAATTGGTCATTGCGACATTCGTTACAAGATTGTTAGAAGTTAATAGTGCTCCTTTCCTACCTGTATAATTTGCATGCATGTTGATATGTTTATTTTATGTAAAGGTTTGTTTCGTGACTTGAAGTACTTGTATCTGTAATGTAATTAATGTAATTACATGAAATGCAATCTTGTAACAAACGCACCTAACCTAACTTAATTCTTTCTTGCGTTCATTAAAATTTGAAAAGAAAACATTATATCAGGAGTAAAACGAGGGAGAAAATAAGTGCAACATGAATTTTCACTTAAAGTTATGGCTCATTCAAATTGACATTTTTGCATACAAAATGCAGTTTTTGATCATTGACCTTTGTCGATAATTTTTTTAATCAACGTAAAATAATTATATCAAATATTGTTCCAGATTATACGTAATGATAAAATTTTATATGAAAACAGAAAATGGATTAAACTGCAAAAATATCTGTTGACCCCTATGTATTTTAAATTGACTAGTAATTCTTAACTAGTTACTTGTACAGTTTGATTTAGAATTAAAGCTTTTAGAATATCAAGATATACATTAATAATGTGCAGACTGTCTGTATAATTTATGTCTTTACAATGCAATTCATGTTAAAAAATATATCGGTTATGAATAGTTTTAGACAAAAAGCTTCCAAGGTAAAATTCTAGTGATGTTTGTTCATTCTTTTCATTTATTTTGTAGACGTGGAAGATGTTTGTTTGAAAGAAAGAAATCATTGTTATATTAAAATTAAACTGCACTTTCAGAGCGCATCACATCCTACTCACGAGTTTGTGTTTACTTCATAAATATTTTTAGTTTGAGTAAAACGAATAAGAACACAACGTTATTGTTTAACTACTTACGACAATGGATAAAAGGAATCTCCTTTCGCCTTAATACATCTGTATCATAAACGTCATATGCTGCGTGCAAAGATTAAAATCACAAATTTACTCAATTGACTAATAAAAAGCTATGTTTTACTATTACTTTGATAACTAAGAAAAATTGTCTAAAATCTTTATTATAATATCACAATATCTTTTTGCTTACAGAATGGTAATTACAAAAATTAACGAGGCCGAGTATAGTTCGAGTGCGCATGACTTTGTGCATCTTCTTTTTTATTCATGCAGCCTTTGGTGCAAAGATTTTCTCTTTTATTGTGTTTTCATACAAAACTAACATTATATGTAACGTTTATTAGTTTATAAATTGTGATTTTATGACTTTGATAGGGTAATATGCTAAAATGGCGATTATGCGTCATCGTTCCTCGGTTCTGTAAGCTATGCATAAAGCCGAACAAAAGTATGCTATGCTCATGTATTCGAGGCAGCAATGGATTTTAGAAAAAGATTGTATTGACAGAGCATTAAAAGAAACATATTAGCATTTAAAAAGTATTGTTCCGTTAAAATTTACTCTATTATAAGCCAATATATATCGCAATATGCAATTTTTGGTATTTTTTTCTGGCGGGGTGGAGGGGGGTGGGGGTGGTCGTTTTTTAATATTATCCCTGAACCAAACCACGAGGTAAACATATTTTTAATATTTCACTTTTTGGATACTTGTTACAATATATTTAATATGTTTGAAAGAAAAAGACATCCTTAAGGCAGAAATGCAAAACATATGGGGAAAATGTGAAAATTAAGCGTTTTTCAACAAATTCCCATTGGTCCTATAGTAAAAATATGTTAACTTTCGAGACGAACATCTAGAAAATCGGAGTGGTAAATATATCTTCTTTTATTTAAACATAATTGACTTGAAGAAAAACTACATGCAAGAAATTTCATCAAAATATCTTGGGTAGAATTAATTAGACTCGGGCTCGTTATGCTTCATCTGAAATAAAAACGTTACTTATAAGCATACAAATGATGGAATTGTATTACGCTTATGTGATGAAATGTAGGTATGGAATAAATTACATTGTAAATGACTGAACTATTTGGGTTTAAATAAATGCTTTTAAAACAATTTAAAATATTAATAAATATATTTAAAGGGCTATGTTTCTTTTATTTCAATTATTATTGAAGAAATCATATTATTGGAAACATATGACGCTCATTTCTATTGGCCAAATGTGGCATTACTTAAGTTTACATATACATAGAAAATACATACCCAGTGGGCACGCAACACTCTTTGAACGTTGAGGAAGGTTGAATTCAAGTTGCAAAGTTGATCAACCATTATTCAACGTTGAATCAACGTTGAGGTTATAACGTTGAAACCCAAACCATATCTCAATGTTGATTCCACGTTAGACCCAACTTATTTTTAACGATGAAGGCATCAACCACTTTTCAACGTTGAAACAACGTTTTATCTGGTGAAACTGTACATACATTTTCAACTTTGAAAACAACTTCTTTTGATTTTTTTTAGGTTTTACTTAATATATTTCTTATATTTTGTCAAATGTGGAAGCATTGAATTTGGTGTAAATTTTTTATGTTAGTTCAAATATTTTTTTGGTATTATTTTATTCCGAATAAAATTAGTAATTTTGTTAGATCCTCCAATTTCCAATTTTTTTTAAATGAAATTTTAAAAATAAACATTTTACTTTACATTTAAAAAAGGATTATTTGAAATCAAGAAATTTGATATTGAGCTGCGCGTACAGCAAGTGGCTAATTTCAATAACTACATGTAGGTCAGTGATAAGGGGATGCGGACCTTCTACTACAAGCACTGCCGATCTTTGGAGTTATGCAATTCACCAGGCTGCTCTATGTCAGTTTGACGCTAAAGACGCTTGTGGTGAACAAAGAAAGTTAGTTCTTAGATACACCTCGTGGAGTCACTACACAAATTTCCTGTTCAGTAAAATGCCGGGATTTTAGCTTTTGGACTATTGTGACTACTTTATATTTACCTTTGAAGTATTTTGGAAGTAAGTCTGCAGAATGCAAATGGTTAACTGATCGACTGCTATGGATTCTAAAATTTTGTGTTCACATCCTTTGTTCCATATCATTGAAAACAAGCATGGATACCATTTGGTAGAATGCACTTGGTTTTCTTTGTGTTCATTTCCTACATGATATTAACATTTTTATAAGCCAAATTCAGCATTTCAACAAAGACTTTATAAACAAGCTGTCTAGTAAAGGATGTATACTAAAGATTTAAATGAAGGGCGACATTTTAGATTTGGATCTAATGTTTTTTAATTAACTGTGAAAAACATAAAATAGCACAAAGTAATAAAAATATATGTTAATATGCAATATTTTATTTAAAAAAAGTCACTATATTTTGATTTGTTTTCAAATTCACATCAACATACACTGCATTTACAACTACATTCAAACACCAATTCTACGTTGAATCAACGTTGAATTTTGACGTTAAAACAACGTTACGTTTTTAACGTTCTTCAATTTTCATATGCAACCATATTTCAACGTTGATTCAACGTTGCTACCTGACTTTGAAACAACGTATCGGCGAATTTTGTTGGTATGTTTGAGGTTAAAAACGATATAGTTTTATAGTTGTTGTCTATATAAACAATCATTAGATTCAACGTTTACAATTAGATTTTCGAAAACCCATTACACCAGGTTATACATGTACATATATGTTATTTAACATTAAGGGATTAATCAACACCTGTATTATTCTCATCAACGCTTACAGTAACGTAATCAAGACTCTGAGAAAAAGTTGATAACTTTAAAGACAGAATTTACAAAATAAAAATATTTTGGCTGAATCCTCTCTTATTAGTTACATGGTTTGTAGTTAATTTAATATGGTTTATTCACTGAAAAACCATATTAGATCAACTACAAACCATGTAACGATTATTTTTTACTGATTTCCTTTGAGTTCCTAAAAACAACTATAAGTTAATTTTTAGAAAAATGAAAATCAAGCGTTCTATAACAAAGTTACAAGTTTCAATTTAGGAGCAAAACCTGATAATGCTCTAAGAATGACGTCATAATGCTCGAGGGGAGGAATATTTCGTACTGATTTTATTTAGAGGTCGTAAATCAGTTTAGTAAACATCATTCCCATAGCATTCAATTTGTACGTATCTTGATATTTTCCGTTTCAGATAGTTTGTCAAAGTATAGACATGCATTGTGCTATTTTTAGACTACTATATTGCTAGCATAGACTGCCCAGGGATCTATAAAAGTATACAACTTATTTGGCCTAGCTAGCTTTTGTGAAAGGAACGTCCATCTATTTATGCATGTAAAACTTGCCCTTCACTGAATTTCGTTATCGCTATATTACAGTTGCTCCTTCCAAAAAAGAACTCAGAACTCCTGATTATTGTGTGGGATAGTGTTTTTTGAAATAGCACAAACACCTGCTTTGGTTTTTATTTTATTTTTTTAATTGGTTCTGTAAAATAAATACTAAAGATTAATCATATATTAATAATTGTAATTGCTGAAAAAAATATCAAAATATAAAGTCATTCACTTGTATGAATTTTCTATTTATATTAGATTTCTTCATTTCTTGTTACCAAAACTTAGACCTATTTTTTTTTTGTAATATTTAAAAACAAAAATTGCACGTAAAATTTATTCCAGCGTCTGCTACTCTTTGACCTCTTTTCATTGAATGAGGTTATGGCTAAATTAGTACTGGTGTTTAATTTTCCTTCTCACCATCATCTGAGCTCTAACCAAAGAATGATAATAGCCACGCCAGTGGTACCAAATGATACCACTGGGATTATCAATTCCATATTGACCATTCAGATTGCTAAAATGGCAGCTTCTGTGCCACCAGGCCCCCTTGTAGGAAACAGCACAATTTGATGTCGATTCATCATTGTCTCTGTCAAAAGTAGTAAACATCATTCCGTTTTGATGATCAAGACTGTCACCTGTTAAATAATAAGTCCTATGTTTATGGTGATTGCCTAGACGTATAAATCCATAAACTCGTACACAAATTTTTTAAAAGGGTTCCAAATTAAGTTTTTAAACAAAATACTTCACATAATTGATTTTATACACACTTTTCATATGCAGCATCGATTGTTTACGTGCATTGACTATGCAGTTAAAAGACGAGAATCACAGTCAAAAACATAATTTCAATGTTCGTGTCTTTATCCATTTCTAGTGCTTTAGATTTACATGTATGTGTGTGAGAGAGAGAGAGAGAGAGAGATGGAGAGAGAGACAGAGGGAAAGAGAGAGAGAATTTGAATTCATCTTGAGAAAACTTTGCTCTTTATCCAAAAATTTTATACATATTACTCGACCTTAAAGTCTGAGACATCCGGCCAACGGAATAAACACGATCATCTGCTACCTTTGTTCATTTTGATCGATAATTAATTTTTATAACTGCTGTAATTGTATCACATGTTTTCTGTGATAAACAATATTAACAATTTTATCATTCATTGTTTTCTACATACTTGCGTTTCCGTAGAATCCCGATACTTCTAATTTGTAAAATGAGGACGGTGACCCAATCAGGAAGTCCGTGTAGCCGGCATACGCCCATTCACCAGCCTGATCTTCCAAGTCAACTCGAAGCTCGTAATCCCCAGATTTTAAAATTTCGTGAAGGTAGTAATTTCCTAAAAGATTTTGAATGTCATCTACGAATCAATGGAAAATTATATTTAATGATTTTTTATCAATTGTTGATTTAATTTTTTTTTTGTTACCCATATAGAAATTGTTGGCAAGATCTCCAAATCCATTTTCGTATTCATCCCAGCCTCTGTAGAAATCTGTAGTCCCATCTACACGACGCTGGAATACCTGAAGTTAGTCAGTATTGCTATGTGTATGTTTAGACAAGGTTGTATTACGGTATTAAAATTTTGATTTAGATTTTTAGTTGTGCATATAGAAAACTGACAAAGTCAGAGGGGACCCCGCTAAGAACTGTCAGTGAATGAAATAAACAGATTATTCCTTATTATGAATGTACCTAAGTTCTTGTTGATTTATATTTTTAACGAAAATAATTCTAAATCTGTAAATAAATTAAGAGTAGACAAACAAAGTCTGAAAAAAAATCCCACATTTGTTTTATCTCAAAATGCCTAGACAATGGATTTAAATTTTTTTTAAAAGTGCTTGACTTGGTCCCAATTTTTTTTTTATCAAAGTGTTTTATTTTTTTGCAAGTGCGTTGCCACACAGCTCACTTAATATTTTAATATCGTGTGGCTATGATACTTTCAGTTATTTCTACTATTAACACTTTTAAGAAGTGAGCTGTTTTATGTTTATTTTTTTTTTCCTTTAAATTGCAACTGGATGCAATTTTAATAATCGTATACCGTTTGATTTAATTTTTTTTTTTAATTTCATACAACCAACTAGACTAATTGATATAAAGCCAATACTTAAAGGCATCTACCTCTTTTTCTTATATAAAATATTTCTGTAGAAAATTTTTAAAATATGACGTCGAAAACTATGTGAGTTATCGTCACACATCATAATTAAAAATTAACTGTTGGCGCACAAACAGATGGGCGAACAAATGTACATGTACAATGTGATTCCTGTAGGGCTCTTGTATATTTTGCGGGGCCTAACTAAACGTTTTAAGTTTGTATGAAAGGAGACCAACTGTTTCTATGTTCTTACTTTGAAGTTTTGTACTTACTATCCAACCCCCATTGTCTATTGCCATCTCGCACCACATCTCCTTTACTACGCTGTTTAGAAACGTTCTATAAAAACTGTATGAAGGTGTATTCCTGTCAACCAAATTTCCACTACAATCTAAAGAAATAGTAAAATACTTTTTGAAATATCAGGACAATATAATGCGTAAAATGTTAAAATGTCATTAACATACCATATTTGTAATTGCAGCGTCCATCTCCCATATTTGTTGGGCATCGGCAGGGAGAAGTGTATGAAGTGTCACATGTTTGTTTCTTAAGGAGATCAAATTAATACAAATATAATTAAAAATGACTGCATAAAATTCCCAAGTACAGCAAAACCTTTTTTTTCAAATGATACTTTATCAAATGCTATATTTTTAAAATATGGTCACACTTTGAGAGTATTTAATTCATATACAATGATTTTAAAGATCGAAACATTTCCAGATAATTGTTACTATGTATACATGTACCAGTTTTCCGGTTTTAGATAAAAAAAAAAATATTAATGAAAAAAAACTAATATACCAATTCATAACGTCTGCATGCTCCATCATCAACACCGGGAGAGTTGAGTACGTTGTTGCCATAGAAGTAACATGATGTCAAGCTACCATTCTTACAGATGTCGAAAAAATAGCAGTGTTCTTCTTTTAAACACTGGGATGAACATTCACTCCTAGATTTATGACTACTCTGTTCGTTCACAAAGGACGTTTCTGGACTGTTTCTATAACCAATGAATTCAAAAAAGCCACGAAACTGTTCCTGTCCAAAGACTTCCGCAAGATAGAGACAAAATAAAACATAAGTCCAAACTGCAACATTCATAGTGAAGAATTAAGAACCGTCTATCATAACAGTTTACCAACGTTTCCAATGTTTAATGTTATCACAAGTTTTTGCTCTATATGTATTAATATTGCTAATCAATTTCTAGACAAAGCAAATATTTGCTGTATGACATCACCGAGGATTTATAGAGGACTCATCTTTAAATGTGTACTAAAAGTTAAAAAAAAAATCTAGATAAATTTTTATTAACGGATCAGATTGAAGCTACAGGTATCGATCATCGACGGTACTCAAAGAGAATCTAAAGTCAACCATATTTACAAAACAACCAAGAGCAGTCCGAATCTAAAAGCTTTAACCTCTTGACTAAATACGAGGGTCAATCAAAAAATACGAAGACAATGTGCCTGTCTATCATATATTTTTCATTAAAGTCATAACTAACAGATTAATTTATGCAACAACACTTATTTTATTGATCTACGAAGTTTCATTCCATTTGATGAAAATGTATTTTTGTTACCCGATTTTAAAATCAACATGTTTTGTCACCACGGCGCACGATAACGTTGAAAACATGACGTAAAGATGACGCACGTACAGTTAATAGAAATATCCAATCTTTACACCCCCCTGAGTCTTTTGTGCTTTTCACCATACAATTTAAATCGGCACTATATCACTTATCATGTAATTTGTTCACATTTGTTCGAAAATCATGAGTTAGTTCCTCGAAGTTTTTTGGGGTTTTTTTACCGCATGTCTCTTCGTTTACAGTAAGAAAATCCCTGAATGTCAAATGACGTTGTCTATTCTTTTGATCAAATATTTACAGATATTCTACTCTCTTTCGTAATGTTTGATGTTCAAAATACATTTACCACAACCCCCACAAAATGTGTTAGAGTTTAACACAAATGTGTAAATAATTTTTGACATTTTTTCCACCATTGAGCGATTTCACAGGTTTTATCGGCTTTTTCCCCGAGTTAAATCCATACTCTTTATACTTTTCGTTGCGCCGTGCCGTTCGGCGACGTCAATATTTTCAGGCAATTTTAAAGAGGACTATATGTCTTTAGTTACTGATATCTATTCAACAAATCTACATATCCCGTCATTGTTTGCTACATAGAATGTCATGACAATTTTTAATTTGAGGTTTCAATATTATTTGGTTTTACGCCCACTTTATGGAGATATTGCTTTCAACATAATATGGTTTATTGTTGACAGAACACAAAGTTTGACCGTGCGCCATGACCTCATTTTTGCATGATTCGATTCTTAATGATTCTTAGAAATAAGGGAATACATGAACTTTTTTGATTTCAAGTTGTTTGAAACAATTGCTAAATTATGTCTACTAAATTTAGTAATAATATGACGTTAATAACATAGCTATGGCAAAAGTCTTCGTATTTTTTGATTGACCCTCGTATATCTATTTCATACGACGCAAATGTATTTACATTTATTTTTTATGGGAACATTACAGAAGAAGCTTAACGCTTAAAGAGCGAATATGTTTTAAAATACATGTATATATTTTCAACATATAATTTTGTCTTATTTTTTTTTTCAGAATGTCAATTAATTTGCTAGTTTTTAAAGTTACTTTAAATAACAATGTAAGTTATAAGTAAGCCCTGTATAAAAGTTAGTGTTTTCCATTCAGTCTTCTTATGATTTCAAACAGCTTTTAAACAAGTTTCAGTGTCTTGCTCTACATTTGCAAGTGATAAACAAACATAAGATGGTTTTAACAGAGTTGACTATATTTAATCGATCGATGACTAATGAAATTTTTTTTTTAAATTTCAGGATAGGATTGTGATGTTTGAAATTTATCTGAATGTTTTAAAGAGGATTTAATTATATAGAATCAGTCATATTGGTGTAATATCTCAATTGATTCAGTTGCGTTTGAATTTAGAATTTTATTTCGATAATGTTATAAATGTCACCAACGTAACATATACATGTATAAATTATAGCGTTCATCTCCCATATCGGTTAGACATTGACAAGAAGTTCATTCAACAATCAAAGATGAGAATCGGCAACATGCTAATTAATGAATATGATTTATTCCATACCGTTTATTGTTAACAAAACCAGCATTATAAAAGGTCTCAAGAAAACACGAAAAGAGAGTTCGCGTGATACCTTTATCAAACAGGATCAATTATCAGTTTGTAAGCGGATGTTACACAAACTCTCTGGTTTTGCAACACAAATTTTTATTTTAAATAAAGTCAATATTGCATCGGCTAATGTAGAATTGGTATTGAAAGCATTCAGTAAACAATGTCCTGAAATATGTTTTAAGAGCTGCACAAAATCGCGTTGCTTGCGTTGAATGATGGAACACACCCTTTTGTAGGGGTTGAATTTTTCCTTATGTTGAGTGTTGAGTGTAAGTGTTTTTATTTTTCAGATGCATTGTACCATATGTGTACATTGTCTGTGTCCAAAGTTAAGATTGCTCTTGTTTATGCAATATTTAATGTTTTGAAAAGGAATGGATCTTATATCTAAGGAGATATTGTATAAATAAGACTAGTGCATAGAAATTTACACTCGAGGTCTTTGCATATTATGTATTCTTGGTTTACAAAGCACAAACTGACTCTAGGCTATTTTATATCGTATAATATAGCTAGACATAAAACATTTAATTGCAAGAAGAAGAAACAAGTAACAAGAAAAAAGTGAGCTCTCAAAATTATACACTGAATTTACCTGATTTTGCCTTTACAAATTTCTTTAGATGTTCAGGAAAACGATTTCAATTATTTTTATACCCGCACTTTTTAAAGAAAGTTCGGGTATATTGTTGTTACCCTGGTCCGTCCGTCCGTCCGTCTGTCACGTTTAACTTTCTCAAACTCCTCTTACATCTTATAAACCAGCAAACTGAACTCTTGGAGTATGATTTGGGGTGTCATGTTGTTTTGTAAAAAGGTTTCAAAAATTCTCTGGTAGTCCTGGGGGTAAAATAATTGGTAATAAATGACGTTTTTTTGACAAAAAACCTTCTTCCTCGAACTCCTTTTACATTTTCAACAGTAGACAAATCATCTCTTGGAATATGTTTTTGGGTGTCCTATAGATGCGCAATAAGGTTTCGGAAATTTCAATTTTGTCCTGGGGGTCATTAAATGGCTGAAAAATGACGTTTTTTTTTAACAAAAAGTCTGGTTTCAAAAAACGTCAATTTCTTTTTGCAGTAGCCTAATGATCTAATAGGATATGCTTCGGGGTGTCATGTTGACGTGTAATCATGTTTCAGAATTTTTGTTTTTATCACGGGGGTCTGTGGGCATCAAAAAACGACGTTTTTTTTGCCAAAAAAATATGGTTCCCAGAACTCCTCTTACAATTTATGCAGTAGATATGTCATCTCTTGAGATATGGTAGGGACTGTCCTATAGATGTGCAATAAGGTTTTAAAAATTTAAATTTCATCCAGGGAGTCAAATAGAAGCTGAAAATTGACGTTTATCACTCCTGAAAAAACCTACTTCCCAGAACTCTTCTCATGATTTAATGAATAGCCACATCATTTATAGGGATATAACAGAGGCTGAGCTATAGATTTGCAATAAGGTTTTAGAAATATAAATTTGATTCTGAGGGTCAATGCTATCTGCAAAATGATGTTCCGTCCCATAAAAAACCTAATTCCTGGACCTCCTCTTATCTCTTGTGATTGAAATAACGTACCATAAGATGCGTAAGGAGAAAGAATATTTATGCTTTAAGGGTGGGGATCACAAGCATTTTTTTCAAGTTATTTGATCATTTTTGATTTTGGGAGGGTGGGGTGGGGTTAGGGTGACCCCCAGATGCCATGTCCTACTAATACCACAAAAAGATTTACCTTGACATGGTTCAAGAAACAAAAATGTATATGGTTTAGGAGTGGGAATTTCGATGATTTTGAGGATATTTTAAAAATATTCAACTATTCATGTTTTCTATTTAAGAGGAGGGGGTGGTTGTTTAAAAACAACTCCGGGGGTGGGGGAATGACCCAAGGGGCAAGGGCCAATTTGTCTTAAATGTATCTTGATATGATCTGCAGAATTGGACAGAATTATCACTATAGGGCATCTGCAGAGTGGGGCCCTAAATAGTTACAAAATCAATCTACAAAAAATATTGATAATATGTTATACATGTATTTAGAAATGTCTTTATTTTGAAAATGATTAAAAAATTAATCATTCAAAATGAGTTATAAATAACCGATTGGCAATTCTGCAATTGATTGCAAGATCCCTAGTATAATATCACATGTATTTTTTTTTTATATATAATTATACATGTATGTTAACAATCAGGATTAAAATGCACAAGTTTTCATGAGTCATAAATCTTGACATACCAGATATCTCTTGACAAAAAAGAATAAGCAATTTAAAATAAAAGAAAATTAGTCATTAACTCTTTTTCTATTACTGGTGTATGATGATGGGGTAGGGGGTATAATGGGAAAAAAGCTGCAGCATGCCTTCATTCTCACTAAAAATGTATATCTAATCCACACATCCTGGGGATGGGGAACGGTTAAGGCCCCTTCCCCTTCCTCCCTATTATAACTCATACAAACATGATATTTAATACCCAAATTTAATTCAAAATAGGGTCAATATGGAGTCAACTCAATAGTGTAAGTCTGACAAATGAAAAAATAAAAAAAAGTCTGCAATTAAAATGACAGAAACTGTAGATAAGCTTATTTAAATACAGATGATGATACAGTATGCTGGCAAAGGGAGATCACATTTTAGAAAGTGAAAGTAAAACTTAACTGTTTTGTATACCGGTGTCTCATAATATTGCGCTACTACATGTATTATACTTACCTATATTGGTCAACATCATAATGATAATCCAATAAGCACAATACGAATTCCTTTAGCTGATCACCACAAAAGAAACGTTTATTCATGTTAATTAATCCTATTCTGCATATCAAGAAAACACATGCATGTACACTACGTGAAACCCATCTAACCAAAGACCTGGGTAAAACTAGTACCCGATGCAACCTGTACACCTCTGTTGTGTAAGTAACTTCAGACAAAGATCATTTAATTGAAACATATTGCATGTGGCCTTCTTTTTGACTAAAACAAGTACAAGAGAGTGTTATTTAGAGGCAAACACTTGGTGCGGGTATTACTGTCTAATGACAGCATCTAGTTTTTTTTGAAAACCATTTTTTTTTAGATATTTTATTAACGCATATGTTGGCCGCCGGTGTTAAAACTTTATGATTGATCAACTCGTTTTTAGACGGAGTTATCCATACACGCTTAAGAATGCCAGAGCTTAAGGATTCCTCAGAACAGTTAATTTTTTCTCAACATCGACTCTTTCTTTGTGTTTAAATTCTGCAAC
The DNA here is from genome assembly GCA_033439105.1 of Magallana nippona. Classification (NCBI taxonomy): domain Eukaryota; kingdom Metazoa; phylum Mollusca; class Bivalvia; order Ostreida; family Ostreidae; genus Magallana; species Magallana nippona. The sequence goes on from CM065925.1 coordinate 23,274,248, forward strand.
TCTCTCTCTCTCTGTGTGTGTGTGTGTGTGTGTGTGTGTGTGTGTGTGTGTGTGTGTGTGAGCGGGCGTTAAACCATTGTCTCAATCCACGTTCCAGGGTATGCATAGCTCTCTCCTAGATAAGAGAGGATTGTACATGTTTGCCCGTGGTCTGCGACGATGGTGTTAAATAAAATATAATTATAATCATAAAGTTGCATGCATAGTGTACATGTATTACCTTCTTACTTACCAGCCGAGGTGATAGAAATAAATTTCTCGATTTTTACACCTTTCGATCGGCAATCGACAGTCAATGAACGAATTGAACGATGATATGAAAGATCTTGAGACGGAAGTGGAAAGTGCAAGAGGGTATGCAGATGTGCATGTACGTATGAAATGAATCATTTTCGCTATGCAAGTTTCCGATCCGTTTATTCTCCATACCCTACCACATTTTGTGTAAATAACCTATACCAAAGAATCCTTACTTCACCTTTCTCTGAAATTCTTTAAAACGCCACCATCAGCCCCATACAGTGGAGGTGGTTTGTTCAAATATAAATTGACGACTCTTGATCAGCTTTCCGAGTTCGATTAATTAACCTAAAAGTTGTTTATAAGGAAAATATATGGGGCAAGTAAAGCGACAACTTTTAATAGTAGTAAACCGAATGAAGATTTTTTAAAATGGATAATTTGCACAGAATGTTGTTGGATAAATATAGGATCTCTCATGATTTGCGATGGTATATGATTTTTATCCAACGAGTTGTGTGTTTTCTATCCCCGAGCCTTGGCGAGGGGATAGAAAACACACAACGAGTTGGATAAAAATCATATACCATCGCAAATCATGAGAGATTCTTTTTATCACATGTTTTACAACGTTTTTTGTTAATCTCAATTTTTTCTGTACAAATTGTAATTGTGAGTCGCACAACACATTAACTACGAGACGTCAACAAGTTTACGCATGGAAAAAAAGTTCTTTGAAATTTAACAAACAAACATTTCATTTTCGAACAATTTCTTTATGAATTCATGAAAAATAAATAAAACAACATTAAATGCTTCACTTTTACGACTCAACACTATTCAACTGTATTATTTTTTAGTTTTTCATTATACGTCAATCAACCGGCTAAACCTACGTAATGTTTAATTATGACGTCACGTGGCGTAAGAACACACAGTGGAATATCAAAAATTTATCCCATGAGTGATATCCACCGTATATTGAGATAAACATGTGATAAAATAAAATATCATATAGCCCAAATGTTCTTCATAGAGTTACAGCTGTATATGTACCGTGTATATAGTGTGTATGTTTTGTCACAAATATACACTTTCGAAGAATACCCGAAATCCGACAGACAGGAGTAACTCGGTGAATTTTAATTATCTGATAAAATGCTCTTCTGTCCGTCCATATATGGGCGACGGAAAAGGTAAAAAGACGTTAATGCTAAACAAACGACTATTTTTAAAAGCATGCTAAAATACGAAGCTGACCAGCTTCAGACAACATCAACAGACTCCGATGCAAAACAAACGATCAACGATGCTTTAATAGTTACGGTTTGATTTGAAATTAAATCTTTTTGAATATCAAGATTATATTTATTTAGTGCAACTTGCTGTACATGTCGTCACAATGCAATGAATATAATAAAATGAATTAATTAAATTTTACTTCTTAGAGAGAGAGCTTCAAAGGTAAAATTCTTGGAAAAGTTTGCTCATATTTTAATGACGTGTTCTATATATTGTCATTGTATAACACTGAAAGTCTAACTCACTGATTTTGATTTGTGCATGTTAAACAAGCTCTACAGGATAAGTTCCAAACACAATACAAGTTATAAAGTTGCAAGCATTACAACGTTAGATCTACAATGAGTTCCAAAGTACGATTTTTTATTATTAGACAGTGTAATTCATTCTTTGCTGACAAAACGGTATTAGATTCTGCTGAGTTATCGATAAAAATCACCCATTTTAAATCGACAATCACTAGTTCATCAGTACACGAACCAGAGAACAGATGATTTAAACAATAACCAGAGGAAGAGGGCCATCCACTGAAGATAAAAGTACAGGAGTTCATTTGGACTTTGTCCCGAAAAAGTCATGTTATCTATCAGACATAAAATACTAAATCGTGATGAAGTTGATATCTTTTAATATATTTGAAGGACATATTGTTTTCTTTTGTAATAAAACATTTGCAAGTGCATGGTTTCTAGTATAAATCATTTAACGTCGATTTCAATGTACCACAATATTCAATAAACGTACATATATATGAAATATCTGTACCTCAAAACAAATTCAAACAAAACTTGAAATGACTACAATGTATTCATACCTTGCGGGATGGATCTTTACAAAAATCACCCCTATCAGTAAATAACTCCATTGTGCTTTAACTGAGAAACATGGTAAGATTTATCAGTATTGGAGTTTTATTTTTCCTCTCACCATCATCTGAGTTATAGCCAGGGAATAGTGAACAAAAATCACCCCTATCAGTAAATAACTCCATTGTGCTTTAACTGAGAAACATGGTAAGATTTATCAGTATTGGAGTTTTATTTTTCCTCTCACCATCATCTGAGTTATAGCCAGGGAATAGTGAACACCCAGTTCCATATGATACCTTGGTCACCATCGGTTCCATATTGACCATTCAGGTTACTATAGTGACAGCTATTGTACCACCATACCCCAATGAAGGAAACGGCACAATTTGATGAATATAGATCTTGTCGTAAGTCGTAAACTTCATTCCGTTGTGATCGTGAAGACAATCAGCTTTTGAAATATAAATAAACGAAAGGTACAATGGAAAATTTCCTTACTTTTACGTACTTAATATATTCATGATAAAATACATATATGGATAAAAAAAAAAAGATTATTTCCCTTTTATCTGGCTCAAACTTATTATATCACTTGCAATAATTGCAAAATTACTGGTAGATAACTTGCTAACTACACATAAAACTTAACCATTGACATATCAAAACAAAGGATAAAGTTTGCATGTTTTCTGTTGTTTACAGTACGCAGCAGATATGAATACAAATCTATCATTTTCAATGCGTATAAACTTTTGTTTTTTTTTTATTGTACTCTTATTCAGACACTTCTCTTACTTGCATTTCCGAAGAAGCCTGATACTTCTAACATGCAAAATGTGGAGGGTCCTCCAATCGTAAAATTCGTGTAGCTGGCATACGCCCATACCCCATCCTTGTCTTCCAGCTCAATTCGGAGCTCGTCATCTCCCGATTTTACTATTTCGTAGAGGTAATAATTTCCTGAAATAATTCTTAATTAATCAGTTGTGTTATGGTACAAAAATTGACAATTGTAATTCATGTACAAATTGTTTTTGAAAAAAAAATATATTGCTACCCATGTAGAAATTTATTGCAAGATCTCCAAATCCGTTTTCGTATTCAATTCAGTTTCTGTAAAAATCTGTAGACCCATCCACTCGACGGTGAAATAACTAAATTTGAAAATGAAATAACTTTCTAGGTATATTTATCAAATATACACGTATACTTTAAGATATAAAACCTTAAATTAAAACATTTAGAAAATATAATTACACACAAAATAGCTAAGAAAAAACGAGCATCTAATGTACAAAATGTTGGACTTTCTGTCCAACCCCCGTTGTCCATTTCCATCGCACACCACATCTCCTTTACTACGCTGTTTGGAAACGTTTTATGAAAACTTTGTGAAGGCGTATTCCTGTCAACCAAATTCCCACTACAATCTAAACGGATTGTAAATTAAAGACGACGGATTCAATTCGCTTAGCGCAAATATATCGCGCATTTAAAAGCAAACATCGCATTCTCAATATTACGTCACAATCTCTTAACCTCGATGAAAATTCGCTTATGACGCAATATATACATGTAGCTGTTCTACGTCACAATACACACTTTATGTGGTGCAAGTTTTGGCTGTTTTTGCTGTGATTTAACATGCTAAAATACGTTTTTCAACATTATTTAACATGCATAAATTTCTTTACGGGATGTCACAGTACTGGATAATTAATAAAGCCAACGAATTTGAAGAAGCTATGGAACTGTTCATGACCGAAAACCTTAACAAAAGTAAAAACGAAGTCCGTAAAAACAGCTTTCATTTCTATGAGTGTGAAAAAAAATGGATTTCATCAGAATACATAATGATGTTGAAAATCAATGTCTATATAAGGCAATATTTGATTAGAAATTTAGGCCCACAAATTCATAAAGCAATTCGATTTTCAAAGTATATTTGGATCATCACAAAACTTTAAGTAATGCTCACTCCTCCTAGGCACCTGATACTACCTCTATCTTTTTGGAGGTCTTTGTTTCTCTGCTTTGAATTTGTATTTCGTTTTATGGATTTTTGAGATGGTTGACGGTTTATTATTGTCATTTTTTCATTGAATAAATGTTGATCATTAGAAGAGCGATGAAATATAAAATATAAAAAAACGATTGTTATCAAATGGATCCCGTAGAATATATTTTCCACAACTTATAATCTTTATTAATAAAGCTGTACCATAAGTTTACAAGTCATCTGAAATTTGAATACAAGCCTAGTGATGATATTTTATTCTGACTTAATTCATAATTTTTCCGATAACACATAGTGTGTAGTTAAAACCATAAATGCAATGAATTTAACCCGCCTGTGAGTTTTTGTCACATACTTACAAAGGTCATATTACTTCCTCTAAGAGTATAATTCAAATCTTATGAATCCTCTGACCATGTTGTTGATCCTCGATCATACAATTAATCTTGTTTTGAGCATCTTACATGAAGTTTCCCGTATGATTTTATCCTTTTATATTTATTTGAATCATCACATAAGAGTATTAACTAAAACTTAGGTGATCATTAAAGTAGTGGTCGTTTTCAGAATTTTTGAGTTCTTAATGTTGTATATCGTTTGACACACTTCGTATATTCCGAACCAAAAAAAATCAAACAAATATATTTTTTTTCTCCAGATACAGATGACCTTTCGTGTTAAGGTGGCTGGATGGTCAACAAAGTAGCCATCAGATTTTGGCAAAAAACAATTACATGTACTTAGTAAAGAAAAATCCAAATATTTTGGAAATTAAAATTTGAACATTTTCCTTTATCTTTATACAAAGCTCTTCGAGGAGGTAAAAGGAGTTACATTGTAAATATAGTCTAAACATGGTCACGACCATCAAGCCTCTTTAACTGTTAATACGAAGAGCATGCCCTTGCGTATCGAATTAACTGAGAGACAAAAACACCATATGCAGGTGATGAAGGTATATTGCTACATAAGTAAGGAAAGTTGACTATAGAAAAATTCAAGTCATCACTTTTATCATAAAGTTTGTTGTTAGGTTACCATCAATGTCCAGTTCCAGAAAATATTAGCGAGCGAAGCGAGCTCTAAGAACCAGTGCGCGCGGGAAAAAGAACGAGCGAAACCTACAGATTCATTAAGAATTTTTTTTTGTCTACATCTCATAATGCTCTCTAATGTTGTCTCCCGTGGTGCTATGCCAAACATGGCTAACAATTTACTCGTAATTAACGGTGCCTTGAGGTTTGAAGACACGTTTTGAGTAGCGCAAAAGCTTTTGTGAGACCCAAGAGATTTTTTACATGCTTCCATTCCTTCGTATCGAGTTGAGATACGTAAACAAATGACTATAGATTTGAACGTGTGACGTCACAGTGATCTCGCGCTAGATTTCCAGCGATAAATCTATAGGTCGATCAAACATCTGTAATACATGTACTATAGCTATTTCAGTATAAACTGCGATACCTGCATTAGATGATTTGTCACAGTGGTTTTTTCCTTTGTTGTTGCTTTTTTTTATTTTGATAGAGAGATTATATATATATATATATATATATATATATATATATATATATATATATATATATATATATATATATATATATATATATTTATTTATTTATTTATTTATTTATTTATATAAAAGCACAGAATAAAATCAACAACACTAGGCATCTTTAAAGTGTCGGATTTATATATAGATACTAAGCCAGTAAACTGAATATATAAAGCAATAAAAATGGCTAACGACACGAACAATTGGTTTTGTCAAATTTTCGCGACAACCAGTCCCTTGTTCAGGACAAAAGAAATAAATTACATGGGTAAAAACAAAGAAAATAAAATCTAGCACTACAACTAACACTACAAAAGAAACTATATATAGAACAATAACTACATTAATATTTTAAACAGTTTAGATCACAATCTTAGAAAAGGTGTTGGCAATACGGCCGATCGCTATAAAGTAATCAATCGACTGCCAACTTCACCCCTGATTGAGTTAATTAGCTAATTAAATTGACGTCCGAGTTAATAAAGGAAAATTTGAACCCCCGTTGACATCGTGACATCGCTTCTATCTAAATGTCTCAATTTCTGCATCTATCTCATCAATTGCAAAGTTTGCTCAAAGCAATACGTTGGTGAAACAGATGACCTCCGCAGAAGGATCAACAACCACCGCTCTACCATAAAGACCAAAAAAACCAAGGAGCCCGTCGGGGAACATTTCAATATGAGTAGCCACAAACGGGAAGACATGACAGTAGTGGTTATTGACCATAATCCTCATTGGACAGACGCGGAGAAGAAAAGCAAGGAAAATTTCTGGATGCACAGACTCAAATCATTCAGACCTGATGGCATGAACAAGCAAATGGACTTCATTAAAATGAACGTATCATAGCCTAACATCACCTAATACCCATATATTAATTTTATCAAATCTATCAGCTGCGCCTCTTCCAGTTATTAGTTTCCTTTACTACCTTTTATTTGTTAAAATTATTTTTATAATTTCTTAATTTTGATTTATAAATAATTTTTTTCTCTTTTTAATCACACTCTTACCCATTAAAAACTTAACTAAATAATTCGGATCTAAATCATAAGCGCCGTACGAGTTAACAATGGGGGTCCAAATTTTCCTTTGTTAACTCGGACGTCAATTTAATTAGCTAATTAACTCAACAGTTAAAACAGTTAAAAAATCTAGATATTGCATGTTGGTAAACCATTAAATTGGAAAATGGGAAATTACACACCTGCAAACAGTGACCGGGGGCACGGATACGACGTACGCAAACGTATGAAAATATGGTGAAGTGGTCATCATTAGTTTTTTAGATTTGGACTGCTACATATAGAACACTATTCATTAAAATGGGGTTTTAAACATCGGGCTCGGAAACATCGAGGGTCCCTAACCTTGGCTCTGAAATGTTCAGGGTCATCTATTAGTGGTATACTACTACCACTGTGAAAATATGGTAATGTGGACATCATTAGTTTTTTTAGATTCGGGTCCCACTCATAAAACACTAATCGCAATTCAAAAGTGAACTGCGCTCTAGAACGCAGTTCGCAATTCAAAATTTATACTTCATATTTGGGGCCCGAAATTTTCAGGATCATCTACTAGTGGTATACCACAACCACCGTAAAAATATAGTGATGTGGTCATCTCTAGATTTTGAGATATTGGGCCCTAAAAATGCACTATTTATTATAAAAAGATTTTAAACATCGGGCTCGGAAACATCGAGAGCCCCTACCCTGGGCGCTAAAATTTAAATTCCAGGGTCATCTACTAGTGTTATACCACTACCACTGTAAAAATATGGTAATGTGGTCATCAATAGTTTTTTAGATTCGGGCCACACTTATAAAACACTATTCGCAATTCAAAGGTGAAGTGCGTTCTAGAACGCAGTTCGCAACTCAAAATTTATACTTCATATTTGGGGCCTGAAATGTTCAGGGTCATCTACTAGTGGTAGAAGGGGGCTGATTTTCATTTACTTATGGTATACCACTACCACTGTGTAATTATGGTGAAGTGGTCATCTCTTGTTTTTAAGATTCGGGCCCCCACTGATAGAACACTATTTATTATAATGGGGTTTTAAACGTCGGACTCGGAAACATCGAGGGCCCCTACTCTGGGGGCTGAAATTTTCAGGGTCACTTACTAGTGGTATACCACTACCACTGTGAAAATATGGTGAAGTAGTCACCTTTAGTTCATGAGATTCGGGCCCGAAGTTATAGAACACTATTCGATATAATGTGATTTCAAACATCGGGCTCGGAAACATCGAGGGCCCCTAACCTGGGGGAGAGGGGGGGGGGGGCTGAAAGTTTCAGGTCATCTACTAGTGGTAAACCACTACCACTGTGAACATATTGTGATGTGATCATCTTTAGTTTATAAACTTCAGGGTCTTATTGAAAATACTTTTATGATAATACTGAATATTTTAAACACTATAAAAACTCTCTCTCTCTCTCTCTCTCTCTCTCTCTCTCTCTCTCTATATATATATATATATATATATATATATATATATATATATATATATATATAATTTGAGTAATTGCGCTATTGTTAAGGATGTTGTTTACTCAGGGTTCGATTTGTCAAATTCGGATTGTTATAAAGTTCAATGTCATGAATAAAATTTGTTCTAAACACAAAAGGCATTGATGAAATGAATTATTCTTGACATAACATTCGATGTTTTTAATATATTGTGGAATTAGGCTAAAAAAGATTTTGTTTTCTGCTTTTCTGACAGCAGAATAATATCATCATAGGTAGTTTAATTCAATAAATGTTTTTGGTATCATCATCATTTTTTTATTGTTTAATTGAATTAAAAATGGGTAGAGATTTGAAAAGAAACAGAGGAAATTCGGACTGGAATATATTTTTCTAAAATTAATTGAAAATATAATCCTTTGTTTTTATTTAGTACCACCACCATTCATAAACTGTATTTCGTTTTTAAAGAGTTTAAATATATGTTAACATATAACATGGTCGGGGTGGAAGTGAAGACGATCTCAACACCAGAATTCTTCTATCTCACTGCAGCTCAATAGACTTCGGTAGGTTTACTAATACATGTAAATGGAAAAATATATGAAGTTTAAAACCACATTATAATGAATATTGTTCTATAAGTGGGAGTCCGAATCTTAAAAACTAGAGATGACCACTTCACCATATTTTCACAGTGGTAGTGGTATAACACTAGTAGATGACCCTGAAAATTTCAGGCCCAAAATATGAATTATAAATTTTAAATTGCGTTCTGCGTTCTAGAACGCAGTTCACTTTTGAATGGCGAATAAGCCCGAATCTCAAAAAACACTGATGACCTCATTACCATATTTTCACAGTGGTAGTTGTATACCACTAGTAAGTGGTAGTGGTATACCACTAGTAGATGACACTGAAAACTTCAGGCCCCAAATGTGAATTATTTTAAATCGCGAACTTTTTCCTTTTATTTTAAGCTCGATATCGCACATATCAAAACCCCCTATATATACCAGACCACGTGACAAATTTGTGTATTTTTTCATTTCATCGTCTCAGTGACATGGTTATACTGAAAAGTGTTTTAACATTTATGATTTATTTACATGCGGTACGTTAACTTTGTTTTGTTTTTATCAGAATTTATCTCTAAACCAATGATAACAATTTACAATTTAATGATTATGTATCAATAGTTCAACGAACTATCTTGATTTTTAAAATTTAATAATATTTGAGGTATTAATTAAGGACAAACGCGACGTTCCTCAGTTTTAAATAATTTTCCTTGATAGATTTTTTTTTCTTCTTTATTTGCATTTAAACATGTTCATGCTCAAAAATTCATGTTGCATTACCAGGCTATTTTTACAGTTAGTATATTTTGAATTTGTCTTTTAATAGCATGCAAAATACAATTAAATGCTAATTAAAAGTCTAAGTATATATTTTCAATTGAATCTATATATCCAAATAGAAAATTATCATATAACATAAAAATATAGTTTTAGAATTACGTAGTGGAAATCTTCACATTGTGGAGATAGGAAAAAATAGAAAAAACATGGAAGATAGGTCGCGTCTGACCTTAAAGCCATGGATGTTTTACTTTGCTTAGAGTAAGGCACAAGAAAGACAACTTTAGATTTGTTGTATGAACATTATTTTTATACAAGCCCAATGTGACAACGAGCACACGGCGGGTGCGACCGGTCAACAGGGGATGATTACTCCTCCAAGGCACCTGATCCCACCTCTATCTTTTTAGAGGTCCGTGATGCTCTGCTTTGAGTTTGTATTTCGTTTTATGGATTTTGAGATAGTTGACAGTTTGTCATTGTCATTTTTCACTGATAAACATTTCGATCCTTAATTATTTTTCAAGTGTTGGAGCAATAGACACCACAGAGCTTTTATGGCATGGCACCTACAGACCTAGAACAGCCATGTATTGTTTAAATATACTTAACATAATTTTCTCATTACTGTAGAGAACAGAAGATATTTTTCAAAGATGTTTTTATTTTAAATATGCAACATTAAACAGTATTTCACTTGTACTGCATTCTTGAGAGTCCGCCACACTGTGTTTTTTAAATTCATTTACATGTAATAAATCAATTATGATCAGATGAGTTTAAAAAACTAGAACACAAAGTTAGCTGACGTATATGGAACTTACTTTCTGTAATTTGATTTTAATAACGCCATGCCGTGAACTAAATTAAAGAGAAAGACAGTGCCTGGACAAGCTGTTAGTTTAGGATAACAGGGTACAACTAGTTATAATTACTAAGCGACGATTAGAGATTTCAAAAGAAAGGCCAGCAATCAAATTTCCAAAGTTAAGGTGGTCTCCGTCCAAGCTTGAGCTCCCCGGTGTAATCAATCAGCATCAAGTTGCATTTACCTTGGATATCCAGATTGGGGAGATTGCAAATAAAATATTAATGTAAACAATGTTCATCAGAGTTGATTCAACATATTATTATGTACAGCTCCACTGTAAGAGTCTCACAAAATGGGTAAATTTCAGTATAGATATTAAGTTTAACCTATTGATTGACCTTGCTTTGTTACTGTTTGATACAATCTCGGGTCTCTCAGAAAAAAAACATATGCTCGTATTATTGAAGGTTAACTTCCTTGAAAAGAAATGGCAAAATTGAAAGCATTGAAAAGGGAGCAGATATTAATTATATAAAGCAATAATCAACTGTTGATCTTTTGCTAGTGTATTTCTTTATTGACACTTTTTTCTCTTTTCAACCTGAGAAATTAACAAGAACGAAAACTTTTGAAAGGAATCGAAAACAAACATCCTAAGAGTATAGAATAAGGAATATATGTCCCCTACTGGCACACCCAATTTTGAAATCATTGTCGTTTAATGGGCTAAATGGGTCTTGAGAAAATTTGGTATAAGATTTTTTGAAAATGACAAATTCGACCTCTTCAGTATATTAGGGCCATTCGGGTAAATAGACGCACAGGCGTAGCAATAATCGATCAAGAATACGAGAGATTTTCAAAAATTAATAACTTTTAAAACCAATGGATAAAAAGCAATGCAAAACAAACTCGATGAGTAATATTTGCTGTATTGATTGGAGCGGCACAGTAGGATCTGCACGAAAATGTCCCGTCTTTTCTTTTGTCACCTTCATTTATTGGAACACTAATTTAACCCGATCGTAAATATGAGTCACATTTAAAAATTAATTGCTAAATACTTGCTGATTAAAAGTAAAAATATTCATACTTTATCTGTAGAGCATCTGATTCATTATGAAGCTAATATAGAGAGTTTGAAATGAATACGCCATACCATAACGAAAAAAAGTCTGAAAAACGATGAGGAAACAGAATGACTGACAAACCGCGATGAAGAGTATAGCCACTAAGCTCGTAGAAGCTAGCAGCCATTAAAGAAAATTATCAAAATACTGAGAGTACATGAACAGAAAATTTTATTTCACTTTATTATCGGCATATTTTAATTAATATCAAGAAGATTTATGCATGAATAATTTTTATGAGCATTGGCAACTTCGGAGGCAGTAAAGCTCGCCTGGATAAGAATTATAAATGCGTTTGTGTACATGTCTAATGAAATTCAGTTAAATTTTGGTATTTGTCTATACGTATGCATAAATTTGATCGCCGAGTCTGTTTACTTTTGTCCGGAAATAAAATGCATCGAAATCAAAAAGTCTTCGTATTATTACAACAATGGAACGATAAGACATCTTACACTGGGATTTTATTCTCATTGAAAAACATTACCTCTGTAGCAAACCAAAACAACAGAAATCCAAAGGTGAATTTGGGATTATTTTATTATGTCAGCTCATATTTTGACATGAACCTTCGATAAAAATTGCAAAGATAGATACAAGAGAGTATTTAGCTCACCCGAACTTTGGCATTTTTTAACATTTTACAATGATATAGGGGTAAAAAGTGGTCCATTATCTCCCTTATCTTTGAAGTGTGCATCAAACAGATACCAGGGCAGTGTAGGGGACCCATAGGGCCAAACTTTGGCATTTTTTAGCATTTCACAATGATTTCAGGGTAAAAAGTAGTCCATTATCTCCCTTATCTTTGAAGTGTGCATCAAACGGATACCAGGGCAGTGTAGAGGACCCATAGGGCTATTATTTCCCGTTCTCACATTTGGGCTGTAGGGGTACCAACAAATGGCTCCCAGGGGTTCCGGCTCATTTCAGGTGTTTATATCTCACTTGAGTCTGATCACAGGAACTTGGAAACACTAGGATTATTTAGAGGTCCTCAAGAGGTATTCATAATAAGCATTAGAGGGCGCCTATGACCCCTAAATGGGTCCAGCTAGCTCATCCGAACTTTGGCATGTTTTAGCATTTCACAATGATATATGGGTATAAAGTGGTCCATTATCTCCCTTATCTTTGAAGTGTGCATCAAACAGTTACCAGGGCAGTGTAGGGGACCCATAGGGCTATTACAACCCGTTCTCACATTTGGGCTGTAGGGGTACCAACAAGTGGCTCCCAGGGGTCGGGCTCATTTCAGGGGTTTATATCTCGCTTGAGTTTGATCACAGGAACTTGGAAACACTAGAATTATTTAGAGGACCTTTAGAGGTATTCATAATAAGCATAGAGGGCGCCTATGACCCCTAAAAGGGTCCAGTTAGCTCATCCGAACTCTGGCATTTTTTTAGCATTTCACAATGATATAGGGGTAAAAAGTAGTCCATTATCTCCCTTATCTTTGAAGTGTGCGTCAAACAGATACCAGGGCAGTGTAGGGGACCCATAGGGCTATTATTTCCCGTTCTCACATTTGGGCTGTAGGGGCACCAACAAGTGGCTCCCCGGGGTTCGGGCTCAATTCAGGGGTTTATATCTCGCTTGAGTTTGATCACAGGAACTTGGGAACAGTAGGATTAATTAGAGGACCTCAAGAGAGTATTCATAATAAGCATTAGAGGGCACCTATGACCCCTAAATGGGTTCAGCTAGCTCATCCGAACTTTAGCTTTGTTTAGCCTTTCACAATGATATAAGGGTAAAAGGTAGTCCATTATCTCCCTTATCTTTGAAGTGTGCATCAAAGGATACCAGGGCAGTGTAGGGGACCCATAGGGCTATTATTTCCCGTTCTCACATTTGGGCTGTAGGGGTACCAACAAGTGGCTCCCAGGGGTTCCGGCTCATTTCAGGTGTTTATATCTCACTTGAGTTTGATCACAGGAACTTCGAAACACTAGGATTAATTAGAGGTCCTCAAGAGGTATTCATAATAAGCATTAGAGGGCGCCTATGACCCCTAAATGGGTCCAGTTAGCTCATCCGAACTCTGGCCTTTTTTAGCATTTCACAAAGATATAGGGGTAAAAAGTTGTCCGTTATCTCCCTTATCTTTGAAGTGTGCGTCAAACGGATACCAGGACAGTGTAGGGACCCATAGGGCTATTATTTCCCGTTCTCACATTTGGGCTGTAGGGGCACCAACAAGTGGCTCCCAGGGGTTCGGGCTCATTTCAGGTGTTTATATCTCACTTGAGTTTGATCACAGGAACTTGAAAACACTAGGATTAATTAGAGGACCTCAAGAGGTATTCATAATAAGCATTAGAGGGCGCCTATGACCCCTAAATGGGTCAAGTTAGCTCATCCGAACTTTGGCATTTTTTAGCATTTCACAATGATATAGGGTAAAAAGTGGCCCATTATCTCCCATATCTATCACCCGGTATATTTCAAGTTTCCAAAGTGTTCTTCCGGCAAGAAAAATATATTTCAACCATTCCTGGTTTAATTTCTATCCATGTTAGTTGTGGTACATTCTGACGAGGTAAATATCACAAAATCATACTTTATGTTACTGTACTGACATGTAAATTTTGAATTACTAAGGCATTCAATTTCTGTAGTATAATGATATTTTTCGTTTCAGATAAGTGGTCGAAGTATAAATTGAGCTTTTTTAAGACTCTCATTTGGCTAGACTTGCAGGGGGTCTATAAAAGTAAATAACAAATTTGGCCTTGCTTCTGTTTTGGGAACGTCCGACTGTGTATGCGTGTAAAACTGGCATTTCCTTGAATTTTATTCTCGCTATAGTATGGATGCTGTGCTCAAATGTACTCAGAACTACTGATAATATTTGGGGAGGTGTTTTTTGAAAAAGTATGCATCATTGGCCAACTTTGATTTTTATATTATTCTTTCATTTTTTTTAATTTCGTTCTGTTAATAAATACCGATGAATGATCTTATATTAATCATTTTAATTGCAATAAAACATTGATGTACTTAAACAATGTACATTAAATAGAATAGTAGTAAATATAAAGTCATTGACTAAACTCAAGTATATCTATTCAAAGTGTACTCGATTTCTTCATTTCTTGCGAGCCAAAAAAAACTAGATATAAGTATTTTCTGACATTTAAAAGTAATAGTCCAGCGCCTGCTACTCTTGGTATTTCTTTTAATGGATGGAGTTTGTGGCTAAACTAGTAATCGTGTTTAATTTTCCTTCTCACCATCATCTGAGTTCTAACTAGAGAATGGTAATAGCCACGCCAGTGGTACCAACTGATACCACTAGCAGAATCAGTTCCATATTGACCATTCAAATTGCTATAGAAACAGCTCCTGTGCCACCAGGCCCCCTTGAAGGAAACAGCACAATTTGATGTCGATTCATCATTGTCTCTGTCAAAAGTAGTAAACATCATTCCGTTGTGATGGCCAAGACTGTCACCTGATGAATTAATATGATTTAGTCCGACAGATTTTCATTTTCTTGCTATATGATATGTGTAAATTGAGTTCAAACATCGCTTTCGTAGAGAGTTCCGATAAAGAAAATTTGAACATGTCTTTGATATTAATGTATGAAATTGTATATCCGATTTTACCTTAATAAGACAAGTTTTATCTATGTTTTCTCTACAATGTTTCGAGACTAGAAAATTCCTACTTTGACTACTTCTACCGGGACCTTAAAAAATTGTAATCGTTTTCTTTCTATGAACTGTATATGAAGAAAGTAAATTCGTTCTACTTGAAAGAGTTCAATTTCTGTGTCATTCCTACAATGTTAATGATTTTTTTTTCATTTAGTTAGTGGTTACCATGGCTTTGGTCCTTGAATAGTTGTGAAAACCTGTGTAATTTTTTAAAAGTGTATTTAACCTTGTTCAAAATATATAATAGTCTGCGCCTAAAGTATCCTTCACCTGCGTCACGGAAACTCTTTTGTTTATGTCAGAATAACCTGTGAATCAAGTATGATTATTCTACCTCAAATACTTTAAAGTTTATATCAAGAAAGGGGTAAATAGTAAAATATTTCAACAAGTTATTGATCAAAGTAATGACAATTGTTTTTGATTTTATCAAACTGAAAACAATGATTTTCTACCATTTACATTAATAAAGATTCAATACAATTTTAAATATTTTGATCAATAAATCTAACATTTTCTGATACATTGTATTATTATTATTATTGTTCCATGAATATTTTCCCCAAATCAAATAAAATATGCAATTTAGTTTCTTTTGACAATCAGTTTTGCTTGTTCTGCCATTTCATACATACTTGCGTTTCCATAGAAGCCTGATACTTCTAACTTGTAGAATAAGGAGGGACTTCCAATCATGAAGTCCGTGTAGCTGGCGTATGCCCATTCACCAGCCTGATCCTCCAAGTCAATTCGAAGCTCGTAATCCCCCGACTTTACAATTTTGTTAAGGTAATAGTTCCCTATTTTTTTTTTATGATATTTATTATGATAAAGTTAATACAAACAATCATATTAAGATAAGTGACAATAGTAAAGAGTTTCAATTGAAAAATAAATAGTGAACTACCCATGTCGAAATTGTTGGCAAGATCCCCAAACCCGTTCTCATATTCAGTCCAGCCTCTGTAGAAATCTGTAGTCCCATCCACACGACGCTGGAACACCTAAGTTTAAAATTCGGTCAATTTAACAGTTGGATATGTTGCATCAAAGTAAAATTTTTATTACCGTGCCATATTTAAAAATGTTATTTTCTGATACCTATGCAGTTTATAACAGTAAAAATAATATTTTATTCAAATGTCATCCGCTATAACATGCACTGGCCTTGTCGAATGTCGTACATTTGTTCGTCTATGATTATGCAAATATTATCGCTTTTGTAACGACTTATATTCCAGAAGTCCTTTCCTCAAATTGTGATATATGATTAGTAATACTGAATATCATTTTCTTCCTGATATGAAAGAGCCACTAAATTCTACCTCCTGGTATCTGAGCAATCTAAAGACATCAAAATGCACCAAATTTTGCTATTTATTTGAAGTTTTAGAAACATAGATTGGTACAATGGATTTATTAAAAAATTAAGACACATTAAAACTGCCAACGCGAACATTTTTTACTTTTTCATTCATGTCAATTTTTATAAAGCACTATTGTAACGTCATAAAAGCACAAGGACGTTTACCCACCAAATGACGGAAAATTGGATAAAATTAAACATTTCTTGAAAAATTGATTATCTGTATTTTGTTTAGTGTGTTCAATTTTATAAAGAGCGTAAAAGCATTTACAAGATATTTAGTCATACGCAATACAAGTAATCACCTATCAGCTTCCCAGTCGTTAAAACTCATCCGGAACTTGCTCATGTAAACAAACCGAGTTGTTCAAGATCTATACATTCATAGAGAGTACATCTTATAACAAAATATACAAATAATATTATTTCTTGAAGACGCCAGGTCTAACCAAGAGACCGCTTGATAATGATGATATGCCACGCTACAGTATTTGCATTCTCCAGGGCTTGCGTGGCTATGAAACGGAAGGGAAACTTTATATTTATGTGGTAGCCAAACGATTAAATCCATTTTTCTCTTTTTTATTGAATTTGTTTACTTTTGACATTGTAATTGTTCAAAAGTTCTCCTTTTCATATGATATATAAAATATGAGTAAAATTTCAATATTAGGTAAATCATGTGTTTGTGCGTCACTGTGTCTCTTTAATATGTCTCTTTTGGAACTTTAGAGAGTTCCAATCCAAGTTTTACCATTTAAATTCAAGCTTGAAGTTTTTATCGTTTAAGTTGTGGTTAGTGCAGTAGGATGCACCCCGTCTTTCTATTTAAATACTATCCAACATTCTCTAACGTATCTCGTATTTGATTTATATTGTAAATTGTAAAGTAAAGGTTCTTAAAATTCATATGGTGAATTCAGGGGAAAGCTCATTTCGTTTCACTCGCTCAAGTAAACGCTAAATAAAAACTCAAAAACTAAACAAAAGTTCAACAAGTTGTTTTTAAGTTGATAATAAAAGGTACATGGTATTCAAACGTGAGTTTCGGATTTCCAAAACAATAACTTGATAACGTGTGGAAGTTCCAGCACGGATAGTCCAATGTAATTTTGTTTACAAATTCTATACCAACGTGCGGAAATCCAACAGAGTTAGACAAACATCACACACTCCAGACCTCTTTTATGCGGGGCTCAAGCAAAGTAAACCCAAAATAACACACTCTTAAAGTCTTAATATGTTGGTTAATTCCAGTTCAATTTGCCCAACCATACTCTTTCAGATCTTAAACTATTCTTTTGGACAGGCATTGCTTTTTTCGATAACAAAGATATGGTAATGACAGAAAATTAAACATTTACATCCACATAAAGCTGTAAAGATAAGTTCAAACATCTACATGTATTGTCCAGCAGTTATTAAATTGCCGATTAAGAGAAGATATCAGAGACAAGTGTCGGTGAGATAAACATTTTTGTCTCATGAAAGCGTCCGGAATTTTTTTTAACAAACTATTACACACGTTTATCTAACTGAGGAAAAAATCCAAACTGATGTTCTCATAGCAGCTGGTACATTTTAAATCTAAAACTAGTTAAGTTTAGAAATCTTTGATTTTAAACTTTGATGTAACACAAGCTAAAAATAAAATAAAAATCTACATTTTAGTATGAGATAGGTCAATATCCTCACTTTCTTGAAATATCAAAAATGTGTTTTATCTTTTATGTCTCTCTATAAAACGGTTTGAAATAAAATCAAATTAAAACATTGATTTGTCTAATGTCTACTAATAGTTATGACGTGCATATTTAAAAACATTTGTTTGAACTCAAAATGTTTCTAGTATAGGTATACATTTAAAATTATTCAAATCCTGTTTTATAAAAAGATAGCGGGAATTCAATTATCCCGCAAGATACATTTTTCGTCATGCATAACTAAAAAAACACAGGTAAAAAAAAGTAACACCATTAATTGCATTTTATGAAAATGTAGGAGGGTAACAGTAGTGTCTACAACTGACAATCACACATTTGTTCAGTTAAGAAAGTATACGTATTTCGGATTTTCTCATTAATATGTATACTGTAGTATGTATCATCAAATATGCAATGCCATATTTTCATCACAAAGCCACCAATATTTTCATTATGAACCTAATTCTAATACATAGAGAACCAGATGACGGTTTTATTTTATTACTCATTGTACTTCAATATTCCTTTCCTTGCATTTTTTTCTTTCAAATTACTGCGGATTCAGAAAATGAGTTAATGGTAATGTTGTCATTAAATATGTCGTTTAATTGTTCAACTCTGGGACGAAACTCAGTAAAATGCTTGCTTCATTAAAATGTACAACCACTAAATTGGTTCTAAAATAAAGATAATTTGTGTTAAAAAATTGGCACATATAAAACCCTTCAAGCTTTTAGTACTCTCAATACTTTGATTCAACATAGGTAGCGCTTCCGCGAAGCTTCCAGGTTTTGGTTACATGACATAAAGCGTTTAGCTTATACATGTACGGTAACCGCTTATTAAAATGAAAAATGTAATGAAAATGAATCATAATGATTTAAGTCGAAAAATGTTAAACGTTAAGAACAGGTATATACAATTGTTTTGATATACGTTTCAGGTTGTTACTTACTATCCAACCCCCGTTGTCTATTTCCATTTCGCACCATATCTCCTTTACTACGCTGTTAGGGAACGTTTTATGAAAACTGTATGAAGGCGTATTTCTGTCAACCAAATTTCCACTACAATCTAAACGAATCGCAAGTTAAAACATTTTTTGAAACATCAATTTAATTGATAATATAAAGCTTAAAGAGACATGGTGACTCAAACTTACATAATTTTCATAAAATCAAAAGATTGGGAAGAAAGATGATCATAGCCAAGTTTTTGTGCATTCATTTGCACCGGAATGCAGACAAAAATGTAATTTGAATGTGCCGGAAAAACGAAGATTACATAATCCGGAATGGTTTAAGTGTACGATTAGCGTCGCGTGACTTTAATTTAATTTCTTTAACATCCATCTCTGATATTGGTCGCCAAGATATACCTTTGTTTTGAATACAGCCAACCTGTTCCTTTCTCAGGCGAACATTTTCTTCACAGAATCAGTCAAAAACCTCGGTCTACCGCTTTTCGTTTAAAAATTCGTGGCTAGATTCCTTGGTAGTTTATGCCCTTTCATCACATGCGTACAATTGTGAAGGGAGGATATACTGGTCCTCTGTCTATCGTACGAAAGTGCATATCAGAAGGAGGGGCGAACAATATTTACGTGTTGGGACAACAAGTAATTATACCCTAAAACCTTGAAAATAAGCCGCGGCTTATTTTAATTTTTGGTAAGAAAGTGGGGGCTTATTTTCAAAACCGTCTTATTTTCAAATCGTGGCTTATTATCAAAGCAAAAAACCCGTAACCGATGAGATCATAATCACGGCTTATTATCAAAACAATATGAATTGTAATTGATCGATTGTGAACTATTTGTCAATGACTTTTCTAAAAATGGTATATCCAGGTAAACACCTGTAAGAGTTAAATGGAAAGCGGTAAAGTGTTTTTGATTCAATTTTATTTTATGTATTAGAATATTTATGCACCCTGACCACTGTTCCTTGCATCTAACAAGTTCACCATTACGTAACCAACCACCTATTGACTCGTCGCGTGGTCAATGTTTGTTTAACAATTTGCAGTGTCAGAAGCATGCACTGTCCTGTCGGACTTCATAGTTTATATGAGTATAGGAAGATAAGCAGTAATTATGATTTGATTAAAAAAAATTATTTACTTTATGTCCCGTTATGCCGTAATTGGTTTGCATACTGATGGACACTTTAAAAATAGACCGATCATTTGTATGACTTGATAATGACGATACACGACATATACAGACGTTTCTTCACAATGTTTATTTTACGATAATCAAATAATTGGATTAATTATCAATTACGTAATTACCGTTGCTGGTTGTTTTAATTTAGATTCACAAACGTATGTTATTACTTTTCAACGAATTGAATATGACTTGGGGATGCGTACATAATGCATAGTAACAGCGGATTATTTTTTTTGGCATGATATACACAGGTGCGTGCTACACATGAGACTTTATCTTTCTAAACTGGCATTGTTACATGTATGACTGGCTTATTTTCAAAACAGGTTTATTTTCGAGTAATTTTCAGTGCAAGAAATGGGTAGCTTATTTTCAAAACCGGCTTATTATTAAATCCGGCTAATTTTCAAGGTTTTAGGGTATTTTTATCCGTAACAATTGAATTTTTATCCCCTTCGCGCAACTTGTTGCGAAGGGGATATAGCATCGCTGCTGTCCGTGTGTCATATTCCATATTTACTCTGATCTAAGTTAGGCATAGATGCTTAATATATGTCCTGACATTCCACAAAATAATATGGTCTCCTCAGTTGCATTTACATGACTGTGTATACCTAAATAATGCATCCCACACACAATAATAATTATTCATGTCGCGAGGGGATGCTCCGCTTAGCAGTGCCCTTGTTTTGTTTTTTTATAATAAGATTGTAATTTTGTGAAACCTTATATTTTCAAGAACTGAACAAAATTTACAAAAGCCACCTATAATTCTATTTTATCCAATTCATTCGTTTTTGCGTCACCGTGTCTCTTTAAAAGGTCATCAGCATACCATATTTGAAATTGCAGCGTTCATCTCCCATATTTGTTGGGCATCGGCAGGGAAAGGTGTGTCCAATATCGCATGTCTGTTTCTTTAAATAAAGAGGGATAATTACTCACAAGTTTTTAGTTCAATACCTTACATTAGACTTGTTATACCTTTTCCCCTTCGAATTTAATTTTTATGTATATATACTGATAAACATATTACGGCGTACTTCCGTCAGAGGGTTTTACCAATCAGTATTCAATCAAATACAAATCAAGTATGTACCAAAATTGTGACATTCATAGACCAAGGGTGAAGGAATCTAGTGTAATGCCGGGCCTTTATTGTCATTAAGCGAAACTGCTTTAATTGTAGAAAGAAATCTTATCTAACAGAGACGAACTAATTCTTGTGTATGATGATCTAGAGTGCTTTTCAAAGATTGTGAAATTCAGTCTCGGGGTAGGAAACACGGGTCTTAAGAAAAGGCATTGTTGGTTCTAAATTTTGAAAAGATTAATTCGTTTAAAAAATTACTCATATACTACTGAACATCCAGTTAAAAATCAAGTATCTGGTCATGACTAGCAGGGGTTCTTTATCAAAATTATGAAAAAAAATATTTCCTTTTTGGCAACTATTGGGTCATTTTTTCTTCAATCGTCTTTTCATAAAAATTTATTCCGTGTGACAATGAATCATTTGAAAGAACCAGCTAAATTCCTAGTCTAAAGGTATAGAACAGAATAAAACATAATGTTCAGTTACTGGTTTAACTGTTTTAGTCCCCAACAAAGACAAATAAGTGCTTAATATGGTGTAGCCAATGAAAAATAATTTTTGGGCCCGCCGATTATAAATATTTGCTTCGCCATTGAAACGGTTGTTATTTTTATTGTACAATCATTCATTAGGAAATTCAGTAGTGATGTAGTAAAAGAGAACTTACCAATTCATAGCGTCTGCACATTCCATTTTCAACACCGGAAGTGTTGACAACGGTGTTGTTGTGGAGGTAACATAAGATAGAACCACCAATCTTGCAAAAGTCGAAAAAATAGCAGTTTTCGTCTTTCAAACATTCCGATGAGCATTCATGCCTAGATTTATTATGAATTTTGTTGATTTCGGAGGAAATTGGTGGTTCATTGATGAAACCAATGAATTCAAAAAAGCCATGAATCTGTTCTTGTCCAAAAACCATTACAAAAAGCAGTAAAAATAAGATAAAGCTTTGAAAAAAAGCTTTCATGATGAAAAATTTCAACTCAAAAACTGAAGTTTTTAGCACTTCTTATTTTATATTCATAACGCTTATAAATATTCATATAATATTTATAAATATTCATAAATCTTCTAAGTAAGTAAATATTTGGTTGACATTGTATTCCTAAAAGTTTTAACTGTATCGATTTTCCAAATTTCAGTAATAGATGATATTTCATCAACAGTCTGAGCTTTGCAATCATAGGCAAAAAAATATGAGCATTATTTATATCATGTAAATAATCTTAAACATTTGTCAGATGCGTACAAATTTAGAGAAAAAAATCTCACAATTTAATTTTGAGTCAATTTTCATAATGATTTCAAAAGTTACATTAATTAATTTTAATTTTTTAATATTTTCCATTCTTAATTTATGGTCTTGCAGCTTGATGATAGTTTGAAATCGGTTGAAAAGTGCATGGAATACCATAACATTTTAAAAATAAAATTTCATGATCAGTTGATGTACCTAAAAAAAAATGAATCCAATTAAAACATTTATCTATAACTTGAACAAAGGCAAATATCTTATGAAATTTTAATAGATGCGAGCAAACAATTTTATCCCTGCCTTATAATTGTGATTTTAATTACATGTACATGAACATCGTTTAAACCTTAAAACGTGACAAAGATAATGCGTTTGTAAACAACGTAAACAAACACATCATCTGTCTGGTTACATAAAACATTGATTTTTTCATTTTAATTTTTCTCAATTATTGTAAAATTGCTCATTTTCTATAGCACTGTTTGTACTGCTCTAGATCTAAACTGGGGGATATTATTATCAAAATTTCAATAAATGCAATTGCAAAGAAGCTTGTTTTAGCTTTCAAAGAACTTGCAATCGTTTTAGATATATACTTTCATATTTGTCGGTATTTGTCTCGGATCGAATAAGATCCAAAACAGGAACAAATTTTCCAAACTTGCATTGATTTTTTTTCTAGATTAACCGTATATAGATTATCGATGCAAATTTTCGATAGAGGTAACGAGAAAGAAAACACATAAATGAAAAATAGCTCACATAGTTGAATATCGTCACTCATTTAACGAAGAAGATATGAGATATGAAATATTATTGTAAATGTGCTCCAAAAATGTTTAATATGAATGTTGTAACCTAATTTTATGACTTAGGGAGGCTTGATGGTAAACAAAACCATCCGATCTACCTAAAATTTTCAGATATGATTTGTTTAGCAATAAATAATTATTTCATGCAGAAAAATTCTATTTTTAGCTAATAAATGGGCATTTTCCTATATTTTCATATAGAGATCTTCTTCTAAAGGAGATCAATACAGTCTTACATCGAGCCCTCTTAACAAAGTATTATAAAATAGCTGTAAAAACTACATTTTTATATTATCAATTCGTAGATTTGAATTGGATGTGATAAAACATGATTTAGCGCATTTACCTCCAAAGAGGCATTAATATTTCTTGGATGCACTGAAAAGATAATATGCTTGTGGGATCTTACTAGAAATTAAATAATTTCATTGAGTTTTGTAAAACAAGCAGCTTTAATTGTTTGCTGCACAAAATGAATTGAATTTTTCTTTCTAGAACTCTATGAAGAGTTAAAGTAGGGATAATTAGTTTTAAATATTAATTTCAATGGTATTGGAAATTTTTAACAAAGAAAATGTTTGTTATAAATTTTCTTTTCTAATTGCTTTCTATATTTTTTTGGAAGAATCAAACCTAAATCCAACCACCACAGATGATGCTAAGACCAATCCGCTATGGGGGGACTGCCAGTTGCAGCTCGATAGCTTTGTTTACGTAATAACGACTTCTTTCCTCTGTATCTCGGTTGTAACGTGACTTCTAACATTCAAAGTTTGGTGAATCATTCAAAATACACAACTCATCCATCTTATACATAAAAATTAAGAATAAAAGTTTCATCTCAAATCGTGTATAAGTCCCTTTAACAACTACTAAGAAAGCTATGAATGCTGATTCGAAATACGAAATTCGAAATATATCTAAAATAAATTATTCAACGAATCAAATTATGCGTATGAAAACCTGCATACAAGTGATACCAATCTGTTCTAAATAAAGATCCTTCGTAGATACTCTTACCTACATATAAATGTTACATATTGTGTATCTCAAATTAACTGATTACAATTACTTGGATGAGTTATCTCGAACACAATGAATATTTATATCAATAAGAAAAGCATGTGTTTCGCAATTGAATCCTGGAAATTTGTTCGCTCTGCGAGTATTCCTCCTGATACGTTTTAACCCGGAGTGTATTCGCTCTGATTTTGTAAAAAGGGATTATTTTAGTGAAGGAAAGTTATTTTTTTAAAAGCCTGTTTTAATCTAAATTAAAGTTATCAGCCTTGTTTCAGCTATGAATCTGACTAATGTCATTTTGTAGACACTGGGTGAATATAACCATTACTGAAATATCATTATCGAAGAAGATACAAAAATGTTAAGACTCCTCTTCCTAAGAAAACACCTTATATGTTCAGCTTGGCATTGTTGTAAACATTGAAGAATATGTATTTTATACCATAAAGGTAGGGTTGATGGGGTGCCGATTTGTTGACAGGCATCAAATAAGCTCATATGTAAAAACAATAATAAATAAAACTCAGATTGCATGTATTTTTACAATTTTTTTAAATTCAATTTTAAAAAAAATTTCTTTTCATATATACATGCAATATGGTAGAGTTAATTTGAGTTAGCTGAGACGTTTTGAATGCGAGTTATATCTGGAAGCCATCCAAACTGCAAGTTTAGAGGTGATGAAAATACTGAGAATCATTCTTATTATGAGTAAGTACTGAGAACCAGCAACATTATGAGTTGAAGCTGAAACCATCTGAAAAGCGAGTAATAGCTGAGAGCCATCCGAACTGTGAAGTAAGTCTCAGAGTCCATCATATTGTGAGTTATAGCTGGTAACCATCTGAAAGGTGAGTTAAGGTCGAGAGCCATCGGAACTACGAGGTAAGGCTAAGAGCCATTTAACCATTAGTAAATATTGAGAACCATCCATATCGTCAGTTATAGCTGAGAACCATCTAAAAGGTGAGTTATGGCTAAGAGCGATCAGAACTAAGTTATATGGCTGAGAGCCATCTGAACTGTGAGTTATGGCTGAGAACCATTTGAACTACAAGTTAAGGCTGAAAGCCATTCAAACTGTGAGTGAGTAAATGTGAAATGTAAAAATAAAATCGAATTGTGTTGCATGTTTGCAATTGAAAAAAATAGAGGTTGGTTCAATATGATATATTGTATTCAATTTTTGAATTTAAAAAATTTTACTGAGTGTAAAAGATTGTGTTTGTTTTCTTTACAGGCTTGTTTTTTTTTTATTTTTTTTTTTTTGGGGGGGGGGGGGGGTTATAGTTTGTAATATTTACAGAATTTTTATTTACAGTATTTAAATGAATTATTGAATTTTTTTCTTTTGGTATTTCATCTATTGTCATATCCACACTAGAACGAGCTGAGTATACATACGGATGGGCCAATTTTCTTTGTTTGCTTAACATATTGCTAGTTTAATCGAGGCGCGTCAAAATCAGATTCCGCCTTACGTAAATATAAGACTTATTTTTCTAAATTTCAAAGTGGGTGTAGAGTCCATAGATTGCAACATTTGCCGGCATCTTCGTCTACGGTTTCATTATATATATCCTATCCAGGCACCTAGCATCGTTTTGGAAAGTGGGGTGCCAGACTCATACAAAAAATCTTGACAAGCAAAAAAAAAAAAAAAAATTAAAAAAAAAAGGCAACTTCCCAAAATCATCAAAATCCTAACTTCAATTTCATTATTCATTTTATTATTTTTACTTCAACTTTTCACATGGTCCCAAAAAAGGGGGGGGGGCAGCTCCTTCATAATTCACTTTTTTATATGTAAATTTAAGAAAAATCTTTCCTGCGACAAACAGTTGGAGGGGGGGGGGGCAGGCCCCCTGCTCCCTCCCCCCCCCCCCCACCCCCCGGATGCTACGTGCCTGCTATTTGGTTAAAACCAACTCATCTACTTCTGTCTTAAGTGCTTCTGCTTATGCTATTCAGTGGTACGAATACAAAAAAAACGTGTGTTCCTTATTCAAGTAGGAAAAAATTGTCAAACGCAATGCGGAAGGTGTAAAGCGCATTTTAATCAAACCTTTTGTTAACCAAAAGGTTTGATACAATGTATTACCGTTGAGATTATTGAAAGAATTTTCAAATCGAAGTATGACATTAATAGTCTGTGTCATCTGAGAACTATACATTTATGCATTTTAGGATATGGAGCTTTTTTCAGAGCAAATGAACATGAAGAATTAAAAGTTCGGACATAAAGTTTCATAAGGACTACGTTGATATCAATATCAGGAGTTCAAAGCCAGACATATACAGGACAGGTAACTCTGTAGAAAAAGTTATCGCAAAATCAATCTTTCTTTTTTTTTTTGGCCCAGTTCAATGTTAAAAAATTTAGATTCGTCTTGCAGATAGTGGAAATGACTCGGATGAATTCATTTGTTAGATATGTTCGTTTTTATAAAAGCAATAGATCTTATAGATTGTGTTTGATAAATATATCACGATCACATACGTATGTGAGAGATTTTTTTAGAACATTATCAGAAGTGGAAGAGCAAACTGCAGCAGCAAATTTAGACATTCCAGACAGATTGTTCAAAGCTGATAGAAGATTGAGGAATGCGACTGTCAAATATGGTTATTAAAGACAATATTGACAATATTCTCTCTGTCCCAAAATATATTGTATTGTGATAGGTATAGTTTATAATTAGTTTGTATTTTCTCAGTCACCCGACGTTTGTTATTCAAAATGGCTAACCTTGTCTAATCCTAATCCTATTTCTGTGTTTGCCTTTTTTATATTAGAACAGGAAATGATTTATGTTCGGCTAAGCGAAGCGAAAGAGAACATAAATAAATTTCTTTTCGTTTTTAAAAAATCAAAGTATGTGCGGTTTGGTTATTTTAAACCTGGGTCACTTGGATTTGCCGACTGCCATCTGTTCCACTGGACCAAGGTCGATCTAGTTCGATTTAGTTCGATTAAGTGTGATGGGTATTTAAATTGCAGTATTATGTTTTTTAGATTAAGGGTTAGGCTTCGGGGTATTTAAATTCTGCAATCGGTAATAGTAACCATTCGACAAAAGTTAGCCAACGACTTATAAGTTTCCTTAATTTTATGCATTAATATTAATTCTATTTTCAGAGATATTGTATGAAGTTTGTTCAATATATCCAGTCCGATGGAGACGTTTTTACAATGTCATTCTCATCAGGAATTAGTCCCCCTGTATCAGTTTATTTCGACTTTAACTATATAGACGCTGATTGGCCCTCCTATAGATTCAATGATCTTTGTTCAGACTTGGCATTAATAAATGGCTAACTATGTCTTATCCTATTTCTGTGTTTGTCTATTTTGTAATAGAACAGGAAATGATTTATGTTCGGCTGAGCGAAGCGAAAGAGAACATGATAACATTTCATAAATGTAATGCATGCCTTCTTTTTTTATGTGGCGATCATTTAGATATTTAGATATCTAAAAAAAATATCAATATTGAAGGTTCATGTATCAGCCATAACGAAAGTCATTGATCTCCATTATGTAAAGGGAAATTGTTGGATTTTTTAATAATTAGTTTCGCCCAACCTGTCCCTTTGATTGGCTTTACTACTAGTCTCTATTTTTAAATACATTAGTCTCACTTATTTTGATTTCGGATGCAGTTGTAAGTAAAATTAGAAAACCAACGCCACCAGCTAGTCTGCACTAAAGTTTTGCATTTTATTGTCAAATAACAACATACATGTATCCTGTGTCCTTTTATCTGAGCGACAGCTGTAGAAAATTCTTTGCACTCGAGTATAATTATACTTCATCAGTAATAAATGTTTAGTATTCCGTTTTAATAGCAGATTTTAATAATATTAATATCTGAAATTTAGTATTAGTGATAGCAATTGGACAGTTCTATTTCACAAAATGTACGGTTTTTAAAAAAATGTTTTCTATTCACAATTCATCCTTTTTTCTTTTTTCTTTTTTTTTTTGCTTTGTAACATGGTTGTATGCCAACATGTTTGGCGAATGAAAATTATATATATTCATTGGTCAATTACAGAATATAAGATAAAATGTTTATTTTCATATCTCAAGTTTTTGAAACCTCGATCATTGCTGTTTTCATTTAGAATTTTTACTTTGACGAAAACAGATTCTTAAAACTAATCTCTCTTTACGAACGTCTCATTATAAACCATTAGGGCGAGATGAAATAAATACACTCCATGTTCACACAGGGCGAGCAAATCACTTAAATTCGTAAAACACATAGTATTCTTACTTATGTGATTATTTATTCTGTGTGAAATAATTCGTAAAAGTTAATTTAATCATTTAACTTGAGATAATGTTATATTAATTGGCCAGAGCACGTGCGGATAATCTTAATCTAAAACAGTTCGTTGTCGCTAGGATACAGGATTTCAGATATGTATGATTTGATTGGTTAATTTAGATATTTGAATTTCGAATCTCATATTTCACATAACGTCTATCAGAAATAGACTTTTGTGAATTTGACTTATAACGCAATTAAACATATCATAGTTAAAATTCCCTGATACTTAAAGCGTTTTTCATTAGTTACTAGTCTTTTATAATTAGTCCAAAAACTAGAGTTTTGAATCTGTAAAACTGTATAGTAAAAATATATAAATAGATTAACTAAAAGGCGTCTGTTTGTGAGCTGATATGGCACCCGTTATTCAAAGTTACAATCATTGTCATTCCGTATTTCAGCACTTAAAGGAAGGTAAAGTTGTTTCTTATAAAATACATTTACAAAGTAATACAACATCGTTTTAGTTATAAATTGTTAATCACAGATGCAAATCATTTATTTGAAGATATCTCTAAAAAGCCACATAATTCCAAACTTTATTAAATCACTAACATTAATATAATATTTTTCAATTGAAATTTAAATTGTTATTGAAATGCAGAAAAGTTCTTCATACCTCGTAGGACAAAACATTTATTTACATAATCAAATCTGTAATTTTTTTTAACGTTATCCGTTTAATCGAGGAACGTTGTACCAGATAAACTGCTATTGTATTTTTCTCCTCACCATCATCTGAGTTCCATTTAGAGAATGATAATAGCCACGCCAGTGGAACCAAATAATGCCAGTGGGATCGTCGATTCCATATTGACCATTCAGGTTGCTAAAATGACAGGTTCTGTGCCACCAGGCGCCCTTGTTGGAAACAGCACAGTTGAACGATTGTCCATCGTTATCTCTGTCGTGAGTAGTGAACATCATTCCGCTATGATAGGCAAGGCCATCACCTGTTGAATCAAAAAATCATTCTATAGTTAATAGCTACCTATCACCTGTTGAATCAAAGAACCATTATATTGTAATTAGCTACAAGGAATTGCGGATGTACTAGCTTCAAACATCGATTTTAAAGAGAGGTTCAAAATGATAACCCACGAAATGGGATATTTTGTGTTGTGCATACATGCAATAGAAGTTTTAATCGCTGATTCAGATGAATGATATTCTCATTCTTATGTGCATCAACACTTACATTTCATAAAGCATTTACAATACTAAAACGTTAAGCAAATGTAGGTACGCTCGTATATCATATCATGTTTTCAAAATTTCGTAATAACACTCTCCATATCTTAATATAATCTACATGTACATAACTAGAAAATATCATGCTTTGTGTACATACTTGCGTTTCCATGGAAGCCTGATACGTTTAACAAGTAGGATGTAGAAGGTCCACCGATTGTAAAGTTCGTGTAGCCAGCATACGCTCTTTCACCAGCCTGGTCCTCTAAGTCAATTCGAAGCTCAAAGTCTCCCGATTTCACAAGTTCGTGAAGGTAAAAATTTCCTAAAATGTTTTAAGTCATTTACTACATTGTTAAGCTTGTGAATATATCAATGATCCGTGAAAATTGTTGTTTTAATTCTAAATATACATAGTAGGCTACCCATGTAGAAATTGCTGTCAAGATCTCCAAACCCGTTCTCGTATTCATCCCAGCCTCTGTAGAAATCTGTAGTTCCATCGATACGACGCTGGAATACCTAAGTTTAAAATCATCCTTATTATTATTCAAAATAGTCATTTTAATTTGAGATATTTTGATCCAAAATTGTTTTTATTGTGATTAAAATTTGATTCTGCGTCAGATTTGATTTTTTTAACAACACTAAGACTTCCCTGCATTTCGATAATATGATTATTTATGCTATGAATCTTGCAAGTTGTAAAAAAAAAATAACTATATTGTTACAACCTAGCTTTACGTTTCAGTTTAATCATTGCGTCATATATTCCCGGTTATGCTTACTATCCAACCACCGTTGTCTATTTCCATCTCGCACCACATCTCCTTTACTGCTTTGTTTGGAAACTTTCTATAAAAATTGTGTGAAGTCTTCTTCTTGCCACTCAAATTTCTACTGCAATCTAAACGAATCAAATAAGAAACACAGTTTTAAACTTTCATTTTGAAGACAAATAATAAAGTATAGTGATTTTATGATAATGTATTTACCATAATTGTAGTTGCAGCGTTCAAAGCCCATATTTTTGGGGCATCGACAGGGAGAAGTGTATCCGCTTTTACATGCTTGTTTCTTCAAAATAATTGATCATCAGTTATTTGTATATAAAACGAAGAAAATGGAATGGATTACATTATAGGTTGTAAACAGTTAATACGTGCGTTCTTTACCTCCAGAGTCTTTTCGTTTGATAAACATATACAGATATATCAACTACGATTAAACAATTTTAAAATTACCCACTCGTAGAATGATTTTTAATTTTCTACAACCCCCCCCCCCCCAAAAAAAAATAAAAAAAATAAAGATAGATATGTACACGTGTATTATGAAATGCAATATTGATTAAGTAAAATTGCACTGACCAATTCATAGCGTCTGCATGCTTCACTTTCAACATCGGAGGTGTTAGCGAAGTCGTTGTGATAAAAGTAGCAAGAGATAGAACTACCAATTTCGCAAAAGTCGAAAATGTAGCAGTTTTCATCTAGTAAACATTCCGATGAACATTCCAACATAGATTTGTAATGTGATTCGTTAATTACAGATGAAAGTTGAGGACTGGTGATAAAACCGACGAAATTAAAATAGCCTTGGTACTGTTCCTGTCCAAACACCTTTACAAGAAACAGCAGAAATAAAATGGAGTTTCTGAATACTGCGTTCATGATGAAGAATTGGAAATTCTTTGTTGGATTAGCGCCTCAACATTTGAGATTTCAAGAACATTCTCTTTTAAATATCTTTTTGTTATCTAATGAATATTTCATAGTGGAAAATTGACTATATAGAATAAGGTACATATCAGGAATAAAATAAATTCGATTTATTTGCCCATTACAATGTGTTCATGGATTTACAGGATAAAATTGAAAAACTTAACCGTTTATCCCAAGTATTTTTGTTTGGCATATATTATTCTAGTCACACGAAAACATCTATGGTACATATATTTAATAATATCGAGCTGATGAAATGACTTAAAACTTCTTAAGAAATATATGAATGGTTATGTATGTAGATTTTAAACATTAAATTTTAATAAATGTAAAGAAAGCCTTATAATTGTGTTGCTTGTATTGTGTTGAATGCATGTATTTCAATTTTAAGCATGAAAAACTACTGCTGATGCAAACAATTATTACACAAGAACTGTCTGAATTTGCTAAGCATCAACAGTATTTTTAATAATAATATTTGAGCTTTTGTGAACCTGCTAATTTTTCTTCTACAGTATTTACACTGTATTCGACAGAGGTACACATTTTATCAATTTTTTTTTAATAGATTCGACATCCCGTGGTTTGGAACTTTGTGTGAGATATTTCAATACTTGTCCGAACTCTGATTAAGATTAGCGTTCATAATTTCAATTTCAATATATGTATACTAGTATACATAAGTTTTACAAAGATTCTCAATTCATGATTAAGGATAACGTTTACTCAGGGTTTGAAATTTCAAAAAAAATATATTTTCACAAAGTTCAATATCCGAATTCCAAAATTGTTTTAAAAACATAAAAAACAATGTTTTAAACAAATATCAATATTGATATCCATGTTTTATTTATTTGAGGAATATATGCTTTGAAAAACGAAGATTTACATTAAAAGAAAGGAAATTCATACTAATTTTTTCATTTTCACTTTTTCTCTTAAAAACATTCTGTAGCAATGTAATTGCAAAAGTTAAGTCTCTACCTGTTGTTTTATTTTTTTTCATATCATTCTACATATTTTATGGTTGTATTATCTCGTGTGTAATTTTATATCACTGGATGGCACGCGATTGAGAAAATCTTTAAAATACATAAAATTAATTCCAAATAGATTATCTCCAAAATTTGATCATTTATCTTATATAATGTTAATGTCCACAGATTACAGAAAATAAAAATAGTGTTAGGCAATCAACAGTTTGGAGCTCCTATTGGTCAGGGGTTTTTTTTAAACGCTTGATCAAAAATGGGTAGAATTTTGAAAATTGATAGAGGAAACTCGGACTAAATTAAATTCAAACTATGAGCTTTAAACGATTCATTGAAATATGAAAATTGTCAAGCTAGCGCTATTCGTATTTCATAATTTTCTAACCACCAGAGTGTTTTATTATTTATAGTAGGTTTAAAATAAAGGAAATCTTTGGTATGGGTGGACAATTTTGACAATTTTTTTCAATAAATATTTAGAGGTCACTAGCATAAAAAGTAGATCATTGACCTAGTTATTTAAAAGTGAAAAACAGCACCACAACAGTAGGGCTTCAATGTACAATAAGTAGCTTTTCGCTCCTATTAGTGGACATAATTTATATTTCATGTATATTATTTCACTGAAAGATATCATTTTCAAAAACACTTTTGATAAACTAGCTACATTAAAAAGTAACTTTAAAAAGTGGAAATATGGTTAAAAAATAGCTATAATATTTATTAAAAGCATTTTCAACATTAAGCATTAAAAGTAGGATTTATTTTAAAAGTATCAATTTTCTTGAATCTAATTGGATGATTGCCTGGTATATAAATTCATTTTATTTTTCGGTTTACTATTTATTTTTAATTTAGTTAGCCCATAATGAATTATTTATATACTTCTTGTAAAATTGTTATGAAAAATACATGAATTAGTCCTTGTAGATAAAAACTGGAAGAAAAACTTATAACATCAAAACGGGGTCGTGGATTTAATTGTAAATTTCTCTTTTCACTTTAAAACGTCATCAGAGTCATTGTATTTATTCTCCAAATTAACAGACAACCATTTAAAAACTAACATGATTCGGATGTGAACTTGTCATCAAATAAGTTAGACACATTTGCCTTATAGTAGGTCTCAAATGAAAGATTAATTGTAATAATGATGTAACATAACGTTAACAATTGGTCGTTTAGTGGTCAACAAAATACTTATCAGATCTACCTTAAAATTTCAAAGTTGATTTCTTTAGTCATATTTGATAAAGAACAAATCAAATTGTTTAGCTATAAAATACAAGTATTTTTCTATATACTTTTATACATACACTTTCTTCTCAATGAGATTGGTACATATGTGTTTAAAATGGCTAGGACAATCCAGTCTTCTTAATCCGTCTTTCATAAATATACCTTTATAATTAAACACATTTCAGCAATTTCATGACATAAGAAAGACAACTCTACATTTACAGCAAAAAATAAAATAACGACGGAAAACTTTCATTATATGTATAAATCACTTACCGGTATTTCCAAGTTCTTCTACTTGTTTAACAATTATCCTTATTATCAATATGTTGGAAATATTCAGTTATTTCTGAAAGGGGGCAAAGGCGGAGATACAGAAATCAGAAATTTATATGTCGATCCAAATTTATCAAATAATCAAAATGATGACAAGTTGTTATATACCCCTCTTTAAAATTTGATTCCTCGGAATATTTCATATCAAATTAAACAAATATTTTATATCGTTAAGCTTATTTTTTTCAACTTTTATATACACTGAAAGAGTAAAAAAAAGAAAGGTATTGTTCCTGTTGTTTAAACCTCTATCTATATGGTCAGTTGTCGTTTGTTCACGCAGGATTGGGTCTAGAGGGGTCCAGGGGTTCCGAACCCCCCGCTCTTCCCCTGGAAAAATTCAAACTTATAGCTGTTTCTTTTGTGGTCACTCGAAACTTTTACTATTGCAAACACAAAATTACAATATCACGTCAAACATTCATATAACTGTAGTACCTACCATCTCTTAGTGATTTATACTTTTCTTTTATAATTCGATTATTTACGTACTTTTATCACCTAATATGAATTTTTTAATAAATTTCAGAGAGAAATGTATATGTAAAAATAAGCAGTTAAACGTTGTATTTAGGAACTTTCGATCTTTGATGGTTGCAACCATTGTAGGAAAAAAATACAACTCCCGTCAGCGGATTCTGTACTATTTCTTCAAAGCTCCCTATACCTTTATACTCACATGAACTATTACAGAAAAACGTATAATGGATTACTTCGTAAAGATAAAACATAAAGACGCTCCATCCACTTCAAAATTATCTCAGGGTACTTTGAGATATATTATAAAGAAATGGCAGTTGTTATGAATGATTAATTAATAAATCAAGACCTTCATATTTTGTAAGATCTTTTTTTTTTTTAAAAAATGTTCATATATTCAATGGACTTTGCTCATTAATCATAAAAAGAGAAAGATAAAAGATCCTATTAGTTGTGACCTAAACAATTCAATTATACAAAGAATTGATCTTTGCGTTTATTATGATGCAGGATAAAAAAAACCAAAAAGTCCAGTGATTTATGATTACATGTTTTCATTATTCTTCATAACATTTTCTATGTCATTTACCGCATTGCAAGCCACATGGCCAACACGGAGTCCAAGATAAGAAATCCCTTCACGTGTTTGTCCATCTGCGCCGTTCCTGTAGAATTTATATAAGATTCATAGGCATCTATATAAAGGAGAGCCCAACCATCACGAATTGTATTATTTCCACAAAAGGTATCCAACGAAAAAGAAAATCGAGATGTTAAGAAACGTAATTTTTGTATGCCTGTGTGTGGTGAATTTAAGTTCGGCTTTCATTATTGATACATTTTTGGGAAGTGCAGTTCAACCCGTATCAGCACTTGATGTTCAAAAATATCTAGGAAGATGGTTTCAGGTTGGTTACCTTGTAAAATTAGGTTGTTAGGAAATAATTTTTGATATGTATTTATCATCGAAGTTTATTTTTTTCAATTACACAACGATTTTGTTGATGACATTTCTTGAAGTAACCATTGCGTTATTTTGAATTTGGCATATCTTTATAAATATAGTTGATATTTTAACTTATAGGTGAAGTTTAGATGAAGTATTTGATCGTTCAATACTTTTGATTTAAAAACAAAACCATATTAATTCGGAAGAGAAAAATACACTATGTATTACAATACGACAATTTTTGCATAAAACACATACATATCTTCAATTAAACGAAAACATGAAATTGAACCTTAATAAGAAATATTGGGAATAAAGTGTTCTTACCCAAGAAATTGAATGATAAGCATTTGGTTGCTTTCCCATTATGTCAAATTTATAGTTTTAATGATTTTTTAAATGCACATTTCTTTAGATGTATGGCAGTCAGTCCATTTATGCCACATTTGAAAGGGGTGCGTACTGCGTCACTGCAGATTGTAAGTTTTCGAATTAATTTTTTTAACTTTAGTCAAGCAAATTATTCAATTACTTTGAGGATATAATAAGATAAATGTCGAAAAATGGGTTTCAAATTCGTTTTTATAAGTGAAAGTGCGGGGTCGAATAAACAGGGGATTTATTTTTGTTTTTATACATATCAGATGTTGATATTTTTCTGAAACAAGGTCAAGACCAGAAGCATATAAAGTTAGTAAAATAATTTCATTAAAACTTAAAAATTTTCCTTACAGACACATTAGCAAAAGACGGAACCAATCACATCAATGTACTGAACTCTGAACGACTGAATTCTGGCACTGGTCCAATCAAGGTCATTCATGGATACGCCACTCCCAGTGACACCCCCGGAAAACTGACCGTTCACCTGGAGACAGTTATATTTGACGCCCCATGTATGTATTGTGTTTAAAGTTGACTTAAAGACCGAACCATATATTGCATAATTTGAACGACCGTGATCTAAATGCACATAATGTATAATGATGCTTCAAGATAAAAATAAGATATATTTTATTTTTCATGTTAACTAATACTTATGTTGTTTCAATTAAAGATTGGGTTATCAAGCTAGGACCTGCTACTTATGGAAGTGAAAACAAATACCAGTATGCTGTAGTGAGCGACAATGTCAAGGCCACGCTCTTCGTGTTAGCACGTGACCCGGAAGTGTTCAAGAGGGACTACGAAGCAGAGGTTCTGCAGTTTTTAAAAGAGAAAGGTTTCACAACTATTGTGAACAGGCCAGTGAAGACATATCATGAGAGCGATTGTATTTATAATGATCAACACCAATGAACTTACCTTTTTATTAATTTGTTTTCATACAAAATGTTGGACGATTTCTATATTTCAAAACGTTTGTAATGTTCAAAGTTATGCCCACATATAGCTTGAGCATTTGAAACATTCTGTTATGTTTCGTTGTTTTATTTTGTATACAGAATTCTCACCGAATGAACAAGCAAATTATATGTGCAAATTAATGCTTGAATAAACCTGATAAAAAATAGTTGGTGTTATCATGTGTGTAAAATATGTAAATCTATATAAAGAAACACGATAGCAATGAAAAGAGATATAAAGAGACACTGTGAACAAAAATTAATAAAACAAAATCCAAAAATATTTTAAATGTAAATTGAAAGAGTCGGGAGAGTGTTTCTCCTCAATGAAAACCTGCCTTGGGTAGAATTTTCCTCAAAGGGGTGGGGGTTGGGGGTAAAAGTAAAATAGCATTTTACTTGCACCCAAGGAATATTATTCTACGTATATCATACACTACTTACTTTTTTCAGAGGGAAGTACTTTATAGTTCTTTTTATTGTTAGTATGTTTGTTCCGATAAGTTTGAATAGTTGTTAGAAGTCTTGTATGAACTTCATGTTTCCATGTAGCTTTGTTGACTAGAATTCATGTAATTTCCTTGATTCGTCGGAAACCCATTCTTGCATAAACTTACGGACCGTATCTTTATCTTTGGTAATTCCCTAATGAGAAAACAAAACGTTTTAGTGTTTGTAAGTTCGAAAACCTGTACATCTGCATATCTAAGTATTATAACACCACTTGTGAAACATCCTTCATGTAAACATGTGAAGAAAAAAATTATCAAAATCGTTAACAAATAATTTGTTTTAAAAAACTGCAATGAACTATTTCTTGTTTAGTGTACATTTTCTGCTCGTAAATAATGCATGCTCCTGTATATTTGATGTAACTATATTATCGCGACCTAGTAACACGGCGATGCACGTTCACACAGTTAAGACCATACTTTGAAATGTTAAGAGGTCTGCAGATAGAATGCTTATTTTTGGATGTCGTTGGTCCTATAACACGCCAAGGCGGTGCAGAAAAATTGAATACCGCGCGTTATTAACGAGTAGATATGATTTGATGATTATTTTTCATAAGTACATATCAAATTGGTTATATATGTTTGAACGTTTCATTTAATCTTTCAATTATAAATACACTCAAAACGCGGGATTGTGCGCATGGCGCATGAATAAGCTAAGTTTATTCACAGGAAATTGAACGTCGCAGTGAAAACATAAGGGGAAATATACACTGAATATAAATATATAGGGTTTGCATGGATAGCGGCGATGAAAGAGAAATATGCCGGACAATGCCTTTTACGAGCTGTGATTAGATTTTAGGTAGAATGATATTCTTTTGAAAAAGTTGATTTTAGGGGAAAACTAATCAAATTAATTTGATTTATAAAATTGTTTAAAAAAGGATTATTTTATAATTTTACATGAACTGGAATCGTTTTTGGTGTAGAGAGAGATTGATGTGCTATGTAGAGAAAGATCTTACATAATCTGAGCAAGTAACATGCAGATGATTGACACTAGAAATAAAAAAAAAATCTTGCAAATATTTTCAATGCAATTAAAATACATAAAAGTTATTATAATTATCAATTGTTTTTTTTTTGTGGTATGATTTTACTACTTATTTATTTGGAATTTATAATCATATATATAAAGTGGTAAAACAAAAAAAAAGTATTGTTGTTGAATTTAAAGCGCCTCTGAAGTAACTTTTAATTAGGCATGTAAATCATTTTTTGGGGCTGATGATATTTTTTTACTTTTTACAGTACAATATTTTTTTCTGCATCGTAAAAGGACTAGAGTAAAACATTGCTTACATGTGTATAACTTTTAAAAATATATATATAATAAATTGGTAGGCAAAAACTATCGAATAATAATTATTTTACCGGATTAAGGTTTTTGCTACCATAAAAAATTATACATTATTTCACAAAAACTCGTGCATCGTCATTATACATTGATTTTTCAAAGCTCTCTTTTAACATTGAAATGTAAAACATATTAAGTTTGTTGATTGATTTTTAGCTCACCTGTTGTCCGTCGTCCTTCCGTCTGTCCGTCCGTCCGTCTGTAAACTTTTCACATTTTTGACTTCTTCTCAAGAACCACTGGGCCAAATTTAACCAAACTTGGTACAAAGCATCCTTATGGGAAGGAGATTCTAAATTATTAAAATAAAGGGCAAATCCTTTTTTAAAAGGGAGATAATTGCGAAACTAGGAATATGAAAATAGGGTGCATGTCTTAAAAAATCTTCTTCTTAAGAACCACTGCACCAGAAATGCCAATATTTACACCAAAGCTTGTATATACATTGAAGATTATAAATTGTAAAAATCGTGACCCCCGGACCAATACTGGGGCCCCAAAAGGGGTTCAAAGTTTAACATGTAAATTTATAGGGAAAATGTTTAAAAATCTTCTTCTCAAAAACTACAATGCTACAATTTGTGAAATTACTATGCAAGCATCCTCAGCTGATGTGGATTCTAAATTGTTAAAATTGTGACCTCCGGACCAATACTGGGGGCCCATGAGGGGTTCAGATTTTAACTTAGAATTATATAGGGAAAATGTTTTAAAAAAAAAATCTCAAAAACTACAATGCTACAATTTGTGATATTACTATGCAAGCATTCTCAAATAATGTAGATTCTAAATTGTTAAAATCGTGACCTGACCCCCGGACCATTGCTAAGGCCCCAAGATGGTCCGGGGGTCAGGTCACGATTTTAACAATTTAGAATCTACATTATTTGAGAATGCTTGTAATATATATAACAGTAATATATTTGTAAAATTAAAATAAAAAACTGATATAAAATGATACAAGGAACTGTTGTTCATGTGATCGATTTGGCCCATGGGCCTCTTGTTGATTTTGGTTCTGGTGTCTTTTATGTTGATGTTTTTATATATTCTCGTTATATGATTTGATTTGACTGGAAATGTTTTCTTTTTGCTTTGTTATGTGTTTTTTTTTTTATATCGTTCCTTTGTTTATATTGTTGGTTTGTTGTATTTAACTGATGATTAATGTTATCGATATAATACCTACGATCATAACTAAAGGATATTTCAATCTTGTCATCATTTGATTTAATGCATGTAGAATATTCCTGCATAATTTATATTCGTTGAGTGATGATCAATACTCAGAAACATTCGGTTAGGAGTTGTATTTCCTAGTAAATCAAGCGAAATTCCTTCGATTGTACACTGAAAATGATATTGATTTATTTCATAGAATTTATACTGTGCATGTATCATTTATTTATTTGTGATATGACAGTCCTCATATCAAGGTAAGATAATAGAATTACTATTTTGTATATTTCAACTCAAATTTTCCTGAAACATTGTGGTTTTGACATATCTACTGCTGTAACAGTTTATAGAAGAATATTGTATATGTATATATATAAATATTTAAGGGATATTTCTATAGAATTGCCAGTTGTAAAACCATTTTAATAGCAGACACTACGTATGTTAGTAAGATCTGCCTTATGTGTATGCCATGTTCATTTGATTCCATTGAAGGTAATTCCTTGTTGACTTTTTGTCATAAAAATCATTACACACAACGTGAAAACGAGATTGCGATTAGCGAAC
Organism: Magallana nippona; assembly: GCA_033439105.1. Lineage (NCBI taxonomy): Eukaryota > Metazoa > Mollusca > Bivalvia > Ostreida > Ostreidae > Magallana > Magallana nippona. The sequence goes on from CM065925.1 coordinate 23,315,271, forward strand.
TGTTTGTTAATAGTATCCTTCTCAATTCGGATTTAATGACAAATCAGTTGTGAGACGTCAACGTAAAAATAAACAATGGAGCAAACAAAGAAACTGAATCTCATTTAGTACAATTCTTTTTCTTCTTCAAAATCTGGCTAGGTTGATCCGCACTCCGATGTATGTTTTTATGCCTAGTTTTAAATGCCGATGCATCATCGGCTTATAGAATCATATCAAGCATAAAGTCAGTTTCTTTATTTTGTTGTTTTGGGTTTTTTTTTCATTTTATTTATTTCACTTTTGTCTCTTACCTGTCCAAATGTGATTTTTAAACTTGGCATTGTTAGAGAAAAAACGTTTAAAGACTTGCTAGCATTAACTAAAACATGCTTTTGTTATTTACTATTGATCTTTCAGAAATTCACAAACCATCAAAGGTACACTTATTGGTAAATCCAAAAACTAGGACGCGCAATACAATGCGATGTTTTCTATGACTCCTTATGAACTAAGAAATAACCATACGTTGAATGTTTTTTTTTTCTTCACTCTATGCTTTATATACAAGATTTTTTAAAACTTATACATGTATAGATTTATAGTAAATATACACAATATGGAGTAACAAGGAAAACGATTTTTCTAAAAATTAAATAAAAGAAATTTGACTGTTGTAAAATCTGGTGCCGAACAATCTTTATAAATAACATTGGGTTGACAAGTGACATATTCTATTACTTAAACTACAGTGTTTCTATTTATCAAAATGGTGACTAGGGAATTAGTCTTCCCTCTTGGAATTTAAGCTCTACCTCGCAACTTATCATGATTATTATCATCAGATGCTCAAAGAATAACTATCTGTGGGGAGATAAAGGGTTTAGTTCTTTTGGTTGTATTCTGATAGCTTTATATGATTATTAGCTCATCAATGAAAAAGCATTGCGCCTAATTGATTTTATTTGACTGTTAATTTTGTTATTGTTATTTCAAACAATATTATTTTGTGATTGTTATTTCAGTTCAACAATATTATTTTACATACATCGAATCAATAAACAAATATTGTAGTCAATAACATTCTCTAATGTATAAATAAAACTTTCAGAAGATTTCCTAAATTTTTTCCTTATGATTTGGTTGAAATATGCAAATAACTTTAATGACGAATGTCTAACCAAATGCTATTGAAAAGATAAAAATCGATTCATTCAATTTATTCTCACGGGGCGGCCTCTCTCTCCCTTCCACGGCAGTGGTCTCTATCAAAAGGACCAATGCACTTTGGTTATTACAATATTATAAGCAAAACAAGCGAACGATGTGATTATTAATTCAAACTACGACTTCGCAAACCTACCGATGAAGGAACGGGTTTACCGAATATGTACATGTAAATTTTAAAATGATTTGTGGAATTCTCGTTTTCTTTCTCCTTCCCACTGGTGTCTGTACAGAGGAATTCGGTTTAGGTAAGTAAGCGTTTGTTTCTGACTTACATTTGACATAATTATATATATATATATATATATATATATATATATATATATATATATATATATATATATATATATATATTGTCTATCCATATCTTTTTTTTCAATGATACCAATGTTTTAAACTAAATTTTTATTTTTATTAAGTTAATTAAGTTAATTTGTACCTTTCATATGAAAATTTATTAGTCAAAGATGACGAGATATGTGATGAAATTGTGTTATTTGTTGTTGCACCGCCGCAAATTCAATTGAAAGAGTACATATATCAAATATAACAGGTGTATTCTACGATCTATCGGTGTGGTCGACTGATGAACTGCATTCCGCCGAGGTGTTCAACATTGGAAGCACCGCCACACTTATTCCTTATGAACATTATTTTGATGGAAGTGAAGTGTTCAATATCACCCAAACAGGTATTTATATCGTGTATTCATATTTAAATCACCTTTGATAAATTTTAATCATGAATTCAATTTGCTTATTTGATTTAATTTGAAAATGGTATCAAGATTCGACAATGTACATGACGCCTTTATAAACCAATTCTTTATTACAGTATGTAACATGTTGGGAAAGGAAATGGTAGGAATGATCACATTTACTACATGTGATAAGGTTACCATTCTCGCCCATCAAACAAACTTGCTGAGCTTACCTCATGTCCTTGTCGCCAGAGATAATGAGCATTGTGATTTCCCGCCATCCACCTCATCGCATCAAACGTTAATGGTTTACCCAGATTGTCGTCTGCTGATCAAAGCGTTCGTGTCTATTACATTACACAAGGCCTGGAGATCTATTAGCGTCATCTATGATGAAACTTACGGTTAGATTTTCAAGCGTGAACATTTCATTGAATCTTAGATATCCATTGTAATGTCTAAATTCTGTTTACTAATCACTGTGGCCGAATGGATAAAAGATCCTGTAGATCAAAATAATATCCTTAAATATGGTTTTGCTATTTCCGAGCCCTACAATTGGTTGTATATTTATAAACATAAATATAAATTGTATTGTATCATTCTATTTGGATGCTTATACATTAATTATAATCAAATGCCATATTCGGGAATATTTTTCTTTACAAAATAACTATAATTTAAACTATTAAAAAGCAAATTTGTATTTCAGGAGAATCATGCATCAATTACTTGGTAGGCCAATTAAGCGCATTGTCTATTTCATCAAACATAATCAAGATATCAGAAAACTATGATGCCGACACTTCTTTAGCTTTACTAGTCAGAGCAAATGATACAAAACTCTTTACCATACTGAATGGCAACAGAACCGAAGACTTACTTCATCAGGTACAATTTGTGAATCAATTATTTACCTGTAGTTGTACACTTTTCTATCAATTTTCGACCCTTATAATCTACCTTTCTCTTTGATTAATCAAAAGTATATCGATATATTAATGAATTATTAGTTTGTAACCTTTATTAACCCCAACTCAAGAAAAAGTCTTAAGACATGTAATATAGCATATTTCGTTGGTTTCTTGTTGGAAAATGTAGATACATTGCCATTCATTAATTTCTCTTGTGAGAAACCTATCCAAAAGGTACTAGACAAAACCTCAGACAGACAATTTCATACTCTATGCATGTTATCAATGTGTTAAGTCAAGAGAAAACGACAAATGTTTACCTCCCTGGGGTGGTTTTTGTTTCATATTGAGGAGATTATCAATTATAATTATCCAAAACACTGAATAGTGTTGATACAATTATCTTAATAATTGCATGCATAAGCATTTCATCTGTTAAGTTTTAATTGTTTCTTTTTTTTCATCTACTGCTTTCCTATGTTCGATATTCCGATCTTTTATTTCTTATGATGGTAAATTGTAACCATTATGTAATGTTAATTCATCCGTTCCTTAATTATGAGAACCAAACATATGAGCCAGAGAACCAGACAATTAAGTCAAATTAATGTTATCGATTTTACATCACTTTTGTAATTGGTGATGTTTCGTTAAACTACCTATTCATGGGCTCTTGGAATTCTAACGGGAAAGTATACATAGACAGTGAAATGCTCGATGGAGATACCCTTAGTGCAATGATTTAAAAGCCAAACCAGGAACCGATTATCAGAAAGTAACCACAAGCAATCACTGTTTTGTCATCGAATATTTAAAACAATCTTTTTAATGTTCTACGAGGATTGTTTTCAAATGGTTGATGATAAAACGCTGATTTGAAAAAAATTAACATGATGTCTCCCGAATGAATTCAATCAGTTAAAAGCTTGCTATGAAATTGTCACAACGGTTTCATTTGCCATGCATTTCAATGATGTCACTTGATATAACAAGATCTGACAAGCGACGAATTACACGAGATTTTCATCAGGTGTTAATAAAAAGCTTTTTGAGGAAATTAAACGCATGGTCTCAACCCGTTGTTTACATTTCTGTTAGATAATTTGGGGTTGTGGGCGAGGGTAAAAGTGGTTGTTAATTTCAACAATTTTGTTTTGTGTATTTCAACCCATTCTAAATTTTTTTTTTGTGTGTCATCAATAAGATTATAATTATGTTAAAGAGACATACACACAATTGAGCTCAAAATTTTCAAATTTTATTTTTCGATTTTTATTATTTAAATTGGTTTACATGACTATTTTAAATGCATGAATGTCAAATATCGAGTTCAAGTAAGATGCAGAGTTTAAAATTGTTTGTTGTGTAAACAAAAAAATCAAGTCTTGTCATTGTTTACATATGTGTTGTATTGATGTAAGTTTCAGTCGAATGGTGCTTTCTTTTGTTGATGATATTGTTTATGAACACATCGTGTAAATTTATCTTATTTGCGACGAGACGGGTCAATTTGTCAAAGAAATGGTATTTTCTTAACTTTACATTTGTTAACAAATATAAGACTCAAGCTTTGTTTTCATTACAATGATTTTTTACTTCTGTACCTCGCTTGTAACTTGATTTCTAACATTCAAATTTTATTCAATGATTCAAAATGCAAAAGTAAACCATTTTAAACATGAAAATATAAAATAAATTGTTGATCTCAAATCGTATATAGGTCCCTTTAAAGATTATTAAAGATCGTTTTCAATTTTCCTTCAGGCATCATCGGTTGATATGTTCAGCAGAGAATATTATTGGGTGATACATTATGATTCCAAACTTTTAAAAAGTAGTCATTTGCTAACTGCAATGGAAGGTGGAAATATTCTCATTGCGTCCTTTGAAAACAGAGTAAGTATGTTTCTAAGGTCCCTCTATTCAACCTGTCTGTTATAACAAATTATAAGACCCACTAACACGAATTTATAAATCTTACTGAAGCATGATCTCTTTCAAATTACCCCCCCCCCCCTCCTCGATATTATTTGTTTTCGAAAGCATCAAATCAGAAAGTATGTCTATATGGTGCAAAGTTTTGTAAAAAAAAGATTATAGTTATATATATAACTGCAAAGATGTCTAATATCTGAACAATATATAGTAAAATTTTGATCAAATTAGGCCATTATGATATCATTTGTACTGTAAAAGAGTTTTAAAAAAATAAATATAATACTGACTTCAATCATAACATCTAAACCTTTGACGCCCTCTTTGTAACGTATCATTTACTTTTCGGAGGTGGTTTAATTACGATGACAATTATGTTTAGCTTCCTGGTGTTATCTTGAGCGATATTATATCAGCCTATGGGCATGGTTTGGAGTTTATGGTGAATCACAACACGACATTTTCCATTGGGAAATACGACTGTGATGACAAAAATCCCACGACTGGGGACCCTGGACTTCTTCAGATCATAACACGGGTGAGTAGTTTAATCAGCGATGTTATAATTAGTTGTAGTGTTTAAATACAGGGCTTATATTTGCATTTGTTTAATTGTAAATTGCTCTTGTCTTTTTTAAAGTTTTATTCGTACGAATGATTTTCCCTTCATAAAAATCACATAAAAAGTCACATGGTTTCACCAGTGACACGGTTGTTTTCATGTATACTTGTTATTTGTATATTGGTTTATAATATTTGTTTTTATTAGTAATTTAAGTTGATGGAAAATGTCCTTTTTTCATTATCATTAACATTGTTAACAAGTTTGACAACATTTGATATCTAAAGACTAGATGTTTTGATCTTTAAATAGTTTGTGTACATTATCAACCACATTATCATGTTTCTTATAAATTATGATTTCCATTTTCTAGAATTCTATGCATGAAAGTTTAGAAAATATAAAATGGACCAAGGACGGTGTACTGGATGCCACTGTACAGATTTCCAGCGCTCAAGCCGGAAGAAACGGTACATTAACAGAGGTAGCAACCTACAACTATACAGACGGATTCCGAGTAAAGGATGACAGACTGTACCAGAACTTGTTTAAGGATTTCGCCAACAGAACGCTTAAAGTTGTGTCTTGGACTGTAAGGCATATTTCATTTTCTATTAGAACTTGTTGATCATGGTCATTTTTTACCACTATTTGAACCTCCTGGAAAAAAAGCTCTGTATAGAAACACAGGAAATTGCTCAAATTAGATGGAAGTTTAAAGTTATAGCCTGTGGAATTTTGTTTGTTTGTTAAGTAATATCTCCTAACTGTAAACAAATCATGTTTCCTAATTTTTATGTGGATCAGATTCATCGATCACCTTAATTCTTAAAAAGATATTTTAAATTTGATCTAGTCGCCAATGTTTAAAGATTTGGCATTTGCTAGTTAATAATATTTGTTTTTGCCGTTGTTAATTTTTTGTCACCACAATTAGTGTTTGTATACGAATATTTAATGTTGATATGTACTTTACTTTCAACGGTTTCTCAATTGAGATCAATAATCGTCAAATATTTGTTCATTAGTGCATTGTCGTTCATCGTTATTTTTCAAACTAAGACTATTGTATCTTGGGGGTTTTCTCCTGCATTGACTAGTAATTAAAATTCTGGTTTGTACTTTGAATCAATAAGCTTAACAAATGAATCACTTAAAGATCGCTGTATATTCGTATCCCGCAAAGCAAAAACACATTCCTTAATCTTTTAATAAATTGTGATTGAAACTTGACAAAGATTTCCACTTAGAAGAATACGCCTTTTTTATCAATTTTGATTTTGCATATTATTTAAATTGACGATGATGATGATGATGATGATGATGATTGATGTTATTCCAGAGCACGCCCTTTACAATAAGAAAACAATCAACAAATGGTCAAGTACAATACCATGGATTCTGTTATGATATCCTTGAAGAATTCGCCAAGGTTTTCAACTTCAGGTTATTTTTCATTGTAATCTCCTATCCCTTTTAAAATTGTATAATACACTTAAAGTTCCCTTTAATGTTAATATATTTTTAGATATTGAAAAATTTAAATTTAATTTTAAAATTTAAATTACTAGATGAAGCTTCTTAAAACAATGGGCTTCATTATCAATATTCTAATAAGGAAAACAAAATAATAGTTCTATATTGTCGAAAAACCAATTGTTTAGCTAGAAAGGATTCTGTTATAATACAATGATCATATGTTTTGTCAAAAAATTCCTATTAACCCTGTGTTCCATAAATGTTTTCTTTCTGGTGTTCTTACTGAATTGCCTGCAGTTGACACGTGTAAGTTATGTAGGTTTTATCCATTATAGATACGTCATGCTAGACTCAGTTGATGGAACTTATGGAGGACCAACCAAAGATGGAAAAAATGGAACTGGGATGGTTGGAATGGTGATGAGAGGGGTATGTACATGTATTAGTATATCAGCAGAGGCAAACCAATGGTTTCATGTTTGAAACTTCGAATATTGAATTCAATAATTTACATAACATAAAAATTACAACAAACCGAATATACTTTATTTGTTAAAATGGTTTTCGTTTTTCAATCCTTGCTATGTTCTCGAATTCGGGCCAACTTACTTCTTGCCCTTGGTCTGTATATCTGTGGCTCTGCTTCTTAGTGCCTTTGTCTCCATTTTAACATTGTCGTCATTTTTTTCAATAAACATGAAAACTGCATAGGTTATCACGTGAAAGGCCAATATCAGTAAAAGAGTTAATGCTACTACAGTAATAGTTTGCTGCCAAGGGACTTCTTTATTCTCGTAGGCATGAAATCATGTTTTACTCACATAATACATTTGTATATTCTGAGAGAATGGAGGACTGCATAGATGATTATTTTCATTCATATTGCAATGAACAATCAATTATTTGGTCTTCTTATTCGGAAGCGGTGCTTCGAATGATATATATTTTTTCTTCTTAGGAAGCGGACATTGGCGTCGGGCCCTTCACCGTTACCGCTGCCAGAGAGACAGTGGTAGACTTTCTGACTCCGTTTCAGGAAGAGGGTGTGGGGATCATAATGAAGACGAAAGACCAAAAGAACGATCGGATGTTCCGGATGTTCTTGCCGTTCCAGTCCACTTCATGGATTGCCACTGGCGTCTCCATCGTGATAACTGGAATAATTCTGTTCGTCATTTCAAGATGCAGTCCCTATACCAATGATGCAGATAAGCCTGTCTACAAAAATTTCTGGCTTGCATTTGGTGCTTTTTTCGGGCAACGTATGTTGTGTTTGTTATTATTTCTATATGTAATGATATACGAAGGTCATGACTCTATTAAATAGAGTACAATAGTTGAACAATGGAGCAATATTCGAATATTAAGGAAGGAAATGTTTCTTGAAATTGTTAAAGAAAATGTCAAACAATTTGAAATATGTTAACTGTTAGTTATTTGTAAGGAAAACTGTTCGGCATTTTATTAGAAAATTGTATCTAAGAATAATAAGTATCAATAATAAAGCCAAATTTGAATTTCATTCAACAGTTTTGATATCAACAATTTTGTCAGTAAAATCATTTTATCTACAATACAGTAAACCAAACGTTGACTTTAATATTACTGTTAAAGGTTCACAAGTTGATGGAGAATGGAAACTGTGAAATGATTTGATTAAAAAGATATTATCCTTTCAGTTGGAGGAGATTCCACACATACATCAGCATCAGGGCGGATAATTTTGGGAATTTGGTGGATGTGCACAATACTAATTCTAGAATTATACACTGCAAACCTGGCAGCTTATTTGACAATTCCGCCAGCCAAATCACCTATAAAAAATCTAGAGCAATTAGCAGCATCGTCTGATTACAAACCATTAGTCAAAACTGGATCAAATCTTGATTTTCTTTTTAAGGTAAATATGTTTTAATCATATCATTTTGACAAGACAAAGCACGCAATGTCGAAACAGTCATATATATTTATTTCAGTATTCCATTTATTCTGTTAATTAGAGGGCAAAAGGTGGACTATACAAGCAAATTCAACAAAAAATGGATCAGATGCCTGTGATTACAACTACAGAGGCCGGATATGAATTGGTGGAGACTGGAAAATACGCCTACATGACGGATGTATCACAGCTTACTTATAAAGTATTAAAAGACTGTCATAATTTACTGGTAGCCGAGGAGACATTCAATAAGGCGGGCCTATCATTTATTGTCAGAGCAAATGCTGAATTCAAAACAGCATTCAATTTACAGTAAGAATATCTCTCTCTCTCTCTCTCTCTCTCTCTCTCTCTCTCTCTCTCTCTCTGTATTATACTCCTAATCATTTACTATAAACAATTTTTTTATTTATGAGATGTCATTGAAATATATCAGATTTTTAAAAATTTATATTTTTGGGAAATCGCACTTTAGAAAGCTTATTGTTCGCGAAAATGTTTTTGATCTCGAACGTAGTTATCCCCTCTGTAAAGTTTTCCCTATAACAGTATAACAGTACCTCATTTATCTGTGTGATACATTACAGTATGATAAGAATGATAGAAGCTGGATTAATCGCCAAATTTCACTCAAAATGGTGGCCGAGAGTTAGCGAGTGTACCCAAGAATCATCTAAGTCGGCCACAGCGCTCCAGATCGACAGCATGGCGGGAATATTCATCGTTTATGCCGCATTTACTGGACTTGCACTGTTATTTTTTGTCTCGGAATTAATTTTTTATTTCTTCATTCGTCATCAGAGGGACACGAAAATCAAATCATCTGAAGTCACAAATCTTAAACAATCTCTTTGATGGTTTAAGTTTTAAAAATGACAATACCGGTTTAATGTATATGTGTTTTTATTTCTCTTAACAATACGAGACATGGACATAAAATACATGTGCAGTGTGATTCTTTTACATATTACAGTTTCAGAACTTACGACTTATGAATAAAATGATTATGGTTCCAGTGTTCTTTCTTTTTTCCAATAGAATTACCAGATGAAAAAAATATCTATAACAAAGTAATTATATTGAAGATATCGAACACACTCTAGTTTTTGGTGTGCTTTAATTAACAAGCGTTATAAAAATGTGTGAGGACTTTTTTTTTACTCTTTTTTGGAATTAAAAAACCTTGTACAAATGGGTATAATAATTACACACCAAATTGTCAATTGAATTTCCGACATAATTATTTTTGCATAACAAACATGTTGATTAATTCTTTTGTTCCTCTTTCTTAGATTTGGTGAGTTGACATTTTGAATTTTGATTTTATTTAAATTGATCGAAAATATTCTTTTGTTATGAGCACAGAAAATGAAAACAACAGAAATGATTTGCAACATAGCCGCATTTGTTCAATTCGTATCAGTGACGTCAGCGCTGTCATATCCATTCCATTTCGGTAAGTATATTATTAATACAGGTGTGGATTTAATATATTTCCAAAAATCACTTAATAAAATACTGTTTTTTGTTTCATATGGGTATAAAGGTAGCATTGCACAAAAATATGCATAAGCCGTCTGTTTAAAAAATTATGCAATGATTTGTTCATTCATTATCCATGCAAAACACAAAAAACATAATCTAACCTCTCTAATTATTTATATAAAGTTAATTTATAATTTTTTTAGTTATTGTCGATAGATCGTTACGTTACATATAATGAACACCATGTTTTTTCCATATATAGAAGGTTAACTCGACACACCTCGGCCGATATGTACCTCGTAAATGAAATCAACCGTGGTTTGCTGTATGTTAAAGAGTTACTTTTGGAAGTCTGACGTCAGTCTGTAGAGTCTGTTTTCCTGTTGCACATAGCTCGGTCAATAATGAAATAATTGTATTATAGAAACTCCCCTAAAACATATGAAATAAGACCCAATTTTTTTACAATTTGAACATTATTTATTGTAGGTATTGTAGATATTTTATTTGCATAAATGTTTTACCTCTACAAACTAAACACTAGGTGGTAGTTTGAGGGAGCGTTGATGATAGCTTGGATTTGAATTAGCGTATTTCTTAAAGTACCTATTCTTGGATATGTATGCAAGGCGTTTAGCGATGTTGAAATATAATAGTTCTTGAAGTAAAAACGAAATCTGTCTTTTATATGTAAATTTCGGTACCGTAAACACTGCAGTATTAAAGATACTTACACATTATTTTTTTTAAAAAACATATTATTTATTTTCCCAAACAAACTGTTCTTGTATCTTGTGATGTAATTTATCATGCTTGGTGATGTGAATAAATTTGTATTCTATTTATGTAGATATTCTTGCGAATCCGAACGATGCAGATCACATTAGGAATATAACCCAAGACTTCCTTAATACGGACCGACTTGACGCCTTTGCAGCAATGAATATCAGCCCTGTTACTTTTGCAGTTCATACAGATAATGAGACTCCGGGAATAGACAGTAAGTTGGAATGTTTTCTAAATTCATTAAACATGACATTCACGAATATAATTTTGGAAAATTACAACAACAACCAAATTTACGAAAAACATCGCAAAGATATGCTATAAGTTTATCCTCTTTCCTACCTAAAAAAAAAAATCTTTTAATTTACTTTCTTCGGTAGGTTTAACGGTGAAAAATAGCACATCGTCTGTATACATTGACTTAAAAAGAAACCCTTCGGACGTCCTCTGCATTTTAGCAAAAAGCATAGGTGTGGCTTATGTAAGGTTACACCCAGCCACACACAGTGTTTGTCAATCAAGCATTCAAATGCGACCCTCGGTGACTGATTACATGGACATTGCTCATCAGATCTACAAATTCAACGACACCCAATTTACATCAGTTGTTTATATTACAGATTACATTTATGGTAAGTTTTTGAGAGAAAAAGTTGCTTGATATTTGTTCTCCTTTTCTAATGACATGAATTTATACAATTGAAATATATTTCTGTTTAGTTAAAAACAACATGTTCATTTTTCAAATAGATTTTGATCTTAGTATCTTTCAAAAGAGATTCAATGCAACTTTGAAGATGATGATTTTCACACTAAATAACGGTAGCTTACCTTACCAAGTGAAAAGGTTTACTACTGATGGCAAAACGGATTTCTTTATCATGTATGCTTCGAGTAACGCCATAAAGAACACACTTCAGAATGTAAGTATATCGACAACTACAGTGTGTATCGTTGACCTAATAAGACTCAATTCAAATGGACACTATCACTAAAAACTCAAATCCGTTTCAGTTCTCAACTCTGATGAATAAAAGAACTGATAACTGGCTGGTGATTCCATCTGACCTGGCTGAATGTCCCAAAGTCACTAATTTGGACTTTTCCGTCGTGTGTGTTCGACATGATTTAGCAAACGATGTTACGAACAAGTCAAAATCAGTAAGTACTTACTCATGCTCTTTTAATTTTACATAATATTTTTTCAAGAATTCATAAAATTAGTATTTTTTATGAATCCTTTACAGCTCACTGATGATTTCCTTGTTCGATCCCTTGGCTTGTTTGACACGTTGGCCAGGAGTTTCACGTCGTCCCCGCCAACAAATGAGGTAGGCATGAATTATTGCTTAAGAACATGTTATGTTTAAAATATATATGATTAAAAAAATTAAGCGCGATAAATATCGTCTTTTGCAAATCATCGTTTCAGTTGTCCCCTCTGAGGCAGTTGGCGTTGCATATTTACAACTCTACTAAAGAACTGAAGATTGATAGCGATGTGATAAAGATAGAAACAATTAAGGGGGATAGAATAACCAAGGTAAAACCCTCTTCATGTTGAAAGCCTAGTTTGCTTTATTTTGCAGTGTTTTAAAGATTGAAGCAACTGAAAAGTGACTAAAACGTAAAGGTGATTGACTGACATAGGTATACCATTCAGTCACCTTTCCAGGCCTATCATTTCACATTCAGTTGACTGAATGGCAGAGCTCCATGCTGTAAATTCCCTCTTGTCATCATTTTGGTGATAAGCCTGGTTGTATTAATGCAAATGGTTACATTCATTTAAAGAATTAACTGTTCAAGGTCGTCACGAATTCATGAAAACAGGTCAGTAGTAATTAAACTGAATTTTAATTGCTACAAAGTAGCAAAATGAGGAAAGAATTGCTTTGAGTTTGCTTTGCCTCAACTTATTATGATCAGGGAATCATAAGTATTATCTCACTAATTGTAGGTTTTGGATTATTGAAGAAATGTATAGTCTATACTAGAACTGCAACTTCTTTTTTATTTATTTATTTATTTATTTATTTTATTTCTACAAAATAATTAGTAGGATCATAATTAAGAGAATATAATTGTTCTGTTCTAGATAGGGAATTGGACAAAGGACACAGATGTCGTTTTGACAACTTCTCCATTCACAAGCGCACCAGCTTCACAACTGAACGTCATTACTATGCATGTAAGAATCAAAACTTTACACCAAGTGTATTCCTTTTTTAAATCAACATCTCATCTCCTAATTATTTTTTATACATTTTGTACAACTCTATTATACGAAATTTACGTATTTGTATAATTTTAAATTGTTTCTTAGGAACCGCCGTTCGTAGAAAAGTTTACCAATGAGAGCGGTACATTTTTTCAAGGCTACACGGTTGATGTTTTGAACAAAATTGCAGAAGAAATAGGATTCACGTACGTGATTCGTGAAGTACACGACAAGCAGTACGGACTAGCCCTACCTGATGGGTCATGGACGGGCTTAGTCGGGGAGGTTCAAAGAGGGGCAAGTGATCAATGCTTTTGTGTTTTATTCATTTATATATGCTAATTAATATTGACAATAAATTCCTTTTTTTTGGTGACTTTTTTTTTTCAATACAAGTACAGATGAAATATATAAATATTAAAAATAATGATTAACATTTTTTGTGCAAGCATTTCGAAATAAACGTTTAGAAATAAGAAACATAAATGATTATAAATGTATGTCTTTTTGTTTGTCATTACTTCAGCTAAATGTTCTGTCCACTGTCTTTGTAACAGGAAGCAGATCTTGCAGCAGCCCCTGTGTCTGTTACAGCAGAGAGAGAACAAGTGATTGATTTTACCCACCCTTATTACGACTATGCCGGTCTTCAGATCCTGATGAGCGGCACCATTGCTTCTAGTTCCATGTTTGGATTCGTGGACGTCTTTGATGGCCCTGTTTGGCTTGCATGGTTCGGGTTTTTGGGGCTGACAGGGATAATGTTGTACTTGTTTCATATCCTGGTCTACCGCGTGTTCTCCAAAGAGAAAGAAAAGGACAAGGACAAAGTGTTCTCCATCAGTGATACGCTATGGTTTCTCATCTCGTCTATTACAATATACGGTAAGTGCGTACATTTTATTTTACGTCCAACTATCCGAAATTTTTATCATATGGGTGTAAAACATAAAAATATATGATATCAATGCTTACCTTTTAGGACCAGACAAAACTCCGGGTACATTTGCAGGTCGAGTATTGGTGATCGGGTTCTGGTTCTTCTGTCAAATAATGATGGCAACGTACACAGCAAATCTGGCAGCCTTTATGACATCTAAGCGGCTGACTACCGAAATCAACTCTCTTAACGAGTTGGCATCACAAAATTCAATCAAATACTCGTCTCTTGCCGGGTCCGTCAGTGAGGCTTATTTTTCAAGAATGAAAGGCATCGAAGAAAACTTTTTTGAGCTGTGGAAGAACATGAGTTACGAAAAGAGTGATGGGAGAAACGACCTCTCTGTTTGGGACTATCCTCTGGATGACCTTTATTCCAGAATGTTTAGTCATATAAACGAAACCGGGTTTCTTAAGTCATCGGAAGAAGGTATCAACCGTGTTCTTGCGGGAAAATTTGCATTTATTCAAGAAACACCAATGATTAAATACGAAATGACCAAATTTTGCAATTTGATAACCGTTGGAGAGGTATTCAGCGCTAAACCCTATGCTTTTGTTTTGCAAGAAAACTCGCCGTGGAAAGAGGCATTCGATGCAAAGTATGTATGAAAATGCATGTACTTGTAACGAGAACAATAAATTCCAATGTAAAGGAAATAATCATAACTGATATATGACAACGCAACTAAGGTAAACGATGGCTGCAATTAATTCAATCTTTACAGTTGGTAAATCTAATACTTTGTTAAAATGACGAAGTTATGCCTAATCTATAGACAAATCATAATCTTTTTTTCATAGAAATTAACTTTTCATATAATTATGTAACTTTTAAACTATATCTCGATAATAAATAAATATATATATATATATATATATATATATATATATATATATATATATATATATATATATATATATATATTGATTTTCAGAATTCTGGAACTTCAAGCAGATGCTTTCTTCGAACAGCGGAAAGAAGTTTGGTGGTCACAGATGGTGTCTTGTCCAAAAGAAGACGATTCTTCCACCGGCCTTCCCTTTAAAAACCTCAGTGGGGTGTTCATTCTCACTGGAGCGGGGTTTGCCACGGGGTTTTTAATGCTTGGAATTGAATGTATTGTTTTCAAGTGGAAAAAGAGAAAGGTAAAACTTCATTGTTTTAAAATAAATGTTCTTATCTCAAAATATCAGGAATGTGATCATGATATGTACAATATCAAATTCATTTTTTCAAACAGATACAATAATTCATAAAATTTTCTCTGCTTATACTACATTTAATGTATAAAATTTCCAACTAACTGTTTATGTGCATTAATTGTTTTGTTTTACCTATTTTTGAAATACATAATCAATAATATTACATGTAGTATGTATTTTATTTTGAAAATCGTAAATTAATTTTTATGGAGTCAGAAAATCCATAAGGCACATATGAGTATTTCTTTTAATTATTTCATGAACAGGACACGAAAGAAAAGCCTAAACAAGCATTTGTTCGTCCAAAGTTCCCACCCTTGTCTACCAGGTTAACGTCTTTAAGGTCGTTGTTTATGAAACCCAGACGTGCAAGCTGCACTACCTCTACAGCAGACCTGACAGTTTCTGAAATGGATTAGGAAAGTGTATTTTCTTTGATTTTTGTGTTTACTAAGGTAGTTGCATGCATATAGACTTGTTCAAGTCTCTACATTGTATGTTTAATAATTATAGTGCTCTCTTTAACACTGTTTAATGACGTCAAACATAGATTTAGGAATGGTAGAGAACAGAAATTAAAATTTCTGAAACAGAGTAATATTTGCAAGAAAAAACAACATAGAGACTTGGGTTATTATATACGAAATAATAAAAGAAAAAGGTCATTATTAATGCATTTTGATAGGTTTATTACATATTTTTTTCTATATGTCTCAAAATGATAACGATTCTTCATTATAAAGAGCTTTGTGAGTATAATCATTCCTTGTTTTCATTCCAAACTACATTTTTGAATTATTGAATTATATTGCACCTTTTATTTTAAATGAATATAGTAGTCTTCTTATTTACTAACATTTATTACTTTATTAAACATGTTATAACTCATCTGCGATGACCTTCGTCAAATCTTGTATCATAATTTATCTCTTGTGTATCCATTGATTTATCGCTCTTTTTATAAATCATTAAAAATTACATGTTATATCACCATCAAACATTTCTTTTTTCTCAAATCTATGATTGTACTAATAAATCACTTTTTCGCTGTATTGTTATTTATTCATTGGATAATGTCAAAAGGATCACATTTTTACATAACAGAAACAAGAATATGTGTCTTTCCCTCGGTAGTCTTTTCTTAACGTTCAATGGTGATAATCATTTTGGGCTTTCCAAATCATCACTGCGTATTATCTATTGCTATATTCAATGTACGAAAAACCACCAAATGAAAGAATCCAACAGTCATCATCAGCAATATAAACGTTATCTTTATCAAAATAATTGTAATCTTAAAAAAAGATGTTACCATTAAAATAACTATTAATTTGGGGGCAAGAATTATTCACAGATTATAAAGTAGAAAAATCTTAAGA